>JASVEL010003273.1:0-318202 GCA_032618575.1 Nicotiana noctiflora
GAATTGAATCTAACAAAGATAAAAGCCATCCGGGATTACCTTCTCCAAGAACGAAGAAAGACGTAATGAGTCTTCTGGGCCGACTAAACTACATTAGTAGGTTCATCGCCCAATTGACTTCTACGTGTAAGCCCATATTCAAGTTGCTGAAGAAAGATGCTGCAATCAAGAGGAAAACTGAATGTCAAGAGGCCTTTGACAAAATCAAAGAATATTTGTCGAACCCTCTAGTCTTAGTCCTGCCAGAGCAAGGGAGACCTCTTTTCTTGTATCTGGCAGTCTTGGAAAACTCCTTTGGCTGTGTCCTCGGGCAGAATCATGTAACGGGGAAGAAAGAGCAGGCAATCTACTATCTGAGCAAGAAGTTCACTAGTTATGAGATCAAGTACACTTTTCTGGAAAGAACGTGCTGTGCTCTGACATGGGTCGCTCAGAAATTGAGACACTACCTCCAAGCTCATACAACTCACCTCATTACCAGGTTGGATCCTTTGAAGTACATATTCCAGAAACTGATGCCCACTGGAAGGTTGGCAAAATGGCAAATCCTGCTTACTGAGTTCGACATAGTCTATGTCACTCGCACGACAATGAAGGCCCAGGCGCTGGCAGATCACTTGGCTGAAAACCCAATTGACGAGGAGTATCAACCAATGAATACATACTTTCCAGATGAAGAGGTAAACACGGTAGAGGTTGTCTAAGAAGACCCTCAAGCTTGGAAAATGTTCTTCGTCGGAGCGGTAAACGCTAAAGGTGTAGGGATTGGAGCAATGTTGATCTCTCCTGCCGGTCAGCATTACCCAGCTACAGCTTCATACGGCTGAATATGAAGCTTGCACCATGGGCATGAATATGGCAATTGATCAAGGCGTTGAAGATTTACTGATCATGGGAGATTCAGATCTAATTATCAAACAAGCCCAAGGTGAATGGGAGACTCGAGACGTTAAGCTCCTCCCGTACCAACAACATGTGGATAATCTTGGCAAACGATTTGCATCGATAGAGTTTAGGTACATCCCACGTGTCACAAGGAACTAGCGGACGCACTTGCCACTCTGGCTTCAATGCTACCTTATCCAGGCAACGCCCACGTTGATCCTTTGGAAATCCAAATCAAGGAAAGACACAGTTATTGCAATGCAATTGAGGAAGGACCAAACATCAAGTCGTGGTACTACGATATCAAGATATTCTTGAAAACATAAGAATACCCTAAACATGTTACTGGGAACAAAAGAGGACCATTAGGCGGCATGCATGTAGTTTCTTTTTGAGTGGCGAGGTCCTGTATAAAAGGACCCCGGATCTTAACCTTTTAAGGTGTGTTGATGCCGAAGAAGCAGGGAGAATCATGCATGAAGTATACGCAGGAGTGTGTGGGCCTCATATGAATGGGTATGTCTTGGCCAAGAAAATCCTTCGAGCTGGGTATTATTAGATAACTATGGAGAAAGATTGTTTCAGTTTTGTCCGAAAATACCATCAGTTTCAGGTACATGGAGATCTGATTCATGCACCTCCGATCGAGCTACATCCTATGTCAGCACCATGGCCTTTTGTCGCTTGGGGGAAGGATGTCATTGGCCCGATTGAGCCAAAAGCTTCGAATGGGCACCGATTCATACTGGTCTCTATCGATTACTTCACAAAATGGGTCTAAGTCGTCACTCTCAAATCGGTCACTAAGAAAGCCGTGGTGGATTTTGTACACCCAAATCTTATCTGTCGTTTTGGTATACCTGCAACTATCATCACAGACAATGCTGCAAATCTGAATAGTCGTTTGATGGAAGAAATATGCGAACAATTCAAAATAACGCATAGGAACTCCACTCCTTATCGGCCCAAAGCCAATGGCGCCGTTGAAGCAGCAAACAAAAACATCAAGAAGATTTTGAGGAAGACAATCCAGAGTTCTAGAAAGTGGCATGAACAATTACCTTTCGCCTTATTGGGATATCGTACTACAGTGCGCACATCGGTAGGAGCAACCCCATACCTGCTAGTCTATGGAACCGAGACTGTGATACCGGCAGAGGTAGAAATTCCTTCACTCCGGACAATTGTTGAAGCAGAGATTGAAGATAGAGAATGGGTTAAGACTCGATTGGAGCAGTTAACCTTAATTGACGAAAAGCGAATGGCTACGGTCTGTCACGGGCAGTTGTACCAACAAAGGATGGCTCGTGCTTACAACAAGAAAGTATGACCCAAAAAGTTTGAAGTAGGTCAGTTGGTTTGAAGACGCATTCTTCCACATCACCAGTAAGCGAAAGGAAAATTCGCTCCTAATTGGAAGGGGCCATACATCATTAGGAAGATACTACCGAGAGGATCGTTATACTTGGGAGACATGGAAGGAAATGATCCCGAGACAGTTGTGAATGCAGATGTTGTCAAATGGTATTATGTTTGAGTTTGCTTTGGTGATGTCCTTGCATGTCGAAATGATTGAAGGCTATTATTCCCGCTACCCAAACACTACCAACCCTTTTGTAAACCCTTTGAGCCGGTTACATTTCCTTGGCTACTCTCTTGGAATCCAAAACCAAATTCAAAAAAAAAAAAACAAAGTTTCCTGAACTACGTTCTGACTTGATTCCGAAAGGATACGTAGGCAGCCTCTATCTGAGGTTCAGTCACACCAAAACAAAAATCTAATTTTCCCCGAAATTGAAACTGAGGCAGGTACTTTAATGGTTTGACTCAGAGTTCACCAAATGGTTCCAAAGTTGTAATTTTGTCCATAATTCTTTTCACTCGGAACCGAGTATAAGTCCTTCAAGATCGATGCAGAGGCATAGAAACTGAGAAACATCATTGTTGAGATCCTTAAATTAAAAGAAATAAAATGAGAGAGTCTTATTGGTGAAAACCTTTGGGCACCATAAGGCGATGGGAGTAGAGAAATACAAAATGAGAAAGTCCGTTAGTAAAAACTCGCAAAGAGTGCTATCGGGCGATGGTAAGAAGAGAAATGAGAGAGGTCGACTAGCGAAAACCCGCAAAGGGGCGCTATCAATCGAAAAAGGTATTTCACCACTAAAGGTCCTGGCAAGATTCCCTAGTTTGGAAACATAGACCCGTTTTGGTTCATAAGAAAATGGGAGTTCGTGACGATTTAGCATCCAGTTCAAGAAGCATATTCATGTCGGTTTGAAGCCAGCATACCCCCCAGATTAGTCCTTCTTTTTCCCCCAAAAGGGACACTTCTATTAATTTTGTTTTTATTCTTTGTTCATTTCTTTTCGAATCCCTTTTGGCTTAACTTTGAATTCCGAAACTATTGCAAAGAAAAGGTGGCAGAACCATTTGTACAGAATTCCGTCTGGTAAAAAGGCTAAGAAAAGACCTAGCCTCAATCTATGTTTTGATCCAACCCCGACTGATCATGATGATCAATTGTTTCAAAAGGAAAGGATGTTAGGAAGAAAAGGAAATCAAAGGCTAAGGTTTTAAAAACGGAACGAGGCAGAAAGACAGAGCCCACACAGGCGAGTCCTCATGGAATCCCGAGGTTGAACCCGGTCAGGGTGAAAGAAAGTCACCTTCAAAGACAATCAATAACAAAGTTCTCAATGGAAATAAGGCCAGGATCAAGCGATGAAGATAATCAAGGCCACAAAATCAACCACCGTTTCAGCTAACAAAATGTTCTTTGTTGAAAATAGGTCTATCTCGAATTAGCTGTGCAAAAAGAAGGAGCAGTCTAAAGAAATGAAATACGCGAGCATTGAAATGGCTCTGTAACAAGGAAACGCCCAAAAGGGAAGTTTCTTTTCAAAAATATTATTTTTATGCATTGTTGATGAGTAAAAGGAAAACACCTAAAAGAAAACCCAAAAAGGAAGGAGAAAGGAAAGGAAAACGAAAATTCCAAAAGAAAGTCAAGTCATGTTAGTCTAACATTTCTTCCAAAATCCCGGTCAAAAAACTGTGGAGCGTTTCTTTCAAAACCCTGGCTAGAAAGCCGAGGGTCTTCCAGCCAGAAAGCCGTGAAATATTTCTTCAAAACCCCGGCCAGAAAAGCGAGGGTCTTCTGGCTAGAAAGCCATGAAGCATTTCTTTTAAAAAACACCGGCAAGAAAACCGAGGACCTCTTGACCAGAAAGCCATGGAACATTTCTTTTAAGTCTCGGCCAGAAAACCGAGGATCTCCCGGTCAGAAAACTGTGGAGAGTTTCTTTAAAATCCCGGCCTGAAAATTGAGGATCTTCCGGCCAGAAAGTCGTGAAACATATTTTCAAAATCCGGATCAGAAAAACGAGGATCTTCCGACCAGAAATCCGTGAAGCATTTCTTTCAAAATCCTGGTCGGAAAGCCGTTGAAGCATTTCTTTCAAAATCCCGGCCAGAAAATCGAGGATCTCCCGGCCAAAAAACCGTGGAACATTTCTTTAAAATCCCGGCCAGAAAACCGAGGATCTCCCGGCCAGAAAACTGTGGAGCCATTTCTTTCAAAATCCCGGCCAGAAAACTGAGGGTCCTCCGGCCAGAAAGTTGTGAAATATTTTTTTCAAAATCCCGGGCAGAAAGCCGCGAAATATTTCTTTCAAAATCCTGGTCAGAAAACCGAGAATCTCCTAGCCAGAATGTTGTGGACCCCCTTTGTTTTCTTTTCCCGGTCAGAAAACCGTGGAATTTTTTTCAAAATATCCCGGCCAAAAAACCGTGGAACCTTTTTTAGAAAGTCTCCCGGCCAGAAAACTGTGGAGCATTTATTTTTGAAACTAGGTTTAAAAAATCAAGATTCTCTTGGCCAATACCAAAGAGTCTTTTTAATCATTCTCTGTGTCACAACTAATTTTCTAGTGAAACTGGGGCAGAAAAATTTCGTTCGTTTGTTCATTTTGTTGTTTGACATCGGGGCACAAGGATCGAGATAACCTGCGAGAGAGTCTCAATCCAGAATGAAGAAAAGAAGAAAAGAACCAAAAGAAGACGAGTTCAGATGTTGGAGTAAACCAAGGCGCGGATTGCTTAGAATCTGATTGAAGTCACGAGCCCTGCCAATCCCATTTCACTCAATGTTACAGGAATAAACAAGCATGTACAGCTTGCAAGCATCAAGATTCAGATCGAGGTCTACAGCAAAATCAGCTAAGACTCAAGATCAAGTTCTCAAGAGAATCATAGATAGGAATCTTGTAACTCATAGTTGATAGCATAGCTAGCTTAGCTTTAATTTCTCTTTTGGTGTAATAAGGAGGTCAGTAAGCAGTAAGCAGGAACGATAGCAACAGTAACAGTAAAGTGTCAGTCCATGGTAGTCCCAGCTACCAAAACTTCCTGAACTACATTAACCTGATTCCTGTTTAGCCCAGGATATGTAGGAGGCCTCCCGAAGCCAAGGCTCGGTCAAGATCTTTTCAAAATGCTTTATACGGAGTGCTCAAACGGGCAAATATCGCTCATATTTGCTCATTATTCTTTGCACGAAAACTCTTCGCGTTTCCGCGCAAAGAGGGGCAGCTGTGAGCACGTTATTTTTGCCCTGCACGAGAATTACTCCCAAAATTCAAAATATAATAGTTTTGTGTTGTGTGTGATTTCCTGTGAATTTTGTGTGATTTTCTTAATTATTATTTGCATTTTTGTCCGTACATGTTTATTTGTTAAAATAAAATACAAAAAATATATATATACGTTGCATTTTGAAATTAGAAATTAATTAAATAATTTGTTTTATAAAAATTAAAATCAAAAGGTGTGTTTTCGTATTTTATTATTTTTAGTCAAATTTGTGTAATTTATAATTTTTATTGATATTTAATTTTATGTGTTAATTGTTATTAGAACTTAATTAATATTTTTATAGAATTAATTTGATTTTGTAGTATAATTTAGAATTTTGTTTTTAAGAATTAAAAGAGAAAAGGAAAGAATTGAAAACTTGGGCTAAATCTGGATAAACCCAGGCCCAAATACATATCCCCTCTAACCCAAATTCCCCAGTAACCCAATCCAAATAGCCCAGACCCGTCTTAACCCACCCCAACCTTCACTAAACGACCCCGTTTTACAAACAGTCTGCCTGATCTTAGCCGTTGGATATTATAAACCAACGGCTCAGATTAAATGTCTGATTTTAATATGCCAAATACCCCCAAACCCCGTTACACAGCCTCATTCCCAAACCACCCCTTTTGCCCTTTCGTCTCCAGAGAACAGGAACCAAACGACCTTTGAAATAAAAAAACCTAGCCGCCCCGTTCCCCTCGCCTGAAAACCCGGCGAAAACGACGCCGGTGGCCGCCATTTTAACACCACAAAGCCTCTATCACACCCGGAACACAAATCCACAAACCCCTTGGCTCGAATCTAGCTACATCTTCTCAAATTTTCGATCAAAGATTCAAGCCAAAACCCAACCTACCCCAAATCGCCCCAAGTAGAAACCCAATAATCCCTTGGCCTCCCTCGTACCCCAGTCATTATTTGTTTCGTTCAAATCAACTTCAAGCCCCAAATCCGAACCAAGAACCCTAGAAAACCAAAATATAGGGTCTGTCCGAAATTAAAGATAATTTGGGGTTTAATCGACTTTAGTCGAAGTGTTCTCAGTAAAGAACATTCGATTAAAGTCCATTCGACCTCAAAAAGGGTTCGATTCAGAAGTTAGCCTAGGTTCGTCCAGGTCCGAGCTCTAGAGGTACCTTTTCTTTCTCGATTGTTCCATTCTTGTGTTTGTATATACTTATTTATTTGTTGGATAATTTCTTTGATTGTTTTCAAATTTTTATTTTTATTTTTTCTCTTCTTCTCTGAACTCAAGACCTTTTATTTGGTCAAAATTGTTAGTTCTGTTTGATTATTTGATTGTTTTTTTGTTATTAGTGTGCGTATTCGATTCGATTAATATAGTCGAATAATTATTCTACATTATCCTGTTCTGCCCGAAAGTATGGATCATTGGTTTGTTCGTCGACTATTGTTTATCGATTATGCGTGTTGTAATCGACTAGTTGAATGTCGTCAATTGATTTTGTAAGACTGTTTGTTAGAACATTTGGACAAAATTAGCACTGCAAATTTGATCCGCAGTCACTATTGAAATGAGATTTTGCTCGTTTATGGTTGAAATTAGGAAGTTTGAATTGGTTATAGCTGAAGTTCTAATAGGATTACAAAATTACAACTAAGGATTTTGAAAACCTGAAATTGGTTTTAGTTTAAACTTTCTGCCATTAGTGAACTGGCATGTCCTCAATGTAGTTCAAATAATTGCAAAAAGCAGAGTTTAATAGGGGATCTGGATCAAACAATGCTGCCTCTAAACCTTTAGATTTTAAGTAGTTGGGCATTTAAGTAATAGGAAATGAGAAAACAACTTTAGTTAATGCTGAGAATGTGCAATGAACATGGTTTAAGTCAGTGGAACTTGCTTTACAGCAGGATAGGCATTACATTTTGAACTTCAGATGATTTTAAAATAGAAAAGCCATGCCAGGATGGTCCTAAGTGGAACTGACAGTCTTTATAGGCTGGAAAAATCTGAACATGGGGGGGGGGGGGATTAGTTTCTTAATTGCTTTAATGCTCTTAAGAGCTGGAAAATAATCAAGCTATGGATATAAATCGGGGGACACATTCTTAGACAGAGGACTGATTTGATAAGAGTGAGACAGACCTGGAGAGAGTTCCTTTTTACACACACATATTTGATATCTTTTCAAGCCATTGTGAGAAAGAAAAACTGTCAAATTCTTTTGGAGAGTCTGTTGTTTGTTGAAAAACTATTTTAAGTGAGTTCAAGAGTGATATTTAGCCTAAAGAAGAAAAAAATCCTACCCTTAATACTGTTGCATTAGTTTTGGGTTTTCAAAACTGTTTAAAGCAGTCCAAATCTCTTCATTTGGTTTCATCCCATATTGGATCCTGTCCCAAATCTGTTTGAAGTTTGTTTAAATTATTGAAGGCTCATTTGTTGGTGTTTTGGTTTTGAAGTGGATTGCTTGGCATTAAAAACTCTCAGTTTTATTTTGGCCCACCTTTCTGGAATTTCAATTGATTACTAGTCTCATCTTTGGGTAGGCGTATTGACTGCTGGGATTTTTGTTGCTATGTTTGTTTGTTGTTTGCTGGAATTGCTACTGATCTCCTCTTTCATTTCTGTTGAAAAATCAGGTACACCTCCTTGGGCTGTCTATTATTCTACTATAAATGAAATAAAAGCATATTTTAAATATTGCTGTGAGGCCACCACATGATTGATTCTGTTAGCTTAGTTATTAAACCATGGACTGTTTGTTGTAATAGAAATTATACAGTTACTCATTAAAGGATTAAGGGTGCACATAGTCTTATATGTCTACCTAGTTCTTACCTTCAGCATGTATGAATTGAAATAAAACCTGCTAGGCTTGCATTGTCTATCATTGTAAACTTGGATTATTTTTGAACTATTGTTTAAAATAGATATCAGTTTTCATTTATGCTTAGCTAGTTTCTATTTTTGTTAGTATATGTTTGGAGTTGTGTAAGTGAAACTAGCCAGTACGGACTAGGATTTGCTTTGGAGTTCTAAATAGATAATCTGTTAAAATCAAGTAATTTAAGCATTTTTAAGTGGTAGTTTGATTTATGTTAGCTATTAATATAGGACGGTTTCAATCACTTTTTTTTGGTTTGGTTTTCCTTTGTAGTTAAGCAAACAAGATAAATAGCCATTGCTTTAGATGTCAATGCTAGTTCGACCCCAATCGCATAGTTTCGATCTCGTTAATTAACATCGGATTAAGAGTAGAAAAATAAAAAAATAAAATAAAATAAATAAATAACTCCACGTCTAATGACAAACCATGATGAATTACTTCTACCTGGCATAGTTGATCAAATTTCTCATTAGTTTATAACTTTTCAGTCAATCTTCGGCCCTAAGTCAACAAGTCACGGAATCGGATATCATTTTGTACAGGTCTTAATTGGAGATAACCTTAACAGATATTTTTTTAAATTGATTTTTGTACAGTCTAATAATCGCTTTAATACGGCATAGGTTGAAGTAAGTGATCCGAACACATTTTTAACTTGCATATTTGTCGAGGTTCTGAGTTTATGCTGCGACTAGGTTTGTTTTGCTAAAAAGTTAAATGTACGGTTTTGAATTAATAAAGCGGTTTAAAGTTTAATCAGAGCACGTAATTTATAACATGTATTAAACTCAGATATTTTTAACCATTTATAATAATTGAAGAGACCGTGCTAGAACCACGGGATCCGGGGTGCCTAACACCTTCCCTCGGGTCAACAGAACTCCTTACTTAGAATTTCTGGTTCGCAGACTTCATTTGAAAAGTCTAAATTTCCTCGATCCGAGATTTGAATAAATCGGTGACTTGGGACACCTTAATTTATTCCAAGTGGCGGCTCTGAAATAAATAGAATAATTCCGTTTCGAATATTGTCACTTAAATTGGAAAAAACTCCCTTGCACATTTTTACCCTTCGGGGTAGGGTGCGCAAAAAGGAGGTGCGACATTCACTACCACCTACAGTGGCACTCATTCAGAGGATTCCCGTGACTTCCTATATAGCTACCACGAGGTTCTCCGTACTACGGGTATTGTGGAGACTAATGGTGTTGATTTTGCCACTTTTCGATTATCTGGTTCCGCCAAGACTTGGTGGATAGATTATTGTCTATCTAAGCCAGTGCCACAACCCCGAAACCCAATCGTGATAGCGCCCAGCACATTGCTAGGCCAGCCTGATCTACCATTCATGACACAGAGCTACCAGCCTCACTTTACCCTTTTAGCATATAACAATAATAAGAAAATGATATAACATCTAGCACATTTGGGAAAGTATCCCAAAACCAGTATAACACCTCCCACAGAATCAGGAGTCATAAGTTATGAGCCTCTACCAGAATACAACTGTAATACTATATACAGCTGTGACTACAAGTGCAGAATAGTCTGAAGAAATATAAGATAGACTGGAGAGTCAGGTCCTGCAGACGCTAGCAGCTACCTTGACAGTCCGGATGAAGCACTCCGAGCAGCTGGGAAGTCAACCCTGCTGTGATGTACCTGGATCTGCACACAAAGTGCAGAAAAGGTGTGAGTACTTCCAACTCAGTCGTAATAAGCAAGGGTAAGACAGTGAAGGTAAGAAAACCCAATAAAGCACTAAACAAGGCTATAAAACAATATCCTTTACCAATTATTAACATGATCAGTATCAGAACCAGCAATATCAGCTAAATAGTACAACAAGTATAGCTAAATACAATGCAATGCATAAACATGACCGCTACGGCGCGTAGCCCGATCCATTTGGGTACCCGTGCTCACTGTGGGGGTTTAGACTCCAGAAGGGCTCCTACAGCCCAAGCAAAATATCAATGATATGCTGCGGCACGCAGCCCGATCCACTACCAGTCAAGCTACATGCAATGCAAGCCTCACCGGCACAGAAATAACATTTGAAATCTCTTTTTATCATTAACATTAAGAAAACAGTGTATCAGATATGCTAGAGTTTGGAAAACCATTTTAGACAGTAGTAGCTCAGGACTGATATCAGAATAACATGCTATAATCATAGAAGCAATGATAACGATCCTCGTGGGATCCAAATAACTAGCTCACAGCCCCAAAGATATTCACAACCATCCAAGTAGGAGGTTTACCGGCTCAATAATAGCCAACAACACAGTATAATATTACCAGGTCGGACTAAGCCATAGTCCCCAATCACAATCGACCCTACACTTACAGGAGAGTATGTGTCTCACCTCAATACAGCGTCACATAGTGATATACAGGGGTTTCGAACCCGCTGGTCATCACCCACACTCATTACTCACCTCGACTCGGCTCGAAGACTAGCACGCAATGCCCTTGCCATGAGAATCGGCCTCCACAGGTGCAGAATCTGATCAAAACCAAAGAAATGCATCAAAATAGGCTAAAAGAACATAACCGAATCGAAACAACTCGAATTACACCAAAAACCACGAAGTTGCCCAAAACCTGACCCCCGGTCCCGCTTCTCGAAAGATTACAAAAGTTACATTTTCAGAATCCTTATCTCGACACAAGTCCATACATATAAAGTTTTTCAAAATCGGACTCCGTTTGCCCATTCAAATCAATGATTTTCAATAACCCAAGCTTAGAGCAAAAACCTCCATTAATACACCTCAAATCCTCCATTTTCAGGTGTTAACCCCATAATTTAACTATATAATAACATAAATTGAGTCCATGAATGCTTACATGATGAATCCCCTTGATTTACTCCTCAAAATTTCCTAAATCTCCACTTAGTTCTAAGCCCCAAATGTGGTATAACATTCTGAAATTCGACCCTTTCTGATTCATAAATCACTGACGACTTTCGCTTCTGCAGAATTTTACTCGCTTAGGCGAGACCGCTTCTGCAATTTATCTATCGCTTCTGCAACATTTCATTAACGGGCCTCATCGCGTCTGCGGCTCAGGTCTCGCACCTGCGAGACCACTTAAGCGGTTATCCTTCCGCTTCTGCGCAACTTCCCAATCGCCCAACTTTTGCTTTTGCGAACAAGGGCTCGCTTCTGCGAGCCCGCCCCTGAGAGAATACTACTGCTTATGCGGAAATGCCCGGACCAGCCCTGGATCGCATCTGCAACCATTTAGTCACTTCTACGGGGCCGCTTCTGCGGTTCCCCATCCGCAGAAGCGAAACTGCTGCTGCAGATCAAACCAGCAGTTCAAAAACTCCAAATTTCAACAGATTGACCCTCCGAAAACATCATGAGGCCCCTGGGACCTCAACCAAAAATACAAATCCACTCTAAATCATCACACGAACTTGTGCCAATCATAAAAACACACGAATCATCAAATTATGGCCAGTTCAAGCCTAAGATTCAACCAAAACTTCTGATACCTACATTCTATCAAAAACCCGACCAAACGATGTCTGAATGGCCTGAAAATTTGCAAACATATCCAAAATCATCTAACAATGCTACTACAACTATTAGAATTCCATTCCGACTCTCGGATCAAAATCTCACCTATCGATCGGATTTCGCCAAAATTCCAACTTAGCCAATTCAAGCGTATTTCTACACCGGACCTTCAAATTCAATTCCTATCCCTCCTCTAAGTCAGAAATCACCTCCCGGAACTAACCAAATCATCAGAATTCAATTCCGAACCCTCTAACCACATAGTAAACTCTAGGTTAACTTTTCATAAACAAGCTTCACTTAAAAAGGCTATATGCCTTATTTTCAACCAGAATCAATCCCAATTCACCCAATAGACTCTATCACAGATATAGAAACATGAAACACATAAATGAAGGGGTAACGGGGTGGTAATCTTATGACGATGGGCCGAGTCGTCACATTCTCCACCACTTAAGAAATGCTCGTTCTCGAGTGGGTCAAGAAACATACCGGAGACTCAAATAAGTGAGGATATCTGCTCCACATCTCCTGCTCGATCTCCTAAGTGGCCTCCTTCACGGGCCGACCTCTCAATTGAACTTTCACTGATGCAATATCCTTGGACCTCAATTTCCTCACATGATGACCCAAAATAGCTATAGGCTCCACATCATAGGTCAAGTCATCGTCAAGCTGAATAGCACTGAAATCCAACATATGCGATAGGCCGCCAACATACTTCCGGAGCATAGATACGTGAAACATTGGATGAACACCCGATGGACTGGGTGGAAGCGCAAGCATATAGGCCACCTCTCCAATCCTCCTGAGGATCTCAAAAGGGCCAATGAATCTTGGATTGAGCTTTCCTTTCTTCCCAAATCTCATGACGCCTTTCATAGGCGAAACCTTCAGTAAAACCTTCTCACCAACGGAATAAGACACATCCCGAACCTTCCGGTCCACATAACTCTTCTGGCGTGACTGAGCTGTGCGAAGTCTCTTCTGAATCACTTTCTCCTTGTCCAAAGCATCCTGGACTAACTCTATCCCCAAAAACCTAGCCTCACCGGGCTCGAACCAACCAACTGGAGATCTACACTGCCTTCCATACAAAGCCTCATACGGCCTCATCTGAATACTAAATTGGTAGATGTTCTTATAGGCAAACTCTGTGAGAGGCAAATAATTAGCCTATGAACCACCAAAATCAATAACACAAGCTCGCAACATATCCTCCAAGATCTGAATAGTACACTCAGACTGTCCGTCCGTCTGAGGATGAAATGCAGTACTCAACTCAACCTGTGAGCCCAACCCACGCTAAAATGTCCCCAGAACTGCGAAGTAAACTAAGTACCTCTGTCTGATATGATATAAATTGGAACTCCATGCAATCTCACAATCTCACGAATGAATATCTCAGCTAACCGCTCCGAGGAGTATGTAATACACACAGGAATGAAGTGAGCCGACTTGGTCAGCCTATCCACAATCACCCAAACTGAATCAAACTTCCTCGATGTCCGTGGGAGCCCACTAACAAAGTCCATAGTGATCATTTCCCACTTCCACTCGGGAATATCAATACGCTGAAACACGCTATTGGGCCTCTGATGCTCGTATTTGACCTACTGATAGTTGAGGCACCGTGCTACATAACTCGCAATGTCCATGTTCATCTTTCTCCACCAATAATGTTGTTTCAAGTCCAGGTACAACTTTGCGGCACCTGGATGGATAGAATACCGCGAGCTATGGGCCTCCTCTAATATCAACTTACGAAGGCCATCAACATTAGGCACGCATATCCAGCCATGCATCCTCAATACACCATCACTATCAATAGTGACATCTCTAGCATCATCGTGCTGAACTCTGTCCTTAAGGACAAGCAAGTGTGAATCATCATACTGGCGCTCACGAATACGATCATATAAAGAGGACCGAGAAACAACGCAAGCCAACATCCTGCTGGGCTCTGAAATATCTAACCTCACTAGCCGATTAGCCAACGCCTGAACATCATATGCAAATGGTCTCGCCCCAACTAGAATATATGCCAAGCTGCCCATACTAACCGCCTTTCGGCTCAAAGCATCGGCACCATATTGGCCTTCCCTGGATGATATAGAATAGTAATGTCATAATCCTTGAGCAACTCAAGCCATCTCCGCTCCCTCAAATTAAGATCCCTCTGTCTAAACAAATGCTGGAGACTACGATGATCGGTACACAACTCACAGGACACGCCGTAAAAATAGTGCCTCCAAATTTTCAAGGCATGAACTATGGCAGCTAACTCCAAATCATGAACAGGGTAGTTCTTCTCATGAGGCTTCAACTGACGAAATGAATAAGCAATCACTCTACCCTCCTGCATCAACATACAACCTATCCCCACTCTCGAGGCATCACAGTATACAGTATATGAACCTAATGCTGATGGCAGGACTAACACTGGAGCTGTGATCAAAGCTGTCTTGAGCTTCTGAAAGCTCTCCTCGCACTCATCCGACCATACGAATGGTGCACCCTTCTGCGTCAACCTGGTCAAAGAAGAAGCAATGGATGAAAATACCTGAACAAACCGACAATAATACCCTGCCAAACCGAGGAAACTCCTGATCTCCATAGTTGAGGACGGTCTAGGCCAACCCTGCACCACCTCTATCTTCTTCGGATCAACCAGAATACCATCACGAGACACCACATGACCTAGAAAAGCTATTGACTCAAGCCAAAACTCGCACTTGGAGAACTTAGCATACAATTTCTCTTCCCTCAACCTCTGCAACATAATGCTCAAATGACGAGCATGCTCCTCCTGGCTACGGGAGTATACCAGAATGTGATTAATGAACACGATCACAATTGAATCCAAATTTTGCCGAAACACACTGTTCATCAGACGCATAAATGTGGCCGGGGCATTGGTCAGCCCAAAAGACATCACAAGGAACTCATAGTGCCCATATCTAGTCCTGAATGCAGTCTTCATAATATCAGAGTCTCTAATCTTCAGTTGGTGATAGCCTAATCGAAGATCAATCTTCGAGAATACCCTCGCTCCTTGGAGCTGATCAAATAAATCATCAATGCGCGGTAGAGGATACTTGTTCTTCACTATTACCTTGTTTAGTTGTCTATAATCAATGCACATCCATATAGAGCCATCTTTCTTCTTAACAAATAATACTGGTGCACCCCACGGTGACACACTAGGGCGAATGAACCCCTTATCCAAAAGCTCCTGAAGTTGTTCTGTCAATTCGTACGGTAAGGAGGAATAGAAATGGGCTGAGTGCCCGGCACTAAGTCAATACCAAAATCGATGTCGCTGTCCGGCAGCATACCCGGCAGGTCTGCTGGGAACACATCTGGGAAGTCCCTCACAACAGGCACAGAATCAATACTAGAAGTCTCAGCTCCCACATCCCTCACAAATGCTAGATACGACAAACGCCCTTTTTCAACCATTCTTTGAGCCCTTAAGAATGAAATAACACGGCTAGGGACATAATCAGTTAAACCCTGCCACTCAATCTAAGGAATACTAGGATAGCCAATGTAACTATCTTGGCATAACAGTCCAATATAGCATGGCACGGGGACAGCTAGTCCATGCCTAAAATTACATCGAAATCCACCATACCTAACAATAATAGATCCACCTGGGTCTCCAGACCCCTAATAGAAACAACGCAGGATCTATAGACGTGTTCCACAATAATTGTATCACCCACTGGGGTGGATACATGAACAGGCAAATCAAGACTACCACGGGTCGCACCCAAATGATGCGTAAAATAAGAAGACACGTACGAATATGTGGACCCGAGATCAAACAAAATAGAGGCATCTCTTTGACAAACTGAAATGATACCTGTAATCACTGCATCTGAGGCAATATCATCACGCCTATCAGGAAGTGCATAGAAATGTGCCTGACCTCCACTCGATCGCTCCTTACCTCTGAGGCGACCTCTAGAAGAGTGACCTCAACCTCTACTAGTCTGAGATGGTGCTGAAGAGGAGGGCTGATCCCTCTGCTGAGATCTATCCCTGTGAAGTTGAGGGCACTGCCTCCTAATGTGGCAAAACTCGCCACACTCAAAACAACTACCTGGCGCTGAAGAATGGGACTGAAGGGAACTTCCCGCCGCAGATGAACCCTGGGCCGAAGAAGTAGGTGCTGAACTCTAAGCTGTGGGGGGGGCTCTGAGTGAAGACTGGCCCTACTGGAAACCTTGATGGCCACGACCGGAGGAAGCTCCACTATGTTTTGGGCGCCCTGACTGAGAAGGTCTAGATGAACGACCTCTGCCCTGATGAAACTGCCCCCTGGATGGAGCACCACTAAAGCTGCTAGAACCTCGAGGCCTCTTGGCCTCCCTCTCCTCTCGCTAACGGTGATGATCCGCCTCAATAGAGCGTGCCATATCAACAACCTGCTCAAAGGATGTTGCCAATACTCTCTCTCTGGTCATCAAGATATGAATAAAATAGTTGAGGCCATCAATGAACCTTCTGATCCTCTTCCGATCTGTCGGGATCATCCAAGTAGCATGCCAAGCCAACTGAGTATACCTCAACTCATACTGAGTCACTGACATATCACCCTGCACTAGCCACTCAAACTGGCGACGTAGCTCCTCTCGATGGGAATGAGGCACATACTTCTCTTTAAAGAGAGTGGAAAACTGCTGCCAAGTAAGGGGTGCTGCCCTTGCAGGCCTATTCCTCTCAAACTCCTCCCACCAAATGAATGCTGGACCATAAAACTAGAATGTAGTAAATGAAACACCACTGGACTCAAGAATCCCTGATGTACGCAACATCCTTTGACACTTGTCTAAGAAACCCTGGGCATCCTCACCCTCAGTACCACAGAATGAAGGTGGCTGAAGTCTACCAAATATCTCCAATCAATGCTGCTCGTCGTCAGGCATCATGTAAGGCCCCGTAAAATATTTGTGCATAAAACCTAGTAGCTATGGTGTCATGGTCCGAATAAATGTGTTAGGAATGCGTAGAATTCTTCGCGGCGAGCTTGCTTGCCGCGGTTCGGACCCTTGGTAGTGATTTAAGTTTCAAAAATGTAGAGAATTAATTTTTCCGAAAAATGTCAAATATGCGGTCAAGAATGCGACCGCAAACCTGACATGCGGACCGCATTCTTGCCGCAAAACGTTCCAGAGAGTTTCCAAAAATCGTGTCAAATGTGCGGTCGATATGCGATCGCATGTCAAATCTGCGGTGCATTTTGCGACCGCAGATCAAACATGCGGACCGCATTCTGGCCGCATTCCTTAACAGAACCTGTGTAAAATTTGGGGCAATTCTGCGGTCACTATGCGGACCGCATGTTGATTCTGCGGTCGCATAGTGCACCGCATAATTGACCCCGGCCCAGATTTTTGTAATATTTTGACCCGATCTCTTCTTTAATATAACACCCTTCTTCTTGATTTTATCATATCATCTTACTAAAAATTAGAGAGAGAAGAGAGGGTTTTTAGAGAGAGAAATCTTTCATCTTCAAAGATTGATCCAACCATCTTAATTCCAAGGAATCTTAGGGCAAGGATTCAACTTCCCCAATCTTTTCAAGGTAAAAACCCTAACTATTTTCTTTGACTTTCAGTTTTAATTGGGTAAATAGAGGTTTGGATATAATAGCTTTTAAAAATAGAATTTTTACACTCATGCATGATTATTGAACTTGATTTTTAGTAAAAAGAAGTGAGTAGAAGTAAGAGTCTTCAAGAACAAGGTTGGCAAGAGTAAGATAGCGTGGGTAAGCATAAAGTAGGAAGTTAACGGAAGAAAACTCATCACCAGGTATGTATGGCTAATTTTGATTCTTGTAAAATCGCCCAAATGTGTGCGAATTGTTTTGGCATGTGTCAAATTGAGAAATTTTACGTAATTCTTTGATTTCCCTGTTGAGCATTTGATTGATGTTGAACTACGTGTGGTGTGGTATGAAATATGAATTGAAAGATAAAAAGATAATCGAGATTGGTAAAGAATTGGGAACAACCATTGTGATGGCATATTTGGCTTATTGTGGAAGGAATTTGAAACACCTTAATTGTGGTAAATTGTTGAACATGATTATGTGGGCATTTTCGATTTTGGAATACTTGTAACTTGGTTTTGATATTGGCTTGAGAAGAAATTGAGAACATGAACCAATGTGTAAGTTGCTTATTTGAACTTGTTGAAATTTTGTGTAGTACCTTATCTGCTGTTTGAAATTGTTGTGTTTTCAACTGTAAGGCGGGGTCGTGTTGCGCGCCGCAACATGAGGAAATAAGGTGTGGGTTGGGGTGATAAGGGTGGCCGAGGTAATAAGGGTGGTCAGGGGCAATAGTGATGGAAAGCGATCGAAATCGCTATTGAAAATTGATACAAAAATCAATAATGTGAAATTGTGAAAGGAGACAGCAGGAGAGTTTGCAACCTGTGGGGCACTGATTGCCCCTTTGTTTGACTACTTGTTCTTTACGTGATTGATTGGTTATTGTTAAATTGGTTGATCGTAGAAAGTGCTTTGTGTGAGAATTATTTGAAATGAGGAAAATGTGGAAACATGGTTGGCTGGCTTAATTAATTGTTGATGTAATTTAATGGCTTGAGTTTACTTGGGACAAGGTTTGTCCATACATACCAGTACAATTCAAGTGTACTGACGTCCCTTTTGCCGGGGACGCTACATTCGTGTTATGATTGTAGGTGGATCTGTAGCAGGCACTTCAGCACATCGGTAGTAGTATCCTTCATCCTCCACTGCCCGTTTTTGGTGAGCCCATTTCTTCCTCGGGGCCTTGTGTGGTTCATGCCACTCGGTTTAGATTTCATTTTGGTTTTGTAAGGTATAGCCGGAGCCTTGTTACCAGCAAGTATTGTATTTCCCTTTTTGTATCCTAGAGGCTCCATAGACATGTAAACTGTGGGATTGTGGCCTATGTATATATATGGGGCGTTGTAAATATAAATTATGAACTTGTTAGTGAATCAATCACATGGTTATGTTTATGCATTATGAAATCAGTCATTATTGGTAAAATATTTGGTTAATGAGAAACAATCAACACAGGGGTTACGCGTGGGAATAAAAGGCACCCAGGTCCGCTTGACTGGGGCAACCCGGTCAGGCGCCGGTCATGTCCCTCGATTTGGGGCGTGACATATCACTGCTACAACATACTCTAGGGCTGGTGCAATAGGCGCAACTGGAACAGCCGGTGCAACTACCTGAGCTGGGACTACCTCTGGCGTTTGAAGTCCCTGCAAAACCTGCTCTGATGTGCAAGCTGCGGGGGTCTGATGACCATCCCCGGTCTAAGATGTCGCTACTGTAGCGGTAGCTGAAACTACTTGAGCCAATCCAGTACAGACTGATAATATCCGGGCCAAAGTCTCCTGAAGGCTAGGAATAACAATAGGCATTGCAGGTGTCTGAGTGGGTGCTGCTGGAGCCTCAACCACTGGGGGCTGATCCTGGATAGGGGAAACAGGTGGGTCTACTGGCACTGCCTCTGCCGCTCTACCATGACCACGACCACGGCCTTGACCACGGCCTCTAGCTGGTGGCAATGGTGGTCGTCCACCTCGTCCTGTAGCACGAGTCCTCGCCCTCTACGAGAGAATAGAATATAGAAGTTCAGTTCTCAGAACAACAAAACCGCATGATAGAGTTCAAGAAATGTGAAGTGTTTCCTTAAGTTCTGCAGCCTCCCGAGGATAAATACAGACGTCTCCATACCGATCCGCGAGACACTTACTAACCAGATCAAGACTCATGAGGCCTAGAAACCTAGGCTCTGATACCAACTTGTCACGACCCCATAACCCGGTCGTGATGGCACCCAGCACATTGCTAGGCCAGCCTAACCAACCATTCATGATACAGAGTTACCAGCTCTCACTTTACCCTTTTAGCATATAATAATAATAATAAGAAAATGATATAACATCTAGCACATCTGGGAATGTATCCCAAAACTAGTATAACACCTCCCACACAATCAGGAGTCATAAGTCATGGGCCTCTACCAGAATACAACTGTAATACTATATACAACTGTTACTAAAAGTGCAGAATAGTCTAAAGAAAAGATAAGATAGACTGGAGTGTCAGGTCCTGCGGACGCTAGCAGCTACCTTCACAGTCCGGATGAAGCACTCCGAGCAGCTGGGAAGTCAACCGTACTGTGATATACCTGGATCTGCACACAAGGTGCACTGAGTAGTGTGAGTACTTCCAACTGAGTGGTAATAAGCAAGGGTAAGACAGCGAAGATAAGAAAACCCAATAAAGCACTAAGCAAGGCTATACAACAATATCCTTTACCAATTATTAACATGATCAGTATCAGAACCAGCAATATCAGCTAAACAGTACAAAAAGTATAGCTAAATGCAATGCAATGCATGAACATGACTGCTATGACGCATAGCCCGATCCATTTGGGTACCCGTGCTCACTGTGGGGGTTTAGACTCCGGAGGGGCTCCTACAGCCCAAGCACAATATCAATGATATGCTGCGGTGCACAGCCCGATCCGCTACAAGTCCAGCTACATGCAATGCAAGCCTTACAGGCACAAAAATAACATTTGAAATCTCTTTTTATCATTTACAGTAAGAAAATAGTGTTTCAGAGATGCCAGAGTTTGGAATACCATTTTAGACAGTAGTAGCTCAAGACTGATATCAGAATAACATGCTATAATCATAGAAGCAATGATAACGATCCTCATGGGATCCAAATAACTGGCTCACAAAAGATATTCACAACCATCAAAGTAGGAGGTTTACCGGTTCAATAATAGCCAACAACACAATATAATATTACCAGGTCGGACTAAGCCATAGTCCCCAAACACAATCGACCCCGCACTCACAGGAGAGTAAGTGTCTCGCCTCAATGCAGCATCACATAGTGATATACCAGTGTTTCGAACCCGCTGGTCATCACCCACACCCATTACTCACCTCGACTCGGCTCGAAGACAAGCCCGCAATGCCCTTTCCACGAGAATAGGCCTCCACGGGTGCAAAATCTGATCAAAACCAATATAAATGCATCAAAATAGGCTAAAGGAACTTAACCCAATCAAAACAACTCGAATTACACCAAAAACCATGAAGTTGTCCAAAACCCGACCCCCGGGCCCGCTTCTGGAAAAATTACAAAAGATACATTTCCAGAATCCTTATCTCGACATGAGTACATACATATAAAGTTTATCAAAATTGGACTCCGTTTTCCCATTCAAATCAATGATTTTCAATAACCCAGGCTTAGAGCAAAAACCTCCATTAATACACCTCAAATCCTCCATTTTCAGGTGTTAACTCCATAATTTAACAATATAATAACATAAATTGAGTCCATGAATGCTTTCCTGATGAATTCCATCGATTTCCTCCTCAAAATCGCCTAAATCGCCTCTTAGTTCTATGCCCCAAATGTGTTATAACATTCTGAAATTCGAACCCTTTTGATTCATAAATCACTAACGACTTTTGCTTCAGCGAAATTTTACTCGCTTAGGCGAGACCGCTTCTACGGTTTATCCATCGCTTCTGTGACATTTCATTAATGGGCCTCATCGCTTCTGCGGCTCAGGTCTCGCCCCTGCGAGACCGCTTAAGCGGTTGTCCTTTAGCTTCTGCGCAACTTCCTAATCGCCCAACTTTCGCTTTTGCGAACGAGGGCTCGCTTCTGCGAGCCCGCCCCTGCGAGAATACTACCGCTTCTGCGGAAATGCCCGGACCAGCCCTGGATCACATCTAAGACCATTTGGTCGCTTCTGTGGGGCCACTTATGCGGTGCCGCTTCTGCGGTTCCCCATCCGCAGAAGGGAAACTGCTGCTGCAGATCATACCAGCAGTTTAAAAACTCCAAATTTCAACCGATTGACCCTCCGAAAACATCCCGAGGCCCCCGGGACCTCAACCAAAAATACAAATCCACTCTAAATTATCACATCCTCAAACACACGAATCATCAAATTAAGGCCAGTTCAAGCCTAAGATTCAACCAAAACTTCTAAAACCTACATTCTATCAAAAACCCGACCAAACGATATCCGAATGACCTGAAAATTTGAAGACGTATCCAAAATCACCTAACAAAGCTACTGCAACTGTCGGAATTCCATTCCGACTCCCGGATCAAAATCTCACCTATGATCGAATTTCGCCAAAATTCCAACTTAGCCAATTCAAGCCTATTTCTACACCGGACCTCATAATTCAATTCTGATTGCTCCTCTAAGTCAAAAATCACCTCCCAAAACTAACCAAATCATCAGAGTTAGATTCCGAGCCCTCTAACAACATAGTCAACTTTAGGTTGACTTTTCATAAACAAGCTTCACTCAAAAAGGCTATATGCCTTATTTTCAACCAGAATCAATCCCAATTCACCCAATAGACTCTAATACAGATATAGAAATATAAAACACATAAATGAAGGGGTAACAGGGTGGTAACTCTCGTGACGAAGGGTCGGGTCGTCACAGCCAACAGGATCACCATCTTTGACTTGGGGCCAATTTGCAGAATTGTTCTTGGAAAAGTTGCTTCCAGCAACTCAAAAGGAGGCTCTGCATAGGCAATTTGAGCGTCTTCATCAGGGTACTTTGTCTGTCACACAGCATGATACTAGATTCATTGACCTGGCTCGTCATGCCATTGTCATACATCCCACAGATAGAGAAAGGATGAGAAGGTTTATTGATGGCTTGAATCAGCCAATTCAACTGCAGATGGCTATGGAAGTAGGGACTGAAATTACTTTTCAGGAGGCAGCTAATGCAGCCCGCTGGATCGAGATGGCTTTGTCACAGGGAGCAGGTCATGGATCGGATAAGAGGCCCCATAATACGGGCAGGTTCAGTGGTACCTTATCTGGAGGTAGAGATTCGTATGGTAGAGGCCATCCTCCTAGGCCTTTTCAGTCAGCCCTTCAGGCTTCTCATGGCCCTTCAGGTAGTTGTGATTCTCAGCCACATTACTCTAATCCGTAGCTGTATAGTGTATCACCAGCACCTATTAGTGCACAGCTACTTCAGAGTTTCCGAGGTGATCATTTGGGTCAGCGAGGTCAGTCCCAGTTTTCCCAGCTTCCACGTTCAGACGGGTACTATGAGTATGGAGATTTGGGTCATATCAGGAGACATTGCCCGAGATTTAGAGGTGCTCAGTCACAGCAGCAGGGTTCTCGTGCTATGGTTCAGGCCCCGGTTCCCCCACAGCCTACCCAACCGGCTAGAAGTAGGGGTAGAGGACATAGAAGTGGAGGCAGAGGTCATAAAGGTGGAGCTCAGACCGATAGAGGTAGAGACCGGACAAAAGCTCATCGTCCCAAAGATACTACTCAGGTTGGTGGGGCCCAGCCCCGATGTTATGCACTTCCTGCCAGACTAGAGGCTGAGTCCTCAGATGCTGTCATTACAGGTATTATTTTGGTTTGTGATAGAGAGGCATCAGCATTATTTGACCCTGGGTCTACATATTCGTACGTGTTTTCATATTTTGCACCGTACTTGTTTCAGCCTAGTGATCCACTGGGTGTTCCTGTTCATGTGTCTACACCAGTAGACGATTCTATTATAGTTGATCGAGTTCATCGCTCATGTATTGTGGTGATAGAGGGTCTTGAGACCCGTGCTGATTTATTGCTCTTAAATATGGTGGACTTCGATATTATATTAGGTATGGACTGGTTATCTCCATATCATGCCTTTTTAGATTGCCATGCCAAGACTATGACCTTAGCTCTGCCGAACTTGCCTCGTATAGAGTGGAAAGGAATTTATGGTCATACTAGCCGCAATGTTATTTCTTATGTTAAGGCTCAGTGTATGGTTGAAAAGGGGTGTTTGGATTATTTGGCCTATGTCCGTGATTCTAGTATCGAAGTTCCTTCTATTGATTTTGTGCTCATGGTCCGTGAATTACCTGAAGTGTTTCCTTCAGACTTGCAAGGTATGCCACCCGACAAGGATATTGATTTTTTTATTGACTTGGCTCCAGGCACTCAGCCCATTTCTATTCCCCCATATCGCATAGCTCCGCTAGATTTGAAGGAATTGAAGGAGCAGTTGCAAGATTTACTTGAAAAGGGTATCATTAGACCAAGTGTTTCGCCGTGGGGTGCACCGGTATTATTTGTAAAGAATAAAGATGGTTCGATGAGAATGTGCATTGATTATCGGCAGTTGAACAAGGTGACTATCAAAAATAAATATCCACTCCCGCGAATTGATGATTTATTTGATCAGCTTCAGGGTGCCAAGGTCTTTTCGAAGATAGACTTGAGATCTGGCTATCATCAGCTAAAGATTAGGGCATCTGATGTCCCTAAGACAATATTCCGCACTCGATACGGACATTATGAATTTCTTGTCATGTCTTTTGGGTTGACAAATACCCCGGCAGCTTTTATGGAATTGATGAATCGGATGTTCCAACCTTATTTAGACTTATTTGTAATAGTCTTCATTGATGACATATTAATATATGGCGCAACATCTTAGAGTGGCTCTGCACACTTTGAAAAATAGCCAACTATATGCAAAATTTTCAAAGTGTGAATTTCAGCTAAGTTCAGTTGCATTCCTGGGTCATATTGCGACGCCAGCAGGCATTCAGGTTGATCCAAAGAAGATTGAGGCAGTCAAGAACTGGCCTAGACCGACATCTGCCACAGAAATTCGGAGTTTCTTGGGATTAACGGGTTATTATAGGTGATTCGTGGAGGGGTTTCATCTATTGCAACCCCACTGACCAGATTGACACAGAAAGGTGTTCAGTTCGAATGGTCAGATGAATATAAAGCGAGCTTTTAGAAGCTCAAGACAGCCTTGACCATATCATCAGTATTGGTTTTACCCACAAGTACGAGACCTTATACTGTTTATTATGATGCTTCCCGTATCGGGCTTGGTACAGTACTAATGAAGGATGGCAAGGTTATTGCCTATGCTTCGAAGCAGCTGAAGATTCATGAAAAAAACTATCCAGTTCATGATCTAGAATTGGCGGCGATTGTTCACGCATTGAAGATTTGGAAGCATTATTTGTATGGTATGGCATGTGAAGTATACACCGATCATAAGACTCTTCAATATCTGTTTAAACAGAAGGAATTGAATTTGAGGCAGAGAAGGTGGCTAGAATTACTAAAAGATTATGATGTCACCATTTTATATCATCCGGGAAAAGCAAACGTGGAGGCTGACGCTTTGAGTAGGAAGTCAGCCAGTATGGGTGGTCTTGCTTATATTCCAGTCAATCAGAGGCCGCTTGCTTTGGATGTTCATTCCTTAGCCAACCGATTTGTGAGGTTGGATATTTCTGAGCCTAGTCGAGTGCTAGCTTGCACGGTCGCTAGCTCTTCATTATTGGAGCGTATCCACAATCAACAATATAATGATTCTTATTTATGTCACCTTAAAGACATGGTTCAGCGAGGAGGTACCAAGAAGGTCACCTTAGATACTGATGGGATTTTGAGGATGCAAGGGCGCATTTGTGTGCCAAATGTTGATGGGCTTAGAGAACTGATTCTAGAAGAAGCTCACAGTTCGCGGTTTTCTATTCATCCAGGCGCAGCAAAGATGTATCAGGATTTGCGGCAGCATTATTGGTGGCATAGAATGAAAAAGGATATTGTGGCATATGTGGCATGATGTCTTAATTGTCAGCAGGTTAAATATGAGCATCAGAGACCTGGCGGTTTATTTCATGAGCTTCTTGAATGGAAGTGAGAGTGGATCACTATGGACTTCGTTTCTGGTCTTCCAATGACTCAGAAGAAGTTTGATGTTGTTTGGGTTATTGTTGATAGGCTGACCAAGTTAGCTCATTTTATTCCGGTTGCCACTACCTATTCATCCGAGAGATTAGCTGGGATTTATATCAGGGAGATTTATTTCCTTCATGGTGTGCCTATCTCTATCATTTCAGATCGAGGTACGCAGTTTACCTCACATTTCTAGAAGGCGGTTCAACGAGAGTTGGGCACCCAAGTCCATCTAAGTACATCTTTTCATCCCCAGATGGACGGTCGGTCCGAGAGGACTATTCAGATATTGGAAGATATGCTTCGAGCGTGTCTTATTGATTTTGGAGGTTCGTGTGATAAATTCCTGCCTTTGGCAGAGTTTGCTTATAATAATAGCTATCAATCGAGCATTCAGATGGCTCCTTATGAAGCCTTGTATGGTAGGCGGTGTCATTCTCCGGTTGGATGGTTTGAACCGGGAGAAGCTCGGTTGTTGGGTACGGATCTAGTTCAGGAGGCCTTAGATAAGGTCAAGATCATTCAAGATAGGCTTCGTACAGCTCAGTGCAGGAAAAAGAGCTATGCAGATCGCAAGGTTCGAGATATAGCATTCATGGTTGAGGAGTGAGTATTGCTCCGAGTGTCGCCTATGAAGGGCGTGATGATATTTGGAAAGAAGGGCAAACTTAGCCCTAGGTTTATTGGCCCATCCGAGATTTTTGATTGTGTGGGAGAGGTGGCTTATAAGCTTGCCTTGTCGCCTAGCTTGTCAGTTGTGCATCCAGTATTTCATGTATCCATGCTCCGAAAATATCACGAAGATCCATCGCACGTGTTAGATTTCAGCACCGTCCAATTGGACAAGGATCTATCTTATAAAGAGGAGCCGGTAGCTATTCTAGACCGACAGGTTCAATAGTTGAGGTCGAAGAGTTTTCCTTCTGTGAGAGTTCATTTGAGGGGTCAGCCTCTCGAGACATCGACCTGGGAGTCCGAGCCTGACATGCGGAGCCGATATCCTCATCTATTCCCTGACTCACGTACTTCTTTCTTTTGTCCGTTCGAGGACGAACGGTTGTTTTAGAGGTGAAGAATGTGATGACCCAAAGGGTCATCACTTGTTTTCTCAATCATTTCGAGCTTCTGAGGCCTTGAAAATCTCATTTTTAGTTGTGTCGATTTGCATGCACAGTCTGGGCGCGAAACCGGAAAATTTTCATGTTGAAATATATAAATATGTGAAAAAAAATTGAAGAATTTTGATATTAATATTGATATGGTTGACTTTGGTCAATATTTTTGGTAAACATACCCGGACCTATGATTTGACGGTCTCAAAAAATCCGTAGAAAAATATTGAACTCGAGCGTATGCCCGAAATAGAAATCCGAGGTCTAGAACCCTGGTAAAAGAATTTTTCTATTAAATTGTTTTCAGAAAATATTTAAGGAAAATGAAACTGAAATTTGATTAAAAAGTAATTGTATCGGGCTCGTATTTTGGTTCTGACGCTCGGTACATGTCATATATGTTGGTTAAGCGCTTCCTGTAAAGCTTGGTTGAAACGGACGTTGTTTGATGTGTTTCGGCCTTAAATTAGAAAAATTTGGAAGTTATAAAATTTTGAAATAAAATCTTGAGTTTTAAGGCTTAATTCGTTGATTTTGAGGTTATTTTGGCGATTTGATCGTGCGAGGAAGTTCGTATGATGTTTTTGAGTCAGTGTGCATAATTGGTTTGGAGCCTCGAGGGCTCGGGAGTGTTTCAAAGGTGGTTCGGGGAGTTTTTGGGGTTAGGAAACTGGTAGATTTTCTGCAATTTTTACCAAGAGGTTTTACTCTACGCGATCGCGGCCTCGTTCACGTGATCGCACTGCCTTGGCCATTTCTTCAATGCGATTACATCCCGTCTCACGCGATCGCGTAGCTTCCCGTCCTTCCTCTATGCGAACGCAAGCCATTCCACGCGATCACGTAGAGAAAACGGACCATCCCAGCAAAATCCTTCTACGCGATCGCAGCAGTTCTCACGCGATCACATAGACCACAACATTTCCTCTCCGCGATCGCATCACTGTTCATACGATCGCGTAGAACAAAAATTTCACCTAGTGAATTTAATCCCAAAATAGAACAGAATCGGGATTTTCATCTCATTTTACAAACTCTCTCTTCTCCAACACCATTTCTTGGCGATTTTTGGGCGATTTCTATCAAACTTTTTGGGTAAGTGATTCTTGACTCATTTTCTTCATTTTCCATCAATATTATTTGAATTCCTAGGCCTAAACATATGTAAATGGGTAGAAAAATTAGAGAAATGAGTATAGTTAGGGTTTTCAAAGAATTTGTGATCTAGACCTCGTTTTAGGGTTGAACTTAAGAACAAATTGCATATTTGAACTCGTGGATGATTGGGTGAATTTATTTTGGTTCGAACCTCGAGTCTCGATCTTGTAGGCCCGGGGTCATTTTTACTATTCCGGGCAGAATGTTGTAAAAATTATATTTGGCCATATGAACTAGTTTGTTAAGTAGTATTGGTGATATTAAATCAATTGTGTATAGATACGATTTGATTGGAGCCAAATTCGAAAGGAAAAGGCATTGCTACGGATTGAATCGTTCGTAAACATTCGAGGTAACTGTTTGTTCTATCCTAGCTTGAGGGAATAGGAATTGAGTTTATGTGCTAATTGTTATGTGTGGAGTCTGACGTATAGGAATGGTGACGAGTATCTATACGTTGGGGGTCGAGCATGACCGTGGGTCTTAAATGGATTAAATTCCTATTAATCCTATGTGATTATATGAAAGGAAATTATTATTGGTTTCATACTGGTAATATATATAATTGTTGATTAAAGATTATTGGTGTCACACCGGTAACATACATATATTATTGATTAGTTGTATTTATTGGTTTTACACCGGTAATATAAATATTGTTGAAATTGAAGATTATTGGTTTAATACCGGTAATACATTTATATACATATTGTTGATTAGAGATTATTGGTTCAATGCCGGTAATATATATTAAAGTAATGGGATAGTGTGGCACGCCGACCACCTATATATAAAGAAATGAGATCGTGTGGCACGCCGACCACTTATATATTAAGAAAAGTGATCGTGTGGCACGCTGGCCACTTATATATTATTAAATTGGGATCAAGTGGTACGTCTACCACAATTTATGTGATTGTTGGCATTGGCCATAGTTGCCGATAGCCTATTATTAAATTGCGAGAGAGTGGTGTGCTTACCACAAGATACCAAATAAAAAATGAATTGAGACATGAAAGTAAGTTTTATTCCATTGTTCAGATTATTTATGATATTGTATATATTATTGGTTTCTACTTCCGAGCATGTTCTTTCCTTATAAATGTTCGATAATGTTTCCTGCTGTTGTATATGTACATATTTCAACTGTACAGATTTATGTGGGTATCTGGTCCTAGCCTCGTCACTACTTCGCCGGGATAGGCCAGGCACTTACCAGCACATGGGGTCGGTTGTGCTTATTCTACATTCTGCGCTCTTTTTGCGCAGATACAAGTTACGGACATCAGCAGCGGCAGTAGCACTATTGTTGATATTTCGACCACCGAGACTTCGAGGTAGCCTTGCAGGCGTCCGCAGGACCCATTGTCTCATCTATCTTTATTTTTCATTATGTTATCTCATGTATTCGAGATAAACAGTTTATATTTCTTTCAGACGGTTATGTGTATTATTCTTAGAAGTTCGTGAGTATTGTGACACCCGTCTTGGGTAGTGTATCATGTTTGGGTTTTCTGTATCGTATCTAGTAAAATTTGCTAAGTCTTCCGCTAAATTTATTTATTCCGCTGTAATTGCATATTTTTATTTAAAGTTTTAAAAAGAGAGTTGTAACTAATGGAAATGTAAGTAAGAATTTGCTTACCTAGCTTCCATTAGTAGGCGCCATCATGACTCCCGATGGTGGGAAATCTGGGTCGTGACACTACACTTATGTGCGTTTTTGCACAGATCCAGGTTTTCAGCAGCAGCAACAGCAGTAGTAGTTCGATAGCAGGATTTCACTACCACAACACTGAGGTAGCTTGCAGGCGTCCGCACGCCCGGCGTCTCTTCTTATGTTTTTCATTTATACTTTAGTCTCATTGTTTCGAGACAAACAGTTGTTATATTTCTTTCAGACCATTATATGTAGCTATTCTTAGTGGTTCGTGAGTTTGTGACTCCACATCTTGGGTAGAGGATATTGTTGAGCAGTTCACATTTATTTAAGACTCATAAAATTAGACTTCCGCAACTAATATTTTTATTATTATTCATGCTAGTACATTTATAATAGGATGGTTTGCTTATGAAAATGATGAGTAAATTGGCTTGCCTAGCTACCACGAGTAGGTGCCATCACGATCCCGATGATGGGAAATCCGGGTCGTGACAATAACAGAAAAAAATAAGAAAATAGAAAGACATAAATTGGATACCTAGACTAGTTATACTTTGGAGTAAGTTAGAATATAAGATAAAACTAAAATTTACTTAAAATATTAAATATTTGATGATTTTAAAAATTAAAAAATTTCAAACATCAAAATAAGATCCTACATAAAATATATAAATTATTTATAAGATAAGCAAAAATAAATTAATCATTAAACTATACTAATAAAAAAAATAATGAAGTCATGTTAATATTGAAAAATCGTGCAAACAAATATTTTATATGTAAATAAATGGGTGAAAATTATTTACCCTCCCCAACTTTGTGTAAAAATTAGACTCCCCTTCAACTTTGAATAATAACCATTCTCCCCCTTTTATCCTACACATTACTTTTTTGCCCTTGAATTTTTAATTTCTTCCTCAATTCAATACCTTTTTTTATTATATGATATTTGTTTTATTGTTTTAGCTATAATTTAAATTATGTAATATCCATTATAAATTATAATTAGATTTTATTAAAATTATAAGTAGAATAAGTAATCAGAGTCAATTGAAATTACCTGATCTTTAAGATTGTTATTTCAATGTAATGCATATTAAATATATATTTAAGTTATATTTTTCTTAGCGACGAAGGTAGAAATTCATATAAGAGGATTGAAAATTTTAATTCATATATTTAATGAACTCTATTCTCTTAGCTCACAAATTTTAATTTCTTAGCTCACAAGAACAATCCGAGTTTTTCACATAAGAGGGTTGAAATACACCCCAAGGTATCTTAGCTCACAAGTTCAATCCAAAATAAAATAAAAAATTGAGGTATTTTTCAATCATCTTATATGAATTTCTAGCTCCGTTGCTAAGAAAATATAGCTTAAATATATGTTTAATATGCATTACATTAAAGTAACAATCATAAAGATAAAGTAATTGACTCTAATTACTTATTCTACTTATAATTTTAATGAACTATAATTACAATTTATAATAGGTATTACATAATTTAAGTTATAGCTAAAATCATAAAAATTATATAATAAAAAAGTATTGAATTGAGGAGAAAATTGAAAATTTAAGGGCAAAAAAGATATTGTGTAGGATAAAGGGGAGAATGATTCTTGTTCAAAATTGAGGGGAATTTGATTTTTAACACAAAGTTAGAAGGGTAAATGATACTCACCCATAAATAAATATTTCTTATAATTAAAAAAGTTAAACTTGACATAAACAAATCTTAACCACTCGGATAAATGGCAGATGGATTACTATGCGAAAGAATATAGATAAAGTCGTAACTAATTAATTTTCTATATATATATATATATATATATATATATATATATATGTATGTATTTAAATTACTCTACCGAGCCATGCTATTGTCGGCCGGGTACGGCACCTATTGTACAACAACTGATCAGTTGGGTTTACCAAGCTCCACGTGGCCGGGTACATTTTTATCGAGTCCCCCTTGAGGCCGGGTACGATATGATGATGATGCCTAGAGAGGCGAATGTTTTGAAATGTTTATTTATGTATATATATATATATATGTATTATGTATTTCATGTCAATAGTCCCTAGAGGCACTCAGATGTTACAGGTTGTATCTCATTTAACAGTTATATTTTAATAAAATATTATTATTTTGAGTATACGTAAAATATTAATGTAAAAAGCTGATTAAAATATCTTAGTAAGAAAGAGAATGTATAAAGAAAAAAATAGAGATAGTGCGAGAATATTTATATTTTAAATTTATTTAAATATAAATTAAATTATTAAATAATACTCAAAAAATTTATTGATAGATTTAAATCACTGTTTTAAAAGGCGGGGGCGTAAGGCGAGGCGTTTTACCTCTGGCGAGGTGAGGCATAAGCCCTGAGACATGGGGCGTAAGTCCCACGGATCTATAAATTTTTCTAATTTCAAGAATTTTAAGATAGTATAAAATAAAAGATTATTATAAAAATTACATTAAAATCACAAAATTATAACAAATAATCTATTTAAAATATTTATAAATTATAATTCAACTATGAATAATAAGAAAAGTATGACATATATCATAATATGCAAATAAGATGCAACATTGTTATAACTCAAACTTCAAAAGTAATGTATTTGATACGAAATATTATATGTATCTCTTAAGGAGTAATGAATCTTGAAAAAATTTTGATATTATAATTTGATATTTTTTTTAAATACTCCTTTTATTTAATATGCTTTCTATTTGAAAGAGAATATATATAAAAATATAATTTACAATTTAAATATGATTCGCTAGCATCATTTATTTTAAAGTTTCAACAAGTTAATAAAGTGACACATAATTTACCATACAATATCATGATAACTAATTATTTATAATATTGTTATTAGCTAATAGTGAGCTATTAAATCAATAATTATTTATATCTTAAACATGAAAAAATAATATTTAAAAAAATAATTATAAAAAATTATGGACAAGTATATAGTAAAGACATAACAAAAGTTGATATATAAATAGTTTTAAAATGAAAGATTTATTTAACGTTAACTATCATAGCAATTATAGTGGATAACGTGCAATACTTTTATTTCAATTATGACATAAAATACTCTCAACTAGAAGATTTATGATTAAGAAAAAGTACTTTTGAATCGTCAATAATTTATTAAGTAAATTTGAGAATTTACAACGTTAATTACATACAATTGCATAAAGTTCTATTAGGCGAGCCTAGTACGCTGGGCGGTTGGCGTGTTTGGAGCTTAGGCCCGGATGCCTGATGCGTAAGTCCAGCGGAACTAAGCCCTACACATAAGCCCAGGGGCGTTTTACGAGTGCTTCGCCCGGAGGCGAGTCCCAATTTTGCCTTTTGAAACAAAGATTTAAATGATTAAAGAGTTCCGAGTATGAGGTTAATAGTGTAAAAATACATAAAAAAATAAAAAAATTATGTTTATTGTTGATTATTAAATGGGTAACAAGCAAGATATTATGTCACTTTATAAGCTAATAAGAGATCACATTCTAGTAAACAATATTAAGTAATAAATAACGCAAAAACTATACGCAAGGAACAAGAAAGATAAAATAATCTATCTAAAAGTGTAGAAGGATAAAACTTACTTAAATTTGAGATGAAAAATAAAGTTGTAGTAAGAATTTTGTTAAAATAATATGATTTAATGTGTTCAAACAAGACATCACAACTTTCTATGTTTAGTATACTTTACTATTGACCATAAAATAAAATACAAGCACCAGAATTAAGGGATTGGTTATTATGGATATAGAAAAAGAACACGTTATTCGCTATGAGATTTGAAAAATAGTTTTATGTCATGCTTCTTAATTAATATCTAATAATTATTTATAATTTTTATATAGAAAATTTAATTTTAAAATTATTTGTACATAATTCAAATAACTCAAATCATAAATTGTAAAGAAATAAAGCAGCCATAGGCCCATAGAGGTGACAGGCTGACGGTAGGTACTATGCAAAAAATGCAGAGTATACAGTTCCCAATTTCAGAACTACAATAGATGGAATATTCCTTATTCGAGTTAAGTGAAGAAAGAAAAAGTGTAATAAAATACTCCATCCGTTTCAATTTATGTGAACCAATTTGATTGGCACGAAGTTTAGGAAAAGAGAGAAGACTTTTGATCTTGTGGTGTAAAATGAGGCACCTTTATTTTGTGTGGCTATAAATCATTGCATAAAGGTAAATTGTTTCTAAATAAGGAAAGAGGTCATTCTTTTTGGCACAGACTAAAAAGGAAATAAGTTCACATAAATTGAAACGGAGAGAGTAATAAAAGAAGGAGGATAGTATTGCAGAAAAAAGTAGAGAGAAATAATTCTTATTTATTTTGAGAAGAATTACAATGAAATAGATACCTCTATTTATAGGGAGAGGATGACTTAGTCACCAAGTAATAAACCCTAGAATCTCTCTAAATATATGCATTCACCATAAATCGAATTCTATTTATAACACTCCCCCTGAATGTCTATTCAACAGATAATATGCCTTGTTAAAACCTAAACTAAATAAAATCCAACGGGGAAAAAATTTTAGAGAAGGAAAAAGAACACATATCAAACAATACCCCTTTTGGTTGCCTCGTTAAATACCTTGCAACGAAAATCCAACAGGACAAAACTTTGTAAGGGAAAAAGAGTGCAACGCGCGTTAACTCCTTGAGGAGAGAGTCAATTCACATCTTTGAGCCTTCGCATCCCGATCTTGTACACTAGCTTCTTGAGGGTTGACGTTGGTAGAGATTTTGTAATCAAACTAGCCATATTATCACTTGAACGAATCTGTTGCACATTAATATCACTATTCTTTTGAAGATCATGTGTGAAAAATAACTTTGGTGAAATGTGTTTTGTCCTAACTCCTTTTATGAATCATCCCTTCAATTGAGCTATGCATGTTGCATTATCTTCATTCAAAATTTTGGGTAACGTATCACATTTCAAACCACATTTGTCTTGAATAAGATGTATTATAGACCTCAACCACACACATTCTCAACTTGCTTGATGAATAGCAATTATCTCTACATGATTAGATGAAGTAGCCACAATTGATTGCTTAGTCGATCGCCAAGATATGACAATGCTTCCACAGGTAAACACATAACCCGTTTGAGATCGAGCCTTGTGTGGATCGGATAAATACCCAGCATCAGTATAACCAACAAGATCGGGGCTGCAATTGCTGCCATAAAATAAGCCCATATCGGTAGTCCCTTTTAGACACCACAATATATGTTTGATTCCATTCCAATGTCTCCTTGTGAGAGCAAGCTATATCTTGCCAAGAAATTAACTGAAAAAGTTATGTCGAGCCTTGTCGTATTAGCAAGATACATTAGTGCACCAATTGCACTAAGATATGGTACTTCAGGACCAACTACCTCTTCATTCTCTTTTTGAGGTCGTAATGGATCCTTATTCACATCAAGTGGTCGAACAACCATCGGAGTATTTAATGGATGTGCTGCATCCATGCAAAATCGTTTCAATACCTTTTTTATGTATGTAGATTGATGAATAAATATTCCGTTTGCCAAATGTTCAATTTGCAAACCAAGACATAATTTTATCTTTCCGAGATCTTTCATCTCGAATTCCTTCTTTAAATAATTAGTTGCCTTTTGAGTTTTATAGTAGTTCCAATAAGGTTTATGTCATCATCATATACGGCAAGTACAATAAATTCCGATGTTATTTTCTTTATAAACACACATAGGTAAATGGCATTATTTATATAGCCTTCCTTTAATAATCACATTGCCAAAATATTTTGGCATACAATAGGTACGTGACCAATGACCATTCATGCCATAATTATGACATTATTTTCTTATATCATCTCAAACCTCCTTCTAGATTGAGTGTGTATTTACTACCACTAGCACGTTCATATACTTCGAATAATGAATATATATTCATAAATCAGATGTTGTCATATTCACATAATGAATGGATCAAATCATCTATATGAGCTTATAAAATCTCAAGTCAAATCGATGACAAATATTACTTTCACATAGCGAAGGATTATTTTGAAAATCCTTATTATTTTCATTATCATAATGATGACGATTATAATTTCGTCTATTGCCACGTCCACATCTATTGATACCTTTACGTTAATAGTTTTATCTTCGTTTAGACTTGTCACATATTACTATCATATTCTCTTAAGGGAATGAGCATGGAGCAAATTCAATGGGATGAGTTTTCACTACTTGTGCTCACGATCATACATGACTTTGATCATGGCAAGACATAAAAATTTTACCACTTCATGTGGTTATAATTTCGTACAAACTCAATTATAGTTATAATCAAACTTTGTTGTCTTTTCTTGTATATAAATCAAATTATAGAATTCAAAAGAGAAAAATAAAGTAAAATACTTTCCTTAAATTCATAATTTAATCATGAAGAAAATTGATAGAACAATTGACAATCATTATCACCAATCCCAACGGTTCTACTCAATTGATTAGAGTCTCGTACTGATAACGTGTTATAAAACAATAAAGAAGGAGAACAGTTTTGCAGAGAAAAGTAGAAGGAGATAATTCTTATTGATTTTGAGATAAATTACAATGAAACAGATACTTCTATGTATAGGGAGAGAGTGACTTAGCCACCAAGTAATAAACCCTAAAATCTCTCTAAATATAGACGTTTACAATAAATAGAATTCTATTTATAATAAAAAAAAAGTTGCGGTTTGGTGAAAAGAAAAAGAAACATCTGTATATTTTGTTGGTATTTAATGTCTGCTTTAAGCCAAAACTTCAAAAAAAATCAAGACAAAAGAGCCAAAACTATGATGATAGTAACAATCAGTGTCAGAGTCAGGTTTTATTAAAGGGGTCAAAATATCAGACATATTTCCACTTTGATTCTAGTAATGTGATGTCACGACCCAAATCCAGTCGTGATGGCGCCCAACAATCAAGCTAGGCCAGCCAGACCAACCATTTCTGGTTACATCGAAATCCAGTCCCAAATGGACAACCCAAGAAGAATATATGAGTTTAAGAACTCCAATAATAACAATAAAGAACAAAATACTGACACTCCCAAAGATCCGAAGTCACAAGTCTAGAGCCTCTAACAAAACCCAGCACGAATAGAGAGTAACTGGAAAGGAGAGGAGAAGCTAGGTTCTGCGAACGTAGGCAGCTACCTCAGCAACTCGATATGACACTACAACCGCGGGAAATGCTGTCTACTGCTCCTGAGTACCTGAGTCTGCACACAAAAGGTGCAGGGAGTAGGGGTGAGTACTAAGTACTCAGTGAGTAACAAATATATACAAGTAGCTGAAAATAAGAAATCCACAGAATACCACATAATGAAGCTAAACTACGGTTCGATTCCTCCAACGAACTAGCATCAACAGTACAATACATCTATCACAGAGTAATTCAACAAAATAAAGATGCAATGCAAAACACATAACCGCTACGGCGTGTAGCCCGATCCAATTTAACGTCGATGGCGCTCAGTGAGGATGTGTACAGACTCCGGAGGGGCTCCTACAGCCCAAGCGCAATACTGCTGCGGCGTGCAGCCCGATCCTCATATCTACCGCTGCGGCGTGCAGCCCGATCCCCATGCTCAGTCCACAATAAGTAATTTAAGTCACAAAACAATTCATTTTCCTTAATTCCAGTTCTCAATTCATAATTTATGAAAAATACTTTAACTTTATTAAATTTGTAAAACCCGGTGACTTAGCATTTCAAAAAGGTGATTTCAATTTCCAGGACTGAGATCAGTGATTTAAGCAATTATAGCTATCACATAAATATTGTCCTCTAAGGACGCTACAGATCGGCACAAGGCCCCAAACAAGGCTTACAGCCCACAAATATATCAAATACAGTGTATTTCCAACATTAACAACATATTATTCACATCCGGGATGGACCAAGTCTCAATGCCTAGTAACAATCAATCCCGCACCTGCCACGGTGTGCGAGCCACGCCCTACTAGCGTTACAATGTGCTAAGCCGGGGTTTCGAACCCTCAGGCTACCATATACACAAACTACTCACCTCTAGCCGGTCGTAGACTCGTCCGCGATGCCTTTTCCTTTGAATTTAGCTCCCTCGTGCGTGGAATCTAGTCAAACCACAATAGTTATATCAAATACGGGTCAAATAATCGTAACCCATTTCAATTTACATGAAATTCGCATAAATACACCAAGTTGGTAAAACCCGACCTCGGGCCCACTGCTCAGAAAATTTCAAAATTAGCACCAACGTGACCCTCATCTCGCCACGAGTCCGTGCATATAAAATTTATAAAAATCGGAGTTCAAATGGCCTCCCAAAACTCAAAATCCCGTTTTCACTACCTAGGCCACATTTCTTCAAGATTTCAACCCAATTTCATGAAGATTGATGTTAATTCTACCATAAAATGATGTTTTTGAGTCAAGAATCTTACCTCCGATGAATACCCGATGACTTCTCAGTGATTTCCTCGAGTTTTCTTCTCTCTAGGGCTCAAAATTGTGTTTTGGGTTAATGAACCCGTAACCCTCTCTTCTGTGATAAAATTCTCTGCCAGAACATTTTGTTCTATGCGGTCGGAGGCCCTCTATTGCGATCGCATAGAGTAATTTTCCTCAGGCCTCCAATTTGTTCTATGCGATCGCAGGCCTATCCATGCGATCGCATAGCTTCGCATTCCTACCCTCCGCGATCGCAATCGAGCCTTCGCGATCGCACTGCACAACTTCCGCACACTATGCGATCGCAATGCCCTTCACGCGATCACATAGAGTTAACTTCACGCCCCCTTCCACTCTTCTATGCGATCGCAATCATCTCTATGCGATCGCATAGAGTAACTGCTGACTGCAATTTTCTGCAAAATTTTTCCAAGTTCTAAATGCCCGGTTGATGGTCCGAATCCATCCCGAGGCCCCCGGGACCCCAACGAAAACCACCAACATACTCCAAAACATGATACGGACTTGTTCCCGTCATAAAAACACCATACTAAACATCAAAATCATCATTTACTCACGAATTCAAGCCTAAGTTTCTTTAAAACTTTCAAAACTAACATTCAATCCAAAACCCAATCAAACGATGTCCGAATGACCTGAAAATTTGCGGACATATCCAAAATCACATAACGAAGCTACAGAAATTGTCGGAATTCCATTCCGACCCCCGGATCAAAATATCACCTACCATCCGGTTTTTGCCAAAAATCAACCTTCGCCAATTCAAGCCTAAAACTACACCGGACCTCCGAATTCAATTTTGATTGCTCTCCTAAGTCATAAATGATCCCCCGGAACTAGTCGAATCATCAGAATCCGGTTCCGAGCACTCTAACTCAATAGTCAACTCTTGATTGACTTTCCATATTCAAGCTTCCTTCAAGCATGTTATTTGCTTCATTTTCAATCCAAATCACTCCTAACTCACCCGATATACTCTAATACTGATATAAAAGCATAATATATGTAAATGCAAGGTAACGGGGTGGTAATTCCCGTAACGACGGGCCGGGTCGTTACATGGGATGACTCAAAAAATCATCACTTATTTTAGAAACGAATTTACTATTTCTGGGCCTAAAAACCTCTTTTTTACCCTTGATTTGCATGCGTAGTCCGGACGCATAGCCGGAAAGCCATTATATAAAAATCTATGAAAGAATAACAATAAAAAATATAATAATGAATTTTGCCTTTAAATGAATTTAAGTTGTCTTTGCTCAATATTTTGAGCAAATGGACTCTGATCTTTGTTCCGATGATCTCGGGAGGTCCGAGAGAAAATAAGGGACTTGGGTGTATGCTCGGAATCGAATACTGAGGTCCCTAGCCCGAGAAATAAATTTTTAAAGAAAATTATTTTCTGAAAATTACATGAGTTTTTGAAAGTTGATAGTATCGAGTCCGTATCTTGGTTCTGAATCCCGGTACAGGTCTTATATTTGATTTGAGTCGAGCTTGTGAAATTTGGTAAGAAATGGACTTGAAATAACATAAATCAGACTCTATTTGAGAAAATTAGAAATTTAATATTCTTAAGTGATTTCATGATTTTGATGCTAAATTCATAGTTGTTGATATTATTTTTGTGATTGGAATGCACGAGCGAGGTCGTATGCTATTTTTGGGTTAGTGTGCATGTTTGGTTTAGAGCCCCGAGAGCTCGGTTGAGTTTTGGATAGGCCACTAAGTGAAATTTGGACTTAGGAAATTGCAGGTTTTCTGCTGGTATTTGCAAAGCCTGGCTCGTAAATACGTGTCACGCCCCAAATCGAGGGACATGACCGGCGCCTGACCGGGTTGCCCCAGTCAAGCGGACCTGGGTGCCTTTCATTCCCACGCGTTACCCCCTGTGATGACTGTTTCTCATTAACCAAATATATTACTAATCATAATTGATTTCACATTAAACAAATAAAATGATACGAGTGATTCATTAACAAGATTTCAACTTTTACAACGCCCGACATAACACCTTATATATATAAGACTGGAGTCCCACAGTTTACATGTCTACAGAGCCTCTAGGATACAAAAGGGAAATACAATACTTGCCGGTAACAAGGCTCCGGCTATACCTTTCAAAACCAAAATGAAATCCAAACCGAAGTGGCAAGAACCACACAAGGCCCCGAGGAAGAAAGGGGCTCACCAAGACGGGCAGTGGAAGGAGAAGAATACTACTGCCGACGAGCTGAAGTGCCTGCTACTGATCCACCTACAATCATGACACGAATGTAGCGCCCCCGGCAAAAGGGACGTCGGTACACTTAAATTGTACTGGTATGTATGGACAAACTTTGTCCCAAGTAAACTCAAGCCATTAAATTACATCAACAATCAATTAAGCCAACCAACCATGTTTCCACATTTTCCTCATTTCAAATAATTCTCACACAAAGCACTTTCCACGATCAACCAATTTAACAATAACCAATCAATCACGTAAAACACAAGTAGTCAAACAAAGGGGCAATCAGTGCCCCACAGGTTGCAAACTCTCCTGCTGTCTCCTTTCACAATTTCACATTATTGATTTATGTATCAATTTTCAATAGCGATTTCGATCGCTTTCCATCCTTATTGCCCCTGACCACCCTTATTACCTCGGCCACCCTTATCACCCCAACCCAAACCTTATTTCACCACGTTGCGGCGCGCAACACGACCCCGCCTTACAGTTGAAAACACAACAATTTCAAACAACAGATAAGGTACTACACACAATTTCAACAAGTTCAAATAGCAACTTACACATTGGTTCATGTTCTCAATTACTTCTCAAGCCAATATCAAAAACAAGTTACAAGTATTCCAAAATCAAAAATGCCCACATAATCATGTTCAACAATTTACCACAATTAAGGTGTTTCAAATTCCTTCCACAATAAGCCAAATATGCCATCACAACAATTTTCCTCAGTTCTGTACCAATTTCAATTCCTTTGTCATCTTTCAATTCGTATTTCAAACCATACCAAATGTAGTTCAATCATCAATTGTATACCCAACACAACAATGATATCGAAAAATCACATAAAATCTCTCAAATTAACACATGCCAAACAATTTCACACATATGGGCGATTTTACAAGAATCAAAATTAGCCATACATACCTGGTGATGATGTTTTTCCTCCTACTTTATGCTTACCCAAGATATCCTACTCTTGCCAACCTTGTTCTTGAAGACTTTTACTTCTACCCACTTCTTTTTACTAGAAATCAAGTTCAATAATCATGCATGAGTGTAAAAATTCTATTTTCAAAAGCTATTATATGCAAACCTCTCTTTACCCAATTAAAACTGAAAATCAAAGAAAATAGTTAGGGTTTTTACCTTGAAAATATTGGGGAAGTTGAATCCTTGCCCTAGAATCCCTTGGAATTAAGTAGTTGGAACAATCTTTGAAGATGAAGAACTTCTCTCTAAAAACCCTCTCTTCTCTCTCTAATTTTGGTGAGATGATATGATAAAATGAAGAAGAAAGGTGTTATATTAAAGAAGAGATCGGGTCAAAATGTTACAAAATCTGGGCCGGGGTCAAATATGCGGTCACTATGCGACCGCAGAATCAACATGCGGTCCGCATAGTGGCCGCAGAATGGCTCAAAAATTACGCAGGCTCTGGAACGATTTGCGGTCACTATGCGGACCGCATGTTGATTCCGCGGTCGCAAAAGTGCACCGCAGATTGACATGCGATCGCATATCGACCGCACATTGGACACAATTTTGGGCAACTCTCTGGAACGATTTGCGGTCAAGAGGTGGAATTCAAAATGTAAGTATCGCGGTCGCAAAAGTGCACCGCAGATTGACATTTTTCTGGAAAAAATTTTATTCTACATTTTGAAACTTAAATCACTACCAAGGGTCCGAACCGCGGCTCGCAAGCTCGCCGCGAAGAATTCTACGCATTCCTAACACATCATTCGGACCATGACACCACATCTACTAGGTTTTATGCACAAAAATTTCACGGGGCCTTACAATACGAGTTGCCCATCGCAAATGCAAAAAGGGCCTGGGCTGGCCTCGAGCGCAAATGCGATCCCTGTATCGCAAATGTGAAGGCGCCAGAGTCACATATGCGTCTGTTTCCTCGCAAATGCGTCTGTTTCCTCGCAAATGCGAAGATGGCCTGGGCTGGTCTCAATCACAAATGCGATAATTTTATCGCAAATGCGAAGGCTACAAGATTTTTGGCCAGGTTGCAGATGCGACATATTTTTCGTATATGCGAAAGCTGCAGTCTGAGTGGTTCACAATTGTGAACCCTGGTCGCAATTGTGACATTAGAGACATGTAAATCCACACTTAGACGAAGTTTTAACCATTTTTCATATCTTCTCAAAACATAAACACTCAAGGGTGACTTTTCAAAGGCAACTTCTTCTCCAAATCGATCGTAAGTCATTTCTAATTAGTTTTCTTCAATCCTAAACATCTTTTCACATGATTTCAACTCAAAATCAATGATTTTCATGGGAAAATTGGGTGTTTTGGGTAGAACCTAGGTTTTGTTTTTCAAATTTTGGGGATTTGGATCTCAATTTGAGTTCTTATTTCAAGACAAATTATATCTTTGAGTTCGTGAGTGAATAAGTAGTCATGTTTTTGTTCAAACATCGGGTTTTGACCATGTGGGCCCAGGGTCATTTTTGACTTTTTGGGAAAAACTTTTGAAATTTATTTTCATGCATTAGAATTTATATATTTAGCATTTACTGATGTAATTAAGTAACTTGTGACTAGATACGAGCGAATAGGTGGTGCAACCAAGAGGTAAAGCTATAGTTGAGGCTTGAACTATTACGAGGAATGTTTGGTCTAACCTTAGCTTGAGGGAATAGGAGTTTGGTCTTATATGCTATGTGTTATTTGTTGATTATGACGTGTAGGCATGGTGACAAGTATCTATACGTTGGTGTCAAGCATGCCCATGAGTCTTATTGTTGTGATTTATGTGACTTCATTTGTATTGTTCATGTTTAATGTGGTGATTGCTATTGTCGGGAAAGGTTTGTGGTAAGAATATGGGTGTTTGTATATTGAAGAGCCTTGGCTCAAGTTGTATAGTGATTTGTGGAAACATAATTGGTAATTGAACTTTATGGAGCATTGGTTTAAATTGTGAACCAAGTTGTGAGGTAAATGTAAATATGAGAAGAGGAATATGGTATTTCCCTTGTTGGGATGTTGTGGTTTTTAATGTTGTTCCTCTACCGGGATGTTGTGAATTTGACATTGTTCCCTCGCCAAGATTTTATTGTTATCCTTGTCCCTATTATTGGTGATTATTGTTTGGGTGAGGAAGAGTGTAAAGCACGAAGGGTGATGTCGTGCATTGTTTTGGTGAGAGAGTGTTAAAGCACGAAGAGTAATGACGTGTATTATTATCATTATTTATGAGGAAGAGTGTAAAGCATGAAGGGTGATACCGTACCGCACGATGTACCATTACATGCCGATTATATTGCTATTATGGTGGAGATGAGAGTAAAAGCAAAAAGGTTGATGTCGTGTAGTTTATATTGATTTTTATGGTGAGGACGAGAGTAAAAACACGAAGGGTGATGCCGTGCACTTGTTTGATTCCTGGTTCTTGTTGATAATTAAATTGTGGTTTCCATATATTTAACTGCTGTCCTCATGTTTTTATTTGGTATTTGCCCGTAATATCTTTCCCCCCTCCCATCCTTGACTATATATATTTCAACTTTAATTTTTTGTTGTATATTATTTATCGACACATGTTTATTTGGTAGTGTGGTGCTAGCCTCGTCACTGCTTTGTCGAGGTTAGGCTAGGCACTTACAAGCACATGGGGTTGATTGTGCTAATACTACACTCTACACTCTTTTGTGCGGATCCTAGTGCTGCAGATTATAGACCGCATTGAGATTTCCATTCCTTGATCATCAAGCGACTCAAGGTAGTCCTCCAGGAATCTGCAAGCCTTGGCGTCTCCCTCTATCTATTTTCCTGTTTCTATTATGTATTCCTAGAGACAATATTTTGTTATTTCTTTTAGACCTTTATTTGTTGTACTGTTAGACAGTCGGTGAAGTTGTGACACCAACTCTTGGGCAGTTTTGATATAGAATGGTTGTAGCAGTACTATTAAAATTGAAATTTATTCTTCTGTTTGTTAAATTATGTTATTTATTAATTGTTGGTTCTAAGTTGTTAACGGATTTAAAAATGGAAACAAAGCAAATAATTCAGTTAATTAGCTTGCCTAACTTTCACTAGTAGGCGCCATCATGACTCCCGAGTGTGGAAAATTTGGGTCGTGGCAAGTTGGTATCATAGCTCTAGGTTACACAGGTCTCACAATTCAAAAACAAGCTTAGTTGAGTCTAAGGGATCGGTACGGAGACGTCTCTATTTATCTCCTAGAGGCTATAGAGTTAGGAAAAACTTCACATCTAGTCTTTCCTATCGTGCGATACTGTTTCTCAATGCAAATTGAATTTCCACTTTGTTCTTTTGTAGATTCCGAGAACAAGCACTTTCTCATCCATTGATCAGTAGCCCGAGCCCCCAGCAGCAGCCCCACGAGGGGCAGAGGGTGAGTTTGAAGCCGTACTAGAGGCTGAGTTAGGGGAAGAGCTCAGCTCGGAGTAGAAACACCAGTGGTGGAGCCTCAGGTTGAGTTTGATAAGGAGGTTCCAGGCCAGACAGCTCCAATGGGCCCAGATCATAGGGGTTCATTACTACCCCAGTACCTTAGAATGCTCTGATCCATCTAGTGGGCCTTATGGGGAGTGTCACCCAGGCAGGCTTGCTTTCTGTAGCCCTAGCCGTCTCTCAGGCTGCAGGAGGGGCTCAGACTTCTGATACTCGCAATCCAGAACAGGTGCTTCCCAGTTTTAGACTCTAGTGGCTCAGCTAGTTAGAGCAGTTCAACGGGTAATATAGCCCAGACGGGTGACGGAGCAACTATGACTCTCGATGCCTTATGGAGATTGGATAAGTTTACCAAGCTCTTCGTTACCACTTACAACGATGCATTATCTGAGGATTCCCAGGATTACCTAGAGAGATGTCACGAGGTTCTCAAGAACATAGGATAGTAGAGACCAATGGGGTCAATTTTGCCACTTTTTGCTTATCTAGATCCGTCAAGACTTGGTGGAGAGACTACTGTTGGACTGGACCAGCCAGATCACCAGCTTTGACTTGGGAGCAGTTTACTCAACTATTCTTGGAGAAGTTTCTTCCCGTTACTTAGAGAGAGATATATCAGAGGTAGTTTGAGCATCTCCAGCAGGGTTCCATGACTATTACTTAGTATGAGATCGGGTTTGTCGAGTTGTCCTGTCACACTCTACTTATAACACCCACCGAGAGAGAGAGAGAGAGAGAGAGAGAGAGAGAGAGAGAGAGAGAGAGAGAGAGAGAGAGAGAGAGAGAGTGAGGAGGTTCATTAAGTGGCTTATCTAGCCTATTCGACTTCAGATGGATAAAGAGACGGGGAGTGAGATTTCTTTCCAGGAGGCGGCCAATGTGGCCAGGAGAGTTGAGATGGTTTTGTCACAGGGAGGCGGTCAGGGGTCTAACAAGAGGTCTCGTAATTCAGGCAGATTCAATGGTACCTTGTCTAGAGGTAGGGATTCGTATGGTAGAGGCTATCCTTCTAGGTCTTTTCAATCGCCACTTCAGGTTTCTCATGGTGCCTTAGGTGGCCGGGGTTTTCACGTGTAGTATTCTGATCAGTAGTCCTTATAGTGCACCACCAGCTCTAAGCAGTGCATCGTTGCTCCATGGCTTTTAAGGAGGTCATTCAGGTCATTAGGGTCAGCAGACTCAGCAGCCGAGGACTTGTTATACTTGTGGTGATACGGGTCATATTGCTAGATTTTGTCCTCGAGCAGTAAGCAACTCTCAGCATCCGGGCTCCCGTGCCATGTTTCAGGCATTGAGTGTTCCATATCCCACCCAGCCAGCCATAGGTGGGGGTAGAGGTGCTAGAGGTGGAGGTAAAGGTGCAAGAGGTGGAGCTTAGGATGCTAGAGGTGGAGGCCAGCCAGCAACAGGCCATCCTAGAGATGTAGTTCAGGGTGGTGAGACCTAACCCTGATTTTATGCTTTTCCAGCTAGGCCGGAGGCTATGGCTTCTGATGCTTTCATCACAAGTATAGTTTTGGTTTGTAGTAGGGATGTTTTGGTACTATTTGATCCCGGTTCTACATACTCTTATGTGTCATCTTATTTTACGCCGTATCTGGTCATGCCCAGTAATTCTCTAAGTGCTCCTGCTTATGTGTCCACCCCGCTGGGTGATTCTATTATGGTAAATCGTGTTCATCATTCTTACGCGGTTGTGATTGGGGTCTTGAGACCCAAGTAGACTTATTGCTATTAGACATGGTCGATTTTGATGTCATATTTGGATGGATTGGTTGTCGGATTGGTTGTCACCTTACCGCGTATCATGGATTGTCATGCTAAGACTGTGAACTTAGCCTTACTGAGCCTACCTCATTTAGAGTGGAGAGGACTCCTAGTCATTCTACCTATAGTGTTATCTCATATATGAAGGCTTGACGAATGGTTGAGAAGGGGTGTTTGGCCTATTTGGCATACATTTGTGATTCCAGTGTTGAGGTTCCCTCTATTGATTATGTGCCTGTAGTTCGTGAGTTTCCTTAGGTATTTTCTTCAGACCTACCGGGTATGCCACCCCGATAGGGATATTGATTTTTGCATTGACCTGGCTTCGGGAACTCAGCCCATTTCTATTCCGCCCTATCGTATGGCCCCGCTTGAGTTGAAAGAGTTGAAGGAGAAGTTGCAAGAATTTCTTGATAAGGGCTTCATTAGGCCCAGTGTTTCGCTATGGGGTGTGCCGGTGTTATTTGTCAAGAAGAAAGATGAATCTATGCGAATGTGTATAGATTTCCGGCAATTGAACAAGGTCACAATCAAGAATAAGTACCAATTTCTGAGGATTGAGGATTTGTTCGACCAGTTTCAAGGTGCCAAGTGTTTTCTAAGATCAAAATTGAGATCTAGCTACCATCAGTTGAAGATTACGGCATCCGATGTCCATAAGACAACTTTTCGCACTAGGTACGGGCATTATAAGTTCTTGGTGATGTCATTCAGATTGACGGATGGCCCAACAGCTTTTATGGATTTGATGAACTGTGTGTTCGTGCCTTACTTGGATTCATTCATGATAGTCTTCATTGATGATATTTTAATTTATTACCTCAGTCAGGAGGAGCATGAGCAGCATCTGAGAGTGGTTCTTCCAGACTATTAGAGATAGTCAGTTGTATGCTAAGTATTCGAAGTGTGAGTTCTGGTTAAGTTCAGTTGTTTTCTTGGGTCCAGTTGTTTCAGTAGAAGGTATGCAGGTAGATCCAAAGAAGATAGAGACAGTCAAGAACTGGCCTCGACCCACATTTGCTACAGAGATCCGAAGTTTCATGGGCTTGACAGGCTATTATCGTTGGTTTGTGGAGGGTTTTTCATCTATTACAGACCCAATCACCAGGTTTACCTAGAAGGCTGCCCAATTTAGGTGGTAGGATGAGTGCGAGGTGAGCTTCCAGAAGCTCAAGGCAGCTTTGACTACAATGCCAGTATTGGTTTTGCACACATGTTCAGGCCCATATACAATTTATTGTGATGCATCTCGTGTTGGGCTTGGTGCGATGTTGATGCAGAATGGCAAGTTCATTGCTTAGGCTTCACGTCAGTTGAAGATTCATGAGAAGAACTATCTAGTCCATGATTTGGAGTTAGCATCCATTGTGCACGCACTGAATGTTGGAGGCACTATTTGTATGGTGTAGCATGTGAGCTTTTCACGGACCACAAGAGTTTGCAATGCTTGTTCAAGCAGAAGGAAATAAATTTGAGGCAGAAAAGGTGGTTAGAGTTGTTAAAAGACTATGATATCACTATCTTATATCATCTGGGAAAGGCCAATATGGTGGCCAATGCTTTGAGTAGGAAGTCAGCCAGTATGGGTAGTCTTGCGTATATTTTGGTCGGTGAGAGACCGCTTACTTTGGATGTCCAGGCTTTGGCCAATCAGTTCATGAGATTGGATGTTTCTGAGCCCAACCGTATATTAGCTTGCACAGTTGCTCGCTCTTCTTTATTGGAGCATATCCTAGATTCACAGTATGATGATCCTCATTTATGTGTCCTCAGAGACACGTTACAACATGGAGATGCCAAGCAGGTCACACTAGGAGATGATGGAGTTTGAGGATGCAGGGTCATGTTTGTGTGCCTAATGTGGATGGACTTCGGGAGTTGATTATAGATGAGGTACATAGTTCCTGGTACTCTATTCATCCGGGCGCCGCCAAGATGTATTAGGATTTGCGGCAGCATTATTGGTGGGGGACAATGAAGAAGGATATTTTTGCATATGTGGCTCGGTGTTTGAATTGTCATCAAGTTAAGTAAGAGCATCAACACCTAGTGGTTTGTTCCAGAAGATTGAGATTCCTGATTGGAAGTGGGAACGTATCACTATGGACTTCATTGTTGGACTCCCACATACTCAGAGAAAGTTCGATATAATGGGGGTCATTGTTGATAGGCTGACCATGTCAGCACAATTCATTCTTGTGGCAGTCTCTTATTCTTCCAAGAAGTTAGATGAGATATATATAAAACAGATTGCTCGTCTTCATGGTGTACCCGTGTCTATCATCTTGGATAGATGTACACAATTTACCTTACATTTTTAGAGAGCAAATTAGTGAGAGTTGTCCATACGGGTTGAGTTGAATACATCATTTAATCCTCAGATCAGACGGGCAGTCCGAACGGACTATTCAAATTTTGGAGGATATGATCCAAGCTTGTGTTATTGACTTTTGTGGCTCTGGGATCAGTTCTTACCTTTAGCAGAGTTTTCCTACAACAACAGCTATCAGTCAAGTGTTCAAATGGCTCCTTATGAGGCGTTATATAGTAGGCGGTGTTGGTCGCCGGTTGGATGGTTTGAGCCGAGAGAGGCTTGGTGGTTGGGTACGAATCTAGTACAAAATGCCTTAGATAAGGTCATGATCATTCAGGATAGGCTTCGTACAGCTCAGTCCAGGCAAAAGAGTTATGCCGACCGTAAGGTTTGTGATTTGGCATTCATGGTCGGTGAGCCGGTATTGCTTCCGGTGTCGCCTATGAAAGCATTATGAGATTTGGAAAGAAGGGCAAGCTTAGCGCTAGGTTAATTTGCCCGTTTGAGATTCTTGATCGAGTGGGATAGGTGACTTACAAACTTGCATTGCCATCAAGATTATCAGCTATGCACCCAGTGTTCCTTGTGTCCATGCTTCGGAAGTATCATGACGATCCATCTCAAGTGTTCGACTTCATCACTATCCAGTTGGACAAGGACTTAGAGCGGGTAGCTATTCTAGACCGGCAGATTCATCAGTTGAGATCAAAGAGTTTTCCTTATGTTCGTGTTAAGTAGAGAGGTCAGCCTGCTGAGGAATCGACCTGGGAGTCTGAGTCCGATATGCAGAGCCGTTATCCCCATCTTTTTCGTGACTCAGGTAGTTTGTTCTTGTGTCCGTTCGAGGACGAACGTTTGATTTAGAGGTGGAGGATGTGATGACCCAAAAAGTCATCACTTATTTTAGAAACAAATTCACTATTCTGAGGCCTAAAAACCTCATTTTTACCTCACCCCAATTTGCGTGCACAGTTTGGGCGCATAGCCAGAAAACCATTATATGAAAATCTATGAAAAATAAAAAATATAATAATGAATTTTGCCTTTAAAATAAATTCAAGTTGACTTCGAGTAATATTTTAAGCAAAAAGACCCGGATCTTTGTTCCGACAATCCTGGGAGGTCTGTAAAAAAATTTGGGACTTGGGCATATGCCCCGAATCGAATTCCGAGGTCCTAGCCCGAGAAATAAATTTTTAAAGAAAATTATTTTCTGTAAATTACATGAGTTTTTAAAAATAAAATGCATTTTAAAATTGATGGTATCGGGCTTGTATCTTGGTTCTGGAGCCCGGTACATGTCTTTTATATTATTTGAGTCGAGCTTGTGAAATTTGGTAAGAAACAGAGTTGAAATGACGTGAATCATATCCTATTTGTGAAAATTAGAAAATTTGATGTTCTTAAGTGATTTTACAATTTTGATGCTAAATTCATAGTTGTTAATGTTATTTTGGTAATTTGAATACACGAGCGAGTTCGTATGATGTTTTTGGGTTAGTGTGCATGTTTGATTTGGAGCGCCGAGGGCTCGGGTGTATTTTGGATAGGCCACGGAGTGAAATTTGGACTTAGGAAATTGCAGGTTTTCAGTTGGTATGATCAGGCATGCAGGCTTCGCAAATGCGAAGCCATGATCGCAAATGCGAAGCCAGGATCGCAAATGCGAGTTGCCCATCGTAAATGCGAAGAGGGACTGGGTCGGCCTTGATCGCAAATATGATCACTGTATCGCAAATACGAAGGGGCTAGAGTCGCAAATGCTTCTGTTTCCTTGCAAATGCGAAGATGGACTGGGCTGATCTCAATCGCAAATGCGAAGGCTACATGATTTTTGGCCAGGTCGCAAATGCGACATACTTTTTGCATTTTCCAAATCTGTAGTCTGAGTGGTTCGCACCAACGAACCCTGGTCGCATTTGCAAACCCTAGTCACAATTGCGACATTAGAGACCTATAAATCCGCACTTAGACGAATTTTTAACCATTTTTCGTATCTTCTCAAAACATATACACTCTAGGGCAATTTTTCAAAGGCTACTTCTTCTCCAAATAGATTGTAAGTCATTTCTAATAAGTTTTTTTCAGTACTTAACATCTTTTCACATGATTTCAACTCAAAATCAATGATTTTCATGTGGGAAATTGGGTGTTTTGGGTAGAACCTAGGTTTTTTTTAAAATTTGGGGATTTGGACCTGGATTTGAGGTCTGATTTCAAAATAAATTATATATTTGAGTTCGTGAGTAAATGGGTAGTCGGGTTTGGTTTGAACCTCAGGTTTTGACCATGTAGGCCCAGGGTCGATTTTTGAATTTTTGGAAAAAACTTTAGAAAACTTATTTTGATGCATTAGATATTATTTTATATAGAATTTATTGATGTAATTAAGTAACTTGTGACTAGATACGACAGAATTGGTGGTGGAAGCAAGAGGTAAAGCTATAGTTGAGGCTTGAATTGTGTACGAGGCATCGAGTTGATTATTTGGTAGAAGCTTAGCTCGAGGGAATAAAAGTTTGGTCTTATATGCTATGTGTTATTTTTTGAGTACGATGTATAGGCATGGTGACGAGTACATATACGTTGGTTTCAAGCATGCCCGTGAGTCTTATGTTGTGATTTATGTGACTCCGTTTGTATTGTTCATGTTTAATGTGGTGATTACTAGTGTCGAGCAAGGTTTGTAGTAAGAACATGGGTGTTTGTATATTGAAGAGCATTGGCTCAAGTTGTAAGGTAATTTGTAGAAATATAATTGGTAATCGAACTTTATAGAGCATTGGCTCAAATTGTGAATCAAGTTGTGAGGTAAATGTGAAAATGAGAAGAGGAATATGGTATTGATCCGTTGACTGGACGTTGTGGTTTTTAATGTTGTTCCCTTGTCGGGATGTTGTGGTTTTAATATTGTACCCTTGCCTGGATTTTATTATGATTCACATATTCCCTGCCCCTATTGTTTGAGATTGTTGTTTGGGTGAGGAATAGTATAAAGCACGAAAGGCAATGTTGTGCATTGTTTTGGTGAGAGAGTGTTAAAGCACGAAGGGTGATGTCGTGTATTATTATCATTATTTATGAGGAAGAGTGTAAAGCACGAAGGGTGATGTCGTACCGCACTGTGTACCATTCCATGCCGATTATATTTATATTATGGTAAGGATGAGAGTAAAAGCAGGAAGGTGATGTCGTGCAGTTTATATTGATTTTTATGGTGATGATGAGAGTAAAAGTATGAAGGGTGATGCCGTGCACTTGTTTGATTCCTGCTTCTTATTGATAGTTGAATTGTGGTATTCGATATATTTAACAGCTATCCTCCTGTTGCTATTTGGTATTTCCCCGTAGCATGTTTCCCCCCTTCCGTCCTTGACTATATATATTTTTCTGCTTTTATTTTCCGTTGTACATTATTTATCGGCTCAAGTTTATTTGATAGTCAGGTCCTAGCCTAGTCACTACTTCACCGAACTTAGGCTAGGCATTTATCAACACATGGGGTCGGTTGTGCAGATACTACACTCTGCACTCTTTTGTGTAGATCCCAAGGCTGCAGATTACAGATTGCAGTGAGATTTCCCTTCCTTCATCATCAGGCGACCCGAGGTTGTCCTCTAGGCGTCCGCAGGCCTTGGCGTCTCCTTCTATCTATTTTCCTGTTTCTATTATATAGTCCCAGAGATAGTATTTTGTTATTTGTCTCATACCTTTACTTGTAGTACTCTTAGACAGTCTTTGAAGTTGTGACACCAAATCTTGGGTAGTTTTGTTATGGAATAGTTTTAGCAGTACAACTAAATTTGAAATTTATTCTTTCGCTTGTTAAATTATGTTGTTTATTGGTTCAAAGTTGTTAACAAATTTACAAATGGAAACAAGGCAAATAATTTAGTTGATTGGCTTGCCTAGCTTTTACTAGTACGCGCCATCACGCCTCCCGAGGGTAGAAAATCCCGGTCATGACAAGTAAGTTGGTATAGACAATTGGTATCCTCTATTAAAATTTAAAAGTTGCAAGTTCTTAATAATTCAGAAAAGGGTTCTTCGGTTCGGAAGCAACTACTAGTGATACGACAAAAATTGAAGGAAGTATAAGGGAAAGAATGATGATAGAAAAAAAAATGGTGCGTGGACCATACTCGAAATGTAGATCTATGTCCCCAAAAGCAAGTGGTGTGACCCTTCGTATCTGGGAAGGGTAATGTGCACGAACACATTATGCCTACCCTGAGATAGAGAGGGAAAAAAATTGAAGGAAGTATAAGCAAAAGAATGATGATAGAAAAGAAAAATGGTGCGTGGACCATACTCGAAATGTAGATCTATATCCCCAAAAGAAAGTGGTGTGTCCCCTTTTATCTGGGGAGGGTAATGTGTACGCACACATTATGCCTACCCTGAGATAGAGAGGATGTTTGCGATAAGCCCTCGGCATCCCTCCCATCAAGAATTTCCCACCTTGCTCTTGAGGTAACTCGAACTCAATACCTCTTGGTTGGAAGTGGATGGTGTTCACCATTAGAGCAACCCACCCTTGTCAATGAAGATATTACTATATGAAAAGAAAATGTAAACTAAACATGTAACAATGATGGTTCAACGATGTCAATTCGTTGAGAAAAACTTCTTCGCATTCATGGTTCACTTGACTTTTTTTTTGGTAACTAAATATTTTATTTACCAAGTATAATATGTACAACTCAAAAACAAAAAATAAAATAAAACATGTAATGACCTTTGGTCGTCACTTATTTTTAAAATGAATTTTGCATTCCGATGCCTTAAAAACCTCTTTTAGAATTATCTCGATTTGTATGCATAGTCCGGGCGCGTAGCTGGAAAGCCTATATGTGAAAATCTATGAAAAATGATAAATTTTGACTAAAAATGAATAAATTTGTCTTCGGTCAACGTTTTGGGTAAACAGACCTGGACCCACGATTTAATGGTCCTAGGGGGTCCGTAGGAAAATATGAGACTTGGACGTATGACCGGAATCCAATTCCGAGGTCCCAAGCCCGAGAAATAAATCATTAAAGTAAATTATTTTTTGAAATTGTTTATAAGGTTTGAAAATAATCTTTGATTAGAATATGTTGGTATCAGGCCCGTATTTTGGTTCCAGCACCCGACACATGTCTTTTATATGATTTGAGATAATTCTGTGAAGTTAGATAAGAAACAGAATCCGTTTGACGTGATTCGAACCCTAAATGCAAAATTGATGTTTAAGGAAGTTTTGAGAAATTTCATTGATCTTGAGGTTTAATTTTATGTTCATTATATTATTTTTGTGATTTCATTTCATGAGCCCCCAAGGCTCGGGTAAGTTTTGGATATGCCACGAGGTGCATTTTAAACTTAGAAAATTATAGGAATTTTACTGGTGTGATCAGGCATGCAGGCTTCGCACTCGCAAAGGCGACTGTCGCAAATGCGAGGGCATGGTAGAAAATGTGAAGCAGCTCAGGGCTACGTTATCTAGCAAATGCGATGATCCCTTCTCAAATCCGAAGCTTCCCAGCCTGGTCAGTGATCGCAAATGCGACCAATGTGTCGCAAATGCAGAAGTCGCAAATGCGACATTTCTTTCACAAATGCGAAAGTCCGGCTTTTTCTGAATGATTCAATTGCGAACCCCTGTTCGCAATTTCCATATCAAAGACCTGCAACTTTTATACTTGAACGATTTTAAAAACTTATTTTATATTCTCTCAAACATAAACACACTAAAGCGATTTTTTTAAGGATTTCTTCTTCTCCAAATCAATTGTACGTCATTTTTAACCAACTTTCTTCAATACTTAACATCTTTTAACATGCTTTCAACTTCAAATCAATGATTTTCACTGGGGATATTGGGTGTTTTGGGTAGAACCTAGGTTTTTCAAAAATTGGGGATTTAGACCTCGACTTGAGGTCTGATTTAAAAATAAATTATATATTTGAGTTCATGGGAAATGGGGTGATCAAGTTTTGGTTCGAACTTTGGGTTTTGACCATGTGGGCTTGGGGGTGAATTTTGACTTTTTGGGTAAACTTTGGAAAATTCACTTTATGCATTCGAATTGATCCATTTAGAATTTGTTGATATAATTAAGTAACTTATGACTAGATAGGAATGAATTGGTGGTGGAATTGAGGGGTAAATCTATAATTGAAGCATGAATTGTGTTCGTGGCATCGAGGTAAGTGTTTGGTCAAACCTTTGCTTGAGGCATTAGGAGTTGCATCCTATTTGCTTTGTGGTAATTGTTGAGTATGACGTATAGGCATGGTGACGAGTATCTATACGCTGGAGTCTAGCATGCCCTAGGTCTTATATTATGATTTTCATGGCTTGGTTGTAGCTTGCATGCCTTGGTGATGGTTTCTATATGTTGTGTAAAGTTTATGGAAGGAATTGTAACCTAGGTACATTAAGGAGAGTTGGCTCAAGTTGTGTAGTGAATTGTGAAATAGAAAGTGATAATAGAATCTCTAGAGCATTAGCTCGAGTTATGAAGTGAATTGTGAAGAAAAAGTGAGAAAGAAAAGAAGTTATTATGTTGACACCCTTGTCGGGCTATTGTTGATTTATTGGTTATCTCTCTTGCCGGGAAGTTGATATTGTTGATGTTGTTCTCTTGCCGGAATTTATTGTTGAATTGTTGTTCCCTTGCCAGGATCTTTGTTACAATTTCATTATTCCCTTTCCCTATTGTTTGTGATTATTATTTGGGCGAGGAATAGCGTTAAAGCACGAAGGGTGATGCCATGCATTATTTTTTTGTGAGGAAAGAGTATAAAGCACGAAGTGTGTTGCCGTGTATTATTATGAGGAAAGGGTGTAAAGCATGAAGGGTGATGCCCTGCCGCACGATGTACAGTTTTGTGCCGATATTATTGATTATATAGTGAAGAAAGAGAGTAAAAGCATGGAGGGTGATGTCGTGCACACTTTTATTGTATGATTGCTTTGGTGAGGACGAGAGTAAAAGCACGAAGGGTGATGTCGTGCATTTATTAAATTCTAATTCTTTGTTGATATTCGAGTTATGCTGTTTTCTTTCATTTTTTTGATGCCTTCTATTCTGATTTGTTATCCCCCCAAAGCATGCTCCCCCTCCCATTTGACTGGCTATTTCTTCATTTCTTTTTCGCTGTATATATTTGAACTGCACTAGGTTATATGGTAGTCTGGTCTAGCCTCGTCAGTACCTCGCCGAGGTTAGGCTAGGCACTTACCAGTACATAGGGTCGCTTGTGCTGATGCTACACTTTGTAATCTTTTGTGCGGATCCCACTGCTGTTGACTTTGGACCATAGTTGGAGGCTACCTTCAGTCCACGCGGAGATCCAAGGTAGACCTGTAGGCGTCCGCAGGCCTTGACGTCTCCTCTATCCTTATTTCCTATTTCATTTTCCTTATATTCAAAAATAGTGTATTGATATTTTCTTCAAACTTGGTGTTAGAAAATCTTAGACCGTCTGTGATACTGTGATACAAGTTTTGGGTAGTCGAGACTTAAATAGCTGTATTAGATATTTACGTTCAGATAGTTGTTGTTTCTTTCTTCTGCTTATGTTAGATTCTGTTGTTTAGATGCTATTATTCGAAATTGTTAATGAATACAAAATGAGTAAACAGTTAAATTATGCAATTAGTTGGCTTTCCTAACTTGTATTATTAGGCGCCACCACTACTCCCAAGGGTGGAAATCCGAGCCGTGACAAGTTTTTATTAGAGCTCTAGGTTACATGGGTCTCACAATTCATTGACAAGCTTATTAGAGTCTGAGGGATCAGTACTGAGACGTTTGTATTTATCCCCAGAGGCTACAGAGTTAGGAAAATTTCACATCTTTTCTTTCCTGTTCTGTGGTTTGGTTTCTCAATGCTGATTGAATTTTCATTACCTCATCTCGCAGATGTCGAGAACACAAATTTCCTCATTCTCTAACCAGCAGCTCGAGCCCCCAGCAGTAGCTCCCACGAGGGGCAAAGGGTGAGGCCGAGGCCATGCTAGAGGCCGAGGTAGGGGCAGAGCTCAACTCCGAGTAGCAGCACCAGTAGCGGAGCCTCAGGTTGATTTTGATGATGAGGCTCCAACCCCAGTAGTTCCGGTGGGCCCAGCTCAGGTCCAAGAGGGGTTTATTGCCACCCTAGTTCTTCAGGATGCTCTGGTCCGTCTAGCAGGCCTTATGGAGAGTGTCACCCGGGTAGGTTTGCTTCCAGTAGCACCAGCCGTCTCCAGGCTGGAGGAAGAGCCCAGAATCCTACTACTCGAACTGCGGAGCAGGTAGCTCCCCAGTTTCAGCCTTTAGCAGTTCAGCCAGTTGGAGTAGCTGAGCGGGGTGTGGTAGCCCAGGCCGGTGATGGAGCAGCTATGTGCGTCGATGCTTTGTGGAGTTTCACCAAGATCTTCACTACTACTTTCAGCGGTGCATCAATTGAGGATCCCTAGGATTATCTAGACAGCTATCATGAGGTTCTCAGGAACATGGGGATAGTTGAGACTAATGGGGTCATTTTTGCCATTTTTCGCTTGTTTGGATCCACCAAGACTTGGTGGAGAGATTATTGTTTGGCTAGACTGGCTGGATCACTAACTCTAACTTGGGAGCAGTTCACGCAGCTATTTTTGGAGAATTTTCTCCCTATCACACAAAGAGAGGCCTATCAGAGGCAATTTGAGCGTCTTCAGCAGGGTTCCATGATTGTCACCCAGTATGAGACCAGATTCATCGATTTGGCTCGCCATGCTGTTATAATACCTCCCACAGAGAGAGAGGGTGAGGAGATCCATTAAGGGACTTATTCACTCGATTCGTCTTCAGATGGCCAGGAATACTAGGTGTGAGATATCTTTCCAGGAGGCTGCCAATGTAGCCAGGAGAGTGGAGATGGTTCTATCACAGGAGGGTGGTCATAGGTCGGATTAGAGGCCCCGTCATTAAGGTGGATTCAGTGGTACCCTGTCTGGAGGTAGAGATTATCTGGTAGTGTCCATCCTCCTAGGTCTATTTAGTCGGCTCTCCAGGTTTGTCAGGGTCAGTAGCCCTAACAGCCGAGGGCTCGTTACACTTGTGGTGATGTGGGTCACATTGCTAGGCATTTCCTTTGAGCACCGAGTAGCTCTCAGCATCAGGGTTCCTGTGTTATAGTTCAGGCACCGAGTTTTCCACAACCTACCCAGCCAGCTAGTATGGAGCTAGAGGTGCTAGAGGTGGAGGTAGAGTTTCTAGAGATGGAGCTCATGCCACTAGAGGTGGAGGCCAACCAATGGCAGAACAACCTAGAGATATGGTTCAGGGTGGTAGGGCCTAGTCCCGATATAATGCTCTTTCAGCCAGGCCTGAGGATAAGGCTTTCGATGCAATTATTACCGGTACCGTTCTGGTTTTTTATAGAGATGCTTCAATGTTGTTTGATCAAAGGTCTACATACTCATATGTGTCATCTTATTTTGCGTTGTATCAGCTCATGCCTAGTGATTCTTTGAGTGCACATGTATATGTGTCTACACCGGTGGGTGATTCTATTGTGGTAGATCGAGTCCATTGTGCTTGTATAGTTGTGATTGGGGATCTTGAAACTCATGTTGATTTTCTTCTTCTGAACATGGTCGATTTTTATATTTTATTGGGGATTGATGGTTATCACCTTATGAAGCTATCTTGGGCTGTCATGCCAAGACCACAGACTTATTGAGTTTACGTCATTTGGAGTGGAGACGTACTCCTGGTCATTCTACTTGTAGTGTTATCTCCTAAGTGAAGGCTCAAAGTATGGTCGAGAAAGTGGGTTTGGCCTATTTGGCCTATGTTCGTGATTCTAGTGCTGAGGTTCCTTCTATTGAGTCTGTACCCGTTGTCCATGAGTTTACTGAGGTATTCCCTTTAGACCTGCTGGGTATGCCACCAGAAAGCGATATTGAATTTTTAAATGATTTGGCTTCGGGCACTTAGCCCATTTCTATCCCGCTGTACTGTATGGCCCCGCCTGAGTTGAAAGTGTTGAAGGAGCAGCTGCAAGACTTGCTTGAAAAGTGTTTCATTAGGCCATTGTTTCTCCTTGGGGTGCGCCGTGTTGTTTCTTAAGAAGAAGGATTGGCGGGCTATTATCGTATGTTTGTAGAGGAGATTTTATCTATCACAGTCTCGATAACCAGGTTGACCTAGAAGGTTGCCTAGTTTAGATGGTTAGACGAGTGTGAGGCGAGCTTCCAGAGGCTCAAGACAGCTCTAACTACGCACTAGTGTTGATTTTGCCCATAGGAGCTTAGTAGAAATTTCATAAGAGAAGAAAGTTGATACTTTCAAAAAAGGCTGCATTGCATAAGTATAAAAAGATGCTAGAGAGGTTAAGGGCCTTGTCTAGTTTATTGTGATGCATCTTGTGATGAGCTTGGTGCGGTATTGATGTGGGATGGAAAGGTCATTACCTATGCTTCACGGCAGCTGAAGATTCATGACCATAATTTTCTGGTTTATGATTTGGAGTTAGCATCCATTGTCATGCGTTGAAGGTCTGGAGGCATTATTTGTATAGCATGGCATGTGAGGTGTTCACGGATCACAAGAGTCTGCAATATTTGTTCAAGCACAAGGAGTTGAATTTGAGGCAGAGGAGGTGGTTGGAGTTGTTGAAAGACTATGGTATCACTATTTTATATCATCTGGGGAGCCCAGTGTGGTGGCTGATGCCCTGAGTAGGAAGTCAGCCAGCATGGGTAATTTAACTTATATTCCGGTCGATGAAAGACCTTGCTTTGGATGTTCAGGCTTTGCCAATCGATTAGTGAGTTTGGATGTTTCCAAGCTCAGTCGTGTGTTAGCTTGCATAGTCGCCCGTTCTTCATTATTGGAGCGTATCTCAGATCGACAATATGATGATCCCCATTTTTGTGTCCTTAGAGACACGGTGCAACACGAAGGTGCCAAGTAGGTTACCATAGGTGATGACGGAGTTTTGAGATTGTAGGGTCAAGTTTGTGTGCCTAATATGGATGGTCTTCAAGAGTTAATTTTAGAAGAGCCCCATAACTCCCGGTAGTCTATTTATCTGGGCATTGTGAAGATGTATCTGGACTTGCGGCAATATTATTGGTGGCAAAGAATGAAGAAGGATATCATTGCGTATATGGCTTAGTGTTTGAATTGTCAGTAGGTTAAGTACGAGCATTAGAGGCCCGATAGTTTATTTCAGAAGATTGAGATACCTGAGTGGAAGTGGGAGCGCATACTATGGACTTTGTTACTGGGCTCCCACGGACTTAGAAGAAGTTCGATGCAATGTGGGTCATTATTGATAGGTTGACTAATTTAGCGCACTTCATTCCTGTGGCAGTCTCATATTCTTTCGAGAGTTTAGCTGAGATTTATATCCGGGATATTGTTCTTCTTCATGGTGTGACCGCGTCTATCATTTTGGATCGATGTACGCAGTTTATCTCACATTTCTGCAATGCAGTTCAGCGAGAGTTGGGCACACGAGTTGAGTTAAGCATAACATTTCATCCGCAAACGGACGGGCAGTTCAAGTGAACCATTCAAATTTTAGAGGATATGCTCCAAGCTTGTGTCATTGACTTTGGAGATTCGTAGGATCTGTTTTTGCCTTTAGCAGAGTTTGCCTACAACAACACCTACCGGTCGAGTATTCAGATGTCCCCCCTATGGGGCATTATTTGGTAGACGGTGTCGGTCTCTCGTTAGATGGTTTGAGCTAGGAGAGGCTCGGTTGTTGGGTATGGATCTGGTTCAGGATGCCTTGGACAAGGTCGGGATTATTCGGGATAGGATTCTTACAGCTCAGTCCATGAAAAAGAGCTATTATGACCGCAAGGTTCATGATTTGGCATTCATGGTCAGTGGGCGGGTATTGCTTCAAGTGTCGACTATGAAAGGCGTGATGAGATTTTGGAAAAAAGGAAAGCTTAGCCCTAGGTTTATTGGCCCGTTTGAGATTCTTGGTCGAGTGAGAAAGGTGGATTATAGACTTGCATTGCCACTGAGCTTATCAGCCGTGCATCCAGTGTTTCATGTGTCCATGCTTCGGAAGTATCACAATGATCATCCCACGTGTTAGATTTTAGCACTTTCCCGTTAGACAAGGACTTATCTCATGAGAAGGAGTCGGTAGCTATTCTAGAACGGTAGGTTCATCAGTTGAGATCAAAGAGTTTTCCTTCTATTCGTGTTCAGTGGAGAGGTTAGCCTATAGATGCATCAACCTGGGAGATCGAGTCCGATATGCGAAGCTGTTATCCCCATCATTTCCCCGACTCAGGTAATTCCTTCTTCTGACCATTCGAGAACGAACAATTATTTTAGAGGTAGAAAATGTGACAACCTTTTTTGTGTTTTGAGGCTTTAAAAACGTCTTTTAGCATCACTTCGATTTGCATGTGTAGTCCGGGCACATAGCTAGGAAGCCTATATGTGAAAATCTGTGAAAAATGATAAACTTTGACTATAAAATAAATTAATTTGACTTTGATTAATATTTTGGGTAAACATGATTTGGCGGTCCTGGAGGATCTGTAAGAAAATATGGGACTTGGGCGTATATCTGGAATTTAAATCCGAAGTCTCAAGCCCGAGAAATAAAATTTTAAAGAACATTATTTTCTAAAATTATTTATAATGTTTGGAAATGAACTTTGATTAGAACATGTTGGTATCGGGCCTGTATTTTGGTTCTGATGCTCGGTACAGGTCTTATATATGTTTAAGATAATTATGTGAAGTTTGATAAGAAATGGAATCCGTTTTACGTGATTCAGAGCTTAAATGCAAAACTGATGTTTAAGGAAGTTTTGAGAAATTTTATTGATCTTGAGGTTTAATTTGATGTTCATGATGTTATTTTGGTCATTTTATTTCACGAATAAGTCCGTAGGATATTTTTAAGGTTGAGTGTATATTTGGTTTGGATCCCCGAGGGCACAGGTGAGTTTTTTATGGGCCATGGGGTGCATTTTGAACTTAGAGAATTTTAGGAATTTTGCAGCTGTGAATTTTGTTCCCTTACCGGGATTTATTATTGAATTATTGTTCCCATGCCGGGATCTTTTTTACAATTTCATTATTCCCTCGCCTTATTGATTGTATTATTGTTTGGGTGAGTAAGAGCATTAAATCATGAAGGGTGATGTCGTATATTATTTATTTTGTGAGGAAATAGTCTAAAGCATGAAGGGTGATGCCGTGTATTATTGTGAGGAATGATTGTAGAGCACGAAGGGTGATGCCGTGCCGCACGAAGTACCATTTCGTACCGATATTATTGATTATATGATGAGAAAAACGAGTAAAATCATGAAGGGTGATGTCGTGCGCACTTTTATTATATAATTGCTTTGGTGAGAATGAGAGTAAAAGTACGAAGGGTGATTCTATGCATTTATTGAATTCTGATCTTTGTTGATATTCGAGTTATGCTATTTTCTTTCATCTTTTTGCTGCCTTCTATTCTTATTTGTTATCTCCCTCACAACATGCTCACCCCCTCCCATTTTGACTAGTTATTTCTGTATTTCTTTTCCACTATATATATATATATATATATATATATATGAACTATATCGGTTTATGTGGTAGTCTGGTTTAGCCTCGACACTACCTCGATGAGGTTAAGCTATACACTTACCAGCATATGGGTTCGGTTGTGCTGATGCTACACTCTGCACTCTTTTGTGCAGATCTTAGTGTTGTTGACTTCGGACCGTAGTTGGAGGCTACCTTCAATCCACGCGGAGATCCAAGGTAAACATGCAGGTGTCCGCAAACCCTGGCGTATCCTCTATTCTTATTTTTTGTTTCATTTTCCTTTATATTCAGAAACAATGTATTGATATATTCTTCAGACTTTGTATGTAGTAAATCTTAGACTATATGTGATGCTATCATACCAGTTTTGGTAGTCGAGGCTCAAACAGTTGTATTACATATTCACGTTCAGATAGTTGTTATTTGTTTCTTCCGCTTATGTTAAATTCCGCTGTTTAGATGCTATTATTCAAAATTGTTAATGAACATAAAATGAGTAAAAAGGAAAATTGTGCAATTAGTTGGCTTGCCTAGCTTATATTAGTAGGTGCCATCACGATTCTCGAGGGTGGGAATTCGGTTTGTGACAAAAGACAACTAGCAGACTTTGACATACAGCCCCAAGTCAGCATTCTCAAATTTTAGTTATACCACGATTTTAGCCCAATTAAACATGGGATAAACTTATCTAATTCTTGGTATTAATTATCTCTTGTCCCTCGTACCAAACGAGTTTGATCAACGCATAATTAATCCAAGAACAATCCAAGAAGGAAAGAGACATGCAAAATTTGGTATGAGGCAAATTTAGGTGCTGGATTTGTCCTCTGCTGCTTCCTCAAATTTTGCATACGTTGGGATGGTAGGAAGCAAGTTTTGATACGTGACCAGCCCATTAAATACATAAAATTGCAAAAAAGACCACCTTTCATCTTTTTAAGACAGAAATGCTTCTCTAATTTTAGCCAAATTGCCAGAAGGCTAATGTTTCTCTTCAAACAGAGACATCTTAAACTCTAAGCCATTTGGTTCAAGGGATTACGTGAGTTATCCCGATATATATTTTGGAATTAAAATTTGTCCCATATTTGGTTATTATCTAAAACCGGATATTTATACCAAAATCCTGGTATAACTTTCCCTTATAGAAGATGGGATAAGTTATTTTGATGTTACAATCCTGAGTTTAATCTCAGGAATATAAGCTTAAGTATCAATCATTTTGAACCAAAAGAAGCTTTCCTAAACCTGAAATTTTCTCATGTAAAGTTGTTCAATAAGTCAAATTTACGGAGTTCATTACTCAAATTATAACGACCCAAAGGGTCATCACCTGTTTTCCCTTTCATTTTGTGCTTTCGAGCCCTCAAAGTCCTCATTTTTACTTGCCTCGATTTGCGTACGCTATCTGGCGCATAGCCGGAAAGATTATATGTTAAACATTGTGAAAATTTTCAAAATGGGTGGCTTTAAAATAATTAAAGTTGACTTAATATTTTTGGTAAACGGACCCAAACCTGTGATTTTACGGTCTCGGAGGGTTCGTATAAAAATATGAGACTCGGGCATATGCCCGGAGTCGATTTCTAAGGTCTAGAGCTCGGGAAAAGAATTTTTCTGAAATTATTAAGGAAAATGGAAATAAAATTGATTAAAAAGACTGTGGTATCGGGCTCGTATTTTGGTTCAACGCCCGGTACAAGTCTTATATATGGTTTAAGTGCTTTATGTGAAATTTGGTCGAAATTGGACGTCATTTAACATGTTTCGGACCAAAATATCTGAAATTTGAAGTTTATGAAGTTAGAATGAAAAGTGATTATTTTAAGGTTTGATTCATTGATTTTGATGTTGCTATGGCGATTTGATCACTCAGTTAAGTTCGTACGAGGTTGTAGAGTTAGTGTGTGTGTTTGGTTAGGAGCCCTGAGGGCTCGGGAGTGTTTTCAGAGGTATTTTGGGATGTTTTGACTTAGAAAAAAAAATTAGATTTTCTGCAATTTTGCACAGGCCTGTTTTCTACGCGATCGGTGCCTTCAGCACGCGATCGCACTGCCTCTGGTATCCCTTACTTCGCGTTTGCATTCGAGTTCACGCGTTCTTGTAGTGCCAGCCCTGCCCTTCTACGTGTTTGGGTATTCATTCACCCGTTCGCATAAGCCAAATCTTTGGACCCCCTAGCATTTCTTCTAAGCGTTCGCGTTACCATGCACGCGATGACTTGTCAGTGGGACCCTTCACGTTCGCATCCCTATTTCCGCGATCACGTAGGAAAAATTCGCCTAGTTATTTTTAAAGCCTAAAAACAGACTAGTGATGGGATATTTTCACCCAAACACACGAGTTCTCCACAGCGCATAGGCGATTTTTAGAGCTATGGTTCACCAAAACTTCTTTGGTAAGTATTATCTAACTCGTTTTCTTCATCTTCTATCATCATTTATCAAATTCTTAGACCTAAATCATATAGTTCTTTGTAAGAATTGGGGAAAAGGGGTAGAATTAGGGCTTTTCAATTTTCTTTGATTTAGACATTGTTTTGGGGTCGAATTTGAAAATAAATTGTATATCCGGGCTCGTGGGGGAATGAGTGACATGGAATTGGTTCAAACCTCGTGTTTTGACCAAGCGAGTCCAGAGTCAATTTTGGAATTTTGGAAGAAAGCTTGAAAATTCATATTTAGTCATTGGGTTTAGTTGTTTAGCTATTATTAATATTGTAAAGTCATTATTTCATAGATTTGACTGAGTCGGAGCCGATTTCGAGGGGTAAAGCTACACTAGAGGCTTAAATTGATTTTTTGAGCATTTGAGGTAAGTGTATGATCTAACTTTGGCTTGAGGGAATATGAGTATAGTCTTATTTGCTAATTGCTATGTGTCGAGCACGATGTATAGGCATGGTGACAAGTATCTATACACCGGTGTCTAGCATGACCGTGTGTCCTTGTATTGAGATTATCCTGAATCGTTGTGATTCTTCCATGCTTGTTTGATGATTTCTATATACTGTAAAGAGCACGAGACAGAGATTTTAAAATGACTCTTGGAGCGATGGCTCGATCGTTAAGGTAAATTTCAGTGAGAATTTTAAGAAATTGAAGGAGTTGATGACTACTCCCTTTCCGGGACGTGTTATTGGTTTTTGTTGATTTTTCTCCCTTTCCGGGATTTAGTTGCGTTGTTATATTCCCCTTACTGTGGTTATTGTCAACGGTTGTTACCTCCCCCTTACCCCTTACTCGTGATTGTTGATTGGGTGAGGTTTGGATGTTTTATATATGGGTCGGGTTGCACGCCGCAAAAATGATAATTGTGGATCGGATTGCACATCGCAACAACGCCATATAATTTAGGATCGGGTTGCATTCTGCAAAAACACTACATAATTGCGGATCAGGTTGTACGCCGCAACAATATTTTATACTTGTGGTTCAGGTTGCACGCCGCAACAGTGATGATTGAGGATCGGGTTGCATGCTGCAATAGTATTGTATGTGATTGGATCGGGTTGCGCGCCACAACAAACTATAGCTTAATTATGTTTATTCCGGATTTGAGCTTCTGTTGGTTGTTCTATTGTTTAAGTTTAGACTTCTTGTTTTAACTATTGCCTCCCCACATCATGTTTCCTCCTCCTTATATAATTGTTTATTTCAATTTTATTTTCCGCAATATACATAATAACTGCACAGGTTTATCTAGTAGTCTGGTCTAGCCTCGTCACTACTTCGCTGGGGTTAGGCTAGGCACTTACCAGCATATGGGGTCGGTTGTGCTGATGCCACACTCTGTGCATCTTTTTGCACAGATTCACGATCAACTTTTGGACCTTAGCAGTAGGATTTGGTCGGGAGCTGACTTCAGTCCAGGTGCTTTCAAGGTATCCTAGATGACGTTCGCAGGCCGAAGTCCCTTCTATATTATTTGTTTGTTTTCCTTGTACCGAGACAAATATTGATGTACTTCTATTCAGACTTGTTTTTAGCACTCTTTAGTAGTTCGTGAATTAGCGTAACAAGTCTTGGGTAGAGAAATGTTAAACTTCTGCATTTTTCTTTCGGATATATATATTTTTAAGACTTCCACTTTATTTTATACGAATCGTAATATTATTATTGTTGAGATGTTATCAAAAAATGTTCTAATGCTTGGTTTTCCTAGCTCCGATAGTAGACGCCATCACGAATCCCGATGGTGGGAAATCAAGGTCGTGACAAGTTGGTATCAAAGAGCCCTAGGTTACATGGGTCTCGCTACTCATGGACAAACTTGGTAGAGTCTAAGGGATCGGTATAGAGACGTCCGTATTTATCCCCCAGAAGCTACGGTGTTAGGAAAAATCTCACTTTTGTTCATTCTTGTCGTCCGATTATGTCTCTCAAATACTGATTGTCTTTCTACTCTGTTCATTCGCAGATGGAGAGAACACGTGCTTCCACTTCTACCGCGCAGCTGCCCGAGCACCCAGTAGCAGTTCTTACGAGAGGCAGAGGCCGAGGCCGAGGCCGTGCCAGAGGACGAAGCAGGGGCAGAGCTCAGCCCCGGGCAGTAGTCCCAAAGGTGGAGCCTCATATTGATTAGGATGAGGAGGTTCTAGCCTTAGTAGCTCCGGTGGGCTCAGCTCAGGTCCCAGGAGGGTTAATGGTTACCCCAGATATTCAGGATGCTTTGGTCATACTGGCAGGCTTTATGGAGAGCATCACCAGAACGCGTTTGCAGTAGAACCAACCATTTCTAAGACTGGAGGAAGAGTTCATACTCCTGTTCCACGTACTCCAGAGCAGGTACCTCCCCAAGCTCATATTCCAATTGTTTAGCCAACGGTGGCAGCTCAGCCATGTATAGCTACCCAGGCAGGTGATGGAGCGGCTATGTCTTCAGATGCTTTGTGGATGCTTGATTGGTTCTCCAAGCTCTTATTTACCACATTCAGTGGTACTTCTTCAGAGGATAAACATGACTTCTTATTTAGCTGCCATGAGATCCTTCGGACTATGGGTATTGTGGATACCAATGGGGTCGACTTTGCCACTTTTCGACTTGCAGGATCCGCCAAGACTTGCTGGAGGGACTATTGTTTATCCAGACCAGCGGGGTCGCCATCATTGACATGGGATTATTTTGTGGAGTTGTTTTTGGATAAGTTTCTCCCAGTTACTTAGTGAGAGGCACTTCACAGGCAGTTCGAGCGCCTCCATCAGGGCTCAATGACAGTCACGCAATATGAGACTCAGTTCATTGATCTGGCACGCCATGCTATTGTTATACTCCCCACAGAGCGAGGGAGGGTGCGGAGGTTTATTGATGGATTGATCCAGCGGATCCGTCTATAGATGGCTATAAGAGCCGGTAGTGAGATTTCTTTTCAAGAGGAAACCAATGCGGGTCGTAGAGTTGAGATGGCTATTATTATACTCCCCACAGAGCGAGGGAGGGTACAGAGGTTTATTGATGGATTGATCCAGCGGATCCGTCTATAGATGGCTATGAGAGCCGGTAGTGAGATTTCTTTTTAGGAGGAAACCAATGCGACCCGTAGAGTTGAGATGGCTCTTGCACGGAGAGGTGGTCATGGTCATATAAGAGGCCCCGTCATGCAGGTAGGTTCAGTGGTACCTCGTTTGGAGGTAGAGATTCTTATATAGAGGCCATCCTCCGAGGCCCTTTCAGTTAGCCCTACAGGTCTCTCATGGTACTTTATAGGGTTGTGGTTCTAAGCCGCATTATTCTGACCAGTAGCTTCACAGTTCCCCATCAGCACCCATTAGTGCACCCACCACTTTAGAGTTTTTGAGGTGGTCATTTAGGTCGACAAGCTCTGTCAAATTCTTCTCAACTGTAACATTCAGGCGGGTGCTATGAGTGTGGTGAGTATGGTCACATCAGGAGGGCTTGCCCGAGGTTGAGGGGGGCTCAGTCACAGAAGCAGGGTCCTCTTCGTATAATACAGGCGTCAGGTGATCTACAGGCCGCCCAGTCAGCTAGAGACGGGGATAGAGGCCATAGAGGTGGAGGTAGGGATCATAGAGGTGGAGCTCGGACCGCCAGAGGCAAAGCCAGCCAGCAGTCGATCATCCTAGAGAGATGGTTCAAGGAGGTGGGGCCCATCCCCAATATTATGCTCTTCCATCCAGGCTAGAGGCTGAGTCTTCAGATGCAGTCATTACAAGTACTATTCTAGTATGTGATAGGGATGCTTCAGTGCTATTTTACCCTGGTCTACGTATTCATATATGTCGTCCTATTTTTGCACCCTACTTAGCTATGCCTAATGATGCCTTGGGTATTCTTGTTTATGTATCTACACCAGTGGGTGATTCTATAGTGGTCGACGTGGTCGACTGAGTTCATCATTCATGTGTGGTAGTGTTTGAGGGTCTTAAGACCCGTGTTGATTTATAGACCTTAGATATGGTGGATTTCGACATCATATTAGGGATGGATTGGTTGTCCCCAGATCATGCTATCTTGGATTGTCACGCAAGGACCGTGACCTTGGCTTTGCCTAATTTGGCCCGATTGGAGTTGAGAGACACCCAGGATATGCAACCCGTAGTGTTATTTCATATGTGAAGGCTCAACTTATGGTCGACAAGGGGTGTTTAGCTTATCTGGCGTATGTTTGCGATTCCAGCAGAGAGGTTCATTCTATTGATTCTATTCCTATTGTTCAAGAGTTCCCCGCAGTTTTTCCTTCGAACCTAGCGGGTATGTCATCCGATAGGGATAATGATTTCTATATTGATATAGCTTCGGGTACGCAACTATTTCTATTTCGTCTTATCGCATAGCCCTACCAGAGTTGAAGAAGTTAAAGAACTAGTTGCAAGATTTGCTAGAGAAGGATTTTATCAGGTCTGGTGTTTCTCATTGGGGTGCGCCGATGCTATCTGTGAAGAAAAGGGATGGATCGATGAGGATATGCATTGGTTTTCGGTAATTGAACAATGTGACGATTAAGAACATGTATCCACTGCCAAGGATTGATGATTTGTTTGACCAGCTTAAGGGTGCAAAGGTGTTCTCAAAGATAGATTTGACATCTAGCTACCATCAGCTGAGGATTAGGGCATCTGATGTCCCTAAGATAGTATTCCGCACTCGGTACGGGCTTTATGAGTTTTTGGTCTTGTCATTTGTGTTGACCAATTCCCCAATAGCATTTATGGAGCTGATGAACCGAGTTTTCAGACCTTACTTAGACCTGTTCGTGATAGTCTTTATTGATGATATTCTGGTGTACTCCTATAGCCAAGAGGAGCACGAGTAGCACCTCAGAGTGGTTCTTTAGACTCTGAAGGATAGTTAGTTATATGCTAAGTTCTCGAAGTGTGACTTCTAGTTGAGTTCGGTTACATTTATGGGTCACGTCATATTAGTAGAAGGTATTCAGGTGGACCCAAAGAAGATTGAGGCAGTCAAGAACTAGCCTCGACCAGCATCAGCTACTGAGATTCGGAGTTTTTTGGGGTTAGCAGGTTATTACCGTCGATTTGTGGAGGTATTTTCATCTATTGCAGCCGTGATGAACATATTGACCCAGAAGGGTGCCTAGTTCAGATGGTCTGATAAGTGTGAGGTGAGCTTTCAGAAGCTCAAGATAGCTCTGACTACGACACCGATATTGGTTTTTCCCAAAGGCTCAGGGCCTTATACAGTTTATTGTGATGCTTCCCGTATTGGGCTTGGTGCAGTATTGATGCAGGATGGCAGATTTATTGCTTATGCTTCGAGCAGTTGATGATCCACGAGAATAACTATCTGGTCCATGATCTAGATTTGGTAGACATTGTTCATGCCTTGAAGATTTGGAGGCATTACCTATATGGTGTGACGTGTGAGGTGTATATTAATCACAAGAGTCTGCAGTACTTGTTCAAACAGAAGGAGTTGAACTTGAGGTAGATGATGAGGTTGAAGCTATTGAAGGATTATGATATTACTATTTTGTATCACCTGGGGAGAGCCAATGTGGTGGCCGATGCATTGAGTAGAAAGTCCACTGGCATGGGTAGTCTTGCTTATATTTCAATCAGCCAGAGACCGCTTGCTTTGGATATTCAAGCCTTGGCCAATCGATTTGTTAGGTTGGACATCTCTGAGCCTACTTGAGTGTTAGCTTGCACAATCGCTCGTTCTTCATTATGGGAGCGTATCCTTGACCAACAGTTTGATTATCCTCATATGTGTGTCTTGAGAGACATGGTGCAGCGTGGAGGTGCCACGAAGGTGACCTTAGATGATGATGGTGTTTTGAGATTACATGGGCGATTTTGTGTGCCCAATGTTGATGGGATTCAAGATTTGATCTTAGCGGAGACACATAGTTCTCGGTATTCTATTCATTAGGGTGCCACGAAGATGTATCAGGACTTGCGGCAGCATTATTGGTGGCATAGGATGAAGAAAGATATTGTTTCATATGTGGCTCGATGTTTGAGCTGTCAGCAGGTTAAGTATGAGCACAGAGGCCTGGTGGGTTGTTTCAGAGGATTGAGCTTCCCAAGTGGAAGTGGAAGAGGATTACCATGGATTTCGTTACTGGACTTCCGATGACTCGGAAAAAGTTTGATGCTATTTGGGTCATTGTTGATAGGCTGAACAAGTCAGCTTATTTTATTCCTGTTGCAGCAACTTATTCATCAGAGAGGTTAGCTGAGATCTACATCCGAGAGATTGGTCGCCTTCATGGGGTACCTGTATCCATCATTTCGAATTGGGGTACGTAGTTCACCATGCACCTTTGGAGAGAAGTCTAGTAGGAGTTGGGCACATGGGTTGAGTTGAGCACATCGTTCCATTCTCAGAGGGACAGCCAGTCCAAGAGGACTATTTAGATATTGGAGTACATGCTCCTAGCTTGTGTCATTGATTTTAGAGGCTCATGGGACCAGTATTTCACTTTAGCAGAGTTTGCCTACAACAAGAGCTACCAGTCCAACATTCAAATGGCTTCATATGAGGTGCTGTATGTTAGGGGATGTCGGTCTCCAGTCGGATCGTTTGAGCCAGGAGAGGCTCGGTTATGTTATGACCCGGATTTCCCACCATCGGGAGTCGTGATAGCGCCTATCAATGGAAGCTAGGCAAGCCAACTCTTACTTACATTTCCATTGGTTAAAACTTTCATTTTAGAAACACTTAGAAAATAATCTTATGATTGCAGCAGAATAATGAATTTAGCGAAAGATTTAACAAATTTTACTTGATAAAATACAGAAAACCCAAACATAATACACTACCTAAGAACTGGTGTCACAAAACTCACAAACTTCTAAGAATAGTACACATAATTCTCTTAAAGAAATATACAACTGTTTATCTCGAGTACATGAGATAACAGAGTGAAAGTAAAGATAGGAGAGACAACGGGTCCTACGGACGCCTTCAAGGCTACCTCGATGTTTCGGTGGTCAGGATATCACAATCGCACTACTGTAGCTCCTGCTGTCCGTAACCTATATATGCGCAAAAAGAGCGTAGAGTGTAGCATTCGCATAATCGACCCCATGTGCTGGTAAGTACCTGGCCTATCCCGGCGAAGTAGTGACAAGGCTAGGACCAGACACCCACATAAACTTGTGCAGTTAAAAATATATACAAATACGACAAAATAACAGGATACATTATTGAACATTTATAAGGAAAAGAACAAATAGTAGGAAAACAATATTGAATATTTATAGGAAAAGAACATGCTCTGGTACAGCAGCAAAAAAACTATGATATCAGAAAAATAATATGAACAATTGAATAAAATTCACATTCAAGTCTCAATTCATCTTTGTTGCGGCGTGCAACCCGAACCCTTTTCATTATATATATGTGGTCGGCGTGCCACGCGATCCCATTTCAATATTAGGCTACCGGCAACTTTGGCCAATGCCAATGTTCATATAAATTATGGTCGGCATGCCACACAATCCCTTTTCATAATATATAAGTGGTCGGCATGCCACACGATCCCTTTTTATAAAATATAAGTGGTCGGCGTGCTACACGATCCCATTTTATAAAAATATAAGTGATCGGCGTGCCACATGATCCCATTTTATAAAATATAAGTGGTCGGCGTGCCACACGATCTCTTTTCATAATATATTACCAGTATGAACCAATAATCTTTAAATCAACAATATGTATATCTTACCAATATTAAACCAATAATAATTCATCCATAATATTTATATTACCGATGTGAAACCAATAATAATTCATCCACAATATTTATATTACCGGTATGAAACCAATAATAATACCTTTCAGATAATCACATACAATTATCACAAGTTTAATCCATTTAAGACTCACAGTCAAACTAGACCCTAAACGTATAGATACTCGTCACCATGCCTATACGTTGGACTCCACACATAGCAATTAGCACATAAACTCAACTCATATTTCCTCAAGCTAGGATAGATCAAACACTTACCTCGAAAGTCTACGGCCAACTCAATCCTTAGCAATGCCTTTTCCTTTCGAAGTTGGCTCCAATTCAATCGTATCTATACTTAATTGATTTAATATCATCAATACTACTTAACAAACTAGTTCAAATGACTAAATATAATTTTTATAACATTCTGCCAATAGTTAAAATCGACCCCGGGCCCACGTGGTCAAAACATGAGGTTCGAACCAAAATAAATCACCCAATCATCCACGAGTTCAAAAATGTAATTTGTTCTTATGTTCGACCCTAAAACGAGGTCTAGATCGCAATTTTTTTGAAAATCCTAACTCTATCCAATTCTCTAATTTTCTACCTATTTTCACATGTTTATGCGTGAGAATTCGAATAATATTGATGGAATATGAAGAAAATGAGTCAAGAATCAGTTACCTAACAAGTTTGATGAAGAATTGCCTAAGAATCGCCCAAAAAGTTGTGGAAAAGAGAGAGTTTGAGAAATGGGATTTTTATCCCGTTTATGTTCTGTTTCAAAACTTAAATCACTGGCAGAAAAATTGCTCTATGTGATCGCATAGAAGAAAAGGAGGGGGGCTGAACTCTGCTCTATGCGATCGTGGGGGAAACAATGCGATCGCATAGAAGAAATTCTGGGTCTCAACATTTACTCTATGCGATCGCGGAGAAAGCAGTGCGATCGCATAGAAGGAAACAGACAAAGCTATGCGCTCGCAGTGCTATTATTGCGATCGCATAGAACAAAATAGGGAAACAAAAATTTACTCTATGCGTTCGCGGGGGCTTCTATGCGATCGCATAGAGTAACGTACCAGATACCAACAGACAGCAAAAATACTAGATCTTTTCTAAGTCCAAAATATCCCGTTACCTATCCGAAACTCACCCGAGCCCTCGGGGCTCCAAACTAAATATGTACACTAACTCAAAAACATCAGCGAACTTGCTCGCGTGATCAAATCCCCAAAATAACATCAAAATCCATGAATTGAGCCTTAAAACTCAAGAAATCTTTCAAAATTTCATTACTTCCAAATTTTCCAATTTAAGACCGAAACACGTCAAACGACGTCCGTTTTCAACCAAACTTTACAGGAAGCGCTTAACTAACATATATGACTTGTACCGGATGTCGTAACCAAAATACGCGCCCGATACTATTACTTTTAATCAAATTTCATTTTCATTTTACTTAAACATTTTCAAAAAATAATTTAATGGAAAAATTCATTTCTCGGGCCAGGGACGTCGAAATTCGATTCCGGCCATATGATCAAGTCCCATATTTTTTACGGACCTTCCGAGATCGTCAAATCACGGTTCTGGGTCCGTTTACCAAAAACGTTGATCAAAGTCAACTATATCAATATTAATGTCAAAATTCTTCAAATTTTTCACATAACTCATATATTCAACATAAACATTTTTCGGCTTCGCGCTCAAACTGCGCATACAAATCGAGGCAACTATAAATGAGGTTTTCAACGCCTCAGAAGCTCAAAATGAGTGAGAAATCAAGTGATGACCCTTTGGGTCGTCACATCCTCCACCTCTAAAACAACCATTCATCCTCGAACGGACAAAACAAAGAAGTACCTGAGTCGGGGAATAAATGAGGATATCGGCTCTGCATGCCAGACTCGAACTTCCAGGTCGATGCCTCAGGAGGCTGACCTCTCTACTGAACTCGCATAGAAGGAAAACTCTTCGACCTCAACTGTCGATTCTGGTGGTATAGAATAGCTACTGGCTCCTCTTCATAAGATAGATCCTTGTCCAATTGGACAGTGCTGAAATCTAACACGTTCGATGGATCACCGTGATATTTTCGGAGCATGGATATATGAAAAACTCGATGCACATCTGACAAGCTAGGTGGCAAGGCAAGCTTATAAGCCACCTCTCCCACACGATCAAGAATCTCGAATGGGCCAATAAACCTAGGGCTAAGTTTTCCCTTCTTTCCAAATCTCATCACGCTCTTCATAGGCGACACTCGGAGCAATACTCGCTCCCCAACCATGAAAGCTATATCTCGAACCTTGCAATCTGCACAGCTCTTTTGTCTGGACTGAGCTGTACGAATCCTATCTTGAATTATCTTGACCTTATCTAAGGCCTCCCAAACTAGATCCATACCCAACAACCAAGCTTCTCCCAGTTCAAACCATCCAACCGGAGAACGACATCGCCTACCATATAAGGCTTCATAAGGAGCCATCTGAATGCTCGATTGATAGCTGTTATTATAAGTAAAATCTGTCAAAGGTAGGAATTGATCCCATGATCCTCCAAAATAAATAATACAGACTCGAAACATATCCTCCAATATCTGAATTGTCCTTTCGGACTGACTTCTGTTTTGGGATGAAATGTTGTACTTAGCTGGACTTGGGTGCCCAACTCTCGTTGAACCGCCTTCCAAAAATGCGAGGTAAACTGCGTACCTTGATCTGAGATGATAGAGATAGGCACACCATGAAGGCGAACAATCTCCCTGATATAAATCCCAGCTAATCTCTCGGATGAATAGGTAGCGGAACCGGAATAAAATGAGCTCACTTGGTTAGCCTATCAACAATAACCCAAACGACATCAAACTTCTTCCGAGTCATCGGAAGGCCAGAAACGAAGTCCATAGTGATCCGCTCCCACTTCCATTCAGAAAGCTCAATTCTCTGAAATAAACCACCAGGTCTTTGATGCTTATATTTAATTTGTTGATAGTTCAAGCACTGCGCTACATATGCCACAATATCCTTTTTCATTCTACGCGACCAATAATATCGCGCAAATCCTGATACATCTTTACTGCGCCTGGATGAATAGAATACCGTGAACTATGAGCTTCCTCTAGAATCAATTCTCGAAGCCCATCAACATTTGGCACACAAATGCGCCCTTGCAATCTCAGAATCCCATCAACATCTAAGGTGACCTGCTTGGCACCTCCTCACTGAACCGTGTCTTTAAGGACAACATAAATAAGGATCATTATATTACTGCTAGCAGATATGCTCCAATAATGAAGAGCGAGCGACTGTGCAAGCTAGCACTCGACCAGGCTCAGAAATATCCAACCTTACAAATTGATTAGCTAAGGCCTGAACATCCAAAGCAAGCGGCCTCTGATTGACTGGAATATAAGCAAGACTGCCCATACTGGCTGACTTTATACTCAAAGCGTCAGCCACTACATTTGCCTTTCCTGGATGATATAAAATGGTGACATCATAATCTTTCAGCAATTCTAGCCACCTTCTCTGCCTCAAATTCAACTCCTTCCGTTTAAACAGATATTGAAGACTCTTATGATCGGTGTATACTTCACATGCCACTCCATACAAATAATGCCTCCAGAGCTTCAATGCATGAACAATCGCCGCCAATTCCAGATCATGAACTGGATAGTTCTTTTCATAAATCTTCAATTGGCTTGAAGCATAGGCAATAACCTTGCCATCCTGCATCAACACTACATCAAGCCCAATGTGGGAAGCATCATAATACATAATATAAGGTCTGTACCTGTGGGAAAAACCAATACCAGTGATGTGGTCAATGCTATCTTGAGCTTCTGAAAGATTGCCTCACATTCATCTCACTATTCGAACTAGACACCTTTCAACGTCAATCTGGTCATCGAGGTTTCAATGGATGAAAACTCCTAGATGAAACGCCGATAATAACCTGCTAATCCCAAGAAACTCCGAATCTTTGTGGCTGATGTTGGTCTAGGCCAGTTCTTGACTGCCTCAATCCTCTTTGGATCAACCTGAATACATGTTGCCGTTACGATATGACCCAGGAATGCAACTGAACTTAGCCAAAATTCATACTTTGAAAATTTTGCATATAGTTGGCTATCTTTTAGAGTTTGAAGAGCCACTCTGAGATGTTGCACATGATCCTCCTGATTACGAGAGTATATCAATATATCATCAATGAAGACTATTACAAACAAGTCTAAATAAGGCCTGAACACTCGCTTCATCAATTCCATGAAAGCTGCAAAAGGGCATTTGTCAACCCAAAATACATGACCAGGAATTCATAATGTTTGTACCGAGTGCGGAATGCTGTCTTAGGGACATCAGATGCCCTAATCTTCAACTGATGATAGCCAAATCTCAAATCTATCTTCGAAAATACCTTGGAACCCTGCAGTTGGTCAAACAAATCATCAATTCGCGAGAGTGGATATTTATTTTTTATCGTCACCTTGTTCAACTGCTGATAATCGACGCACATTCTCATCGAACCATCTTTCTTCTTTACAAACAATAACGGCGCACCCCATGGCGAAACACTGGGTCTAATAAAATCCTTATCAAGTAAATCCTGCAACTATTCTTTCAGTTCCTTTAACTCTGGCGGAGCCATGCGATATGGTGGAATAGAAATAGGCTGAGTGCCTGGAGCCAAGTCAATGCAAAAATCAATACCCCTGTCGGGTGGCATACCTGGCAGATCTGAAGGAAAAACTTCAGGAAACTCGTGAACCACATGCACAGAATCAATAGAAGTAACTTTAGCACTGGAATCATAGACATAGGTCAAATAAGCCAAACACCCTTTTTCAACCATACGCTGAGCCTTAACATAAAAAATAACATTGCGGCTAGTATGCCCAGGGATTCCTTTCCACTCTACACGAGGCGAATTTGGTAGAGCTAAGGTCACTGTCTTAGCATGATGTAACGACCCGGCCCGTCATTACGGGAATTACCACCCCGTTATGTTGCATTTACATATCTTATGCTTTTATATCGGTGTTAGAACCTATCGGATGAGTTAGGAATGAATTGAATTGAAAATGAAGCAAATAGCATATTTGAAGGAAGTTTGAATATGGAAAGTCAACCTAGAGTTGACTATTGAGTTAGAGTGCTCGGAATCAGATTCTGATGATTCGACTAGCTTCGGGAGATCATTTATGACTTAGGAGAGCAATCGTAATTGAATTTGGAGGTCCGGTGTAGTTTTAGGCTTGAATTGGCTAAGGTTGAATTTTGGCGAAATCCGAACGGTAGGTGAGATTTTGATCCGGGAGTCGGAATGGAATTCCGACAGTTGCAGTAGCTCCGTTAGGTGATTTTGGATATGCCTGCAAATTTTCAGGTCATTCGGACATCGTTTGGTCGAGTTTTTGATTGAATGAGCAATTCGGAAATTTTGAAGAAACTTAGGCTTGAATTAGTGTGTAATTGGTGATTTTGATGTTTAGGATGGTGTTTTTATGTTATGAGCAAGTTTGAATGAGGTAATGTGATATACTGGTGGCTTTGATTGAGGTCCCGGGGGCCTTGGGGTGATTTCGGATGGCTAACGGGAATTTTTGAGTTGAAAAATGCAGCAGAAAAATTGCAGAGAAATTTTGTTCTACGCGATCGCAATGCTCTGATGCGATCGCATAGTGTTAGCTACAGTGCCCGGAGAGTTTGTTCTATGCGATCGCAATGCTCCGATGCGATCGCATAGTGTTAGCTACAGTACCCAGGATTTTGTTCTATGCAATCGCATAGTGTTAGCTACAGTGCCCGGAGAGTTTGTTCTATGCGATCGCAATGCTCCGATGCGATCGCATAGTGTTAGCTACAGTACCGGACAGAATGTTAAAAACATTTGCATAGTGTTAGCTACAGTGCCCGGAGAGTTTGTTCTATGCGATCGCAATGCTCTGATGCGATCGCATAGTGTTAGCTACAGTACCGGACAGAATGTTAAAAACATTTCAGTCGCGAAAACAACCCATTTTTCCACCATTTTTGGCCGTTCTTGAGAGCTTTTGAACGGGAATTGAAGGGATTTCGACGGGGAATCGTTGGAGGTAAGTTTTATGAGTTAAATACATGTTTTTATACAAGAATCATCCATGGAATTCATGAATCTATAGCTAAAAATCAAGAAAATAAGGCTTGGAGCAAAAACCTTAAATTTAGGATTTGAAGGACCATTTGTGGTCCGAATTGGGAGTTCTTGGTATGTACGGACTCGTGGCGAGATGATGATTCCGAAAATGTGAATTTCAGAATTTTTCGAGATGTGGGCCCGGGGCTCGGGTTTTGCCAATTTCGTGATTTTTGATATTTTTCGAGTTCTTTCGATTGGGTTATGTTCCATTAGCCTATTTTGATATATTTGTGCTGATTTGTGATAGTTTTGACGTGCGTGGATGCCGGTTCGAGGAGCTAAGGCGTCGCGAGCATGAGCTTTCGTCGGTTCGAGGTGGGTAATACTTGTAAATGATGTCCTCAGGGTTAGTAAACCCCGGACTTGCACATCTTAGTGCTGTGTTGAGGTGACTTGCACGCCGGATAACGGGCGTGGGGTAGAGCACCATTGGGGATTGTGACTTGGTCCGTCCCGCGTAATAAATAATAACACCTAATTGTTGAAGTGAATTGGACTAATTATCATGTTTGGGCTTCGTGCCAGTTATTTGAGTCCTTCAGGGATTGGTATCACTGTTTTGATAACACCGTGCATATTTTATTCTAAATTTAAGTTTTAAAATGGTATTTTTGCTATTCAGCATTTTTATAAGGTTATGAAAAACTTGAACAAGGTATTAATAACATTTTTAGCTGTGAGCTAATATGATATTGTTGCCGTAGGGCTTTCTTGATTATTTGTTAGACTTATTGGGGCCGAGGGCCATATGTTAGGGCATGACATTTTATGTGAGCATATGCATACACATGCATGGATCGGACTGCACGCCGCAGTGGTATATGGATCGGGCTGCGCGCCGCAGCAGGTGTGATATTAATATTGTGCTTGGGCTATAGAAGCCCCTCCGAAGTCTGGACACCCCCAGTGAGCACGGGTACCCAAAAGGATCGGGCTACACGCCGTAGCAGTTATATGCATTGCATGGCATACACACATTGGTTTACGTGTACTACGTGGCATAACATTTTAGCACTCATACTTTACTGGCACATGTGCATTTGTTGCTTTATTGACCAGATCTCCTGGTATAAATTGTTAAGGAGTGCCGAGCCCGAGAGGCTGATTTGAGTGCTGACTTGCACTGCTTGAGATTCTCCCAGGTATTGGTATGTTATAATGAAAGAAAGTAGCTAAAAATCGAGATTTCTAAATAATCTACTCACATATGCTGAAAAGGAATAAAATGATAGTGTTTTGAAGTTTTATGATAGTTCGTATTATGTAGCAAGAGATAGTGCCTTGCGTGGTTTTCTTCCCTTCATCATTATTTACTTTTATTACCGATGAGTTGGAAGTACTCACACCCGACTCCCTGCACCTTGTGTGCAGATCCAGGTACATTACAGCAGAGCTGATTCCATTGGGTTCGGGAGTACTTTTGGACAGTCGAGGTAGCTGCCAGCGTTCGCAGGACCTGATTCTCCAGTTTGTCTATATTTTGTTCTGATCATCCCACACTTGTGCACAGTTATATTCACTATTTACACTTTGTATACTCTGTAGAGGCTCATGACTCTTGACCCTTCGGTCTATGGGAGTTGGCACGTGTTGGGACTTGGTTCCCTGTTTTTAATATATCTATCACTGTTAAATTATTCCGTTATGCTTAAATTGGATAAAGTGAGCTTATGGCTCCGTGATTGTTGTTAATTTCTCAGGCTGGCCTAGCAATGTGCTGGGCGCCATCACGACCGGATTTGGAGTCGTGACAAGTTGGTATCAGAGCCTAGGTTTACTAGGCCTCATGAGTCTTGAGCCGGTTAGTAGAGTCTTGTGGATCGGTACGGGGACGCCTGTACTTATCCTCGGGAGGCTGCGAACCTTTAGGAAAACTTCACTTTTCTTGAACTCTGTCGTGCGATCTTGTTGTTCTGAGAACTGAACTTCCTTCCGCACATCTATGTACGTATCAAGCGCTCAGTAATATAAGTGCCTTATGTGTAGTGGAACGAGTTCAAACTCAGGGAGACTAAAATGATTATGCTATGTGTATCCTGGTGGAAGGTATTGTGCTGAAATGCTAAATCGAGGCGAGATAGGTGGATTGGTTCTCATGTGTAATTGAAAGGTAGTTGATATGTGTTATGATTCGAGCAGGTACAACGCATGTTCATGTACCAAATATGATAATATGATTTGTGTAGTATTGAGACTAATGTTGTCGATATGCATTGTGATGTCTTGTCGAGTTGTGAATGTATTGCTAGGATGGTTTTGGTGATTCTCTGGCAGGAGGATTGGCCAATTTACAAAGGGAACTCTGCCGAAATTTTTGGAAAATTTGGGACTTAGAAAAGATTTTGTCACCTAAAGAGGGGGCGTAACTGTTGTGTGTGAATGAATGCAAGAATTGCAAAAGAGTTAATATTTCCGATGATTCGAATCTCCGCCGAAGCTTGTAAATGACTTGAGTTTAATCTAACTAGAACTTTGTGGCATCATTTGAGTAAGAATGCTATGAGTAGCTAGAAGTGCCTTGATGTATGGCTCCGAGCTAAGTTGGGGAGGTTGTTATTGATTAACTAATTGCACTGTTGTGTGCCGTGTTGGCTCTGTCTCTAGGTATGTTGGGAAATTTCGATAAGGGTTATGGTGCTACGTAGATGTGAAGAAATACTAGGATGTTGTGAACTTATGTTGGTAAAGAATGTTCGGTGTATAGAAAAGAAATATAGCTAATTGTATCTGTATGTAATCATGTTTTGCGGTGTCAGAGTTCTAGCAAGGCACGAGTGGTTCTGTTCTATAAGACAGTTGAATTACAGCTGAATAAGGGTGAATGACACCCAAGAATAGTCCTGTGGTGTTCCAGATTTTTGCTTGTAACGGTAAGGTGTCTTAAGATTATGTATGTGGATAAAGATGGTGTTTTCATTAGAACAGATCAAGACTTGTGTTATATTATGTGAATGATGGGATTCTATATAATCCGTATTGGAAGGTAATGATAACGAATTCAAATCGCAAGAGGTTCTTCAAAATAAAGTATTGTAGGATGTGATCCTTCCGGGAAATATTGAGAGAGTATTCAGTGGCCTATATGTCTTAGACCGTGTGGTCTTATGTACGAGTCTCGTGTGGAATGAGTTGATGTGTTATGGTGCTACGATAATGGCTAATATGAAATTAGAGATGAATCAGAAAGGAAACTAGGTAAATGGAACAACTTGTTAATAAACCAGAATGGTATAAAAAGGAATACGATTAATTCATGGTATGTGTTTGAAGTGAATGAGTCTTGCAGATATTGTGCAGCAAAGCTCTTGAGTGCTGGCAGTTGTGTAACTTGATATGGGTATAAGGACTCAGTCCTGGCAGTTAAACTTATGCAACGAATGGGAAGAAATAGTTTGTGATGTGTTTTATCATGGTTTGAAAATGAGTATATTCCCGTCGGTATGCGAAGCGTGGAATGTGTAATGAGTTTTTCTTCTATATGGGATCGCGAAAGTCCTTGACTAGTAGAGTGCGCCGATGTTGAGGCGGAGGAAAGGGATATTAATTTCCATGTTGTCTTAGTGTAATATGGTATATTCTAGGTTTTGAGATCAGTTCATAATATATGAGAAGTCAATAAAATTATTAAGCAGCGCGGACAGCTGCAGGTGAATTAAGAATCGATCTTTCTGATAATTTAAGAAAATGGTACTGTTATTCTATTAACTTGGCAGGGAATATGATCCAAAAAGGACAAGGCAATGTAAACCGATGATATCCAGTGGTATGGTGGTATTCTCTTGTTGGATCGACTATAATAATTGAGTCGTTGATGGCATAAGGAAATATCCGAATGGCTTTCGTGGTATGAATGGGCGCTTGATGTGCGTTATGTATTCATACGGTGGAGTGTGGAACCAGGTATAGCGATTCATGTGTTATATATGTGTTGGAGACTAGAAGTTCTCGTAATCCGCCTATGCAGTGGTTGTATATCGTGTGTATCGACCCCGTTTTGTGGTTATTGGAAATCGGAAGCCCTAGTGGCTCTCTCTTGACTTGATAAAACGAATTCGGATTATGATACTCGATTGCTGACTGGTTGTCATGGGTCAGATTGTCTAGACTAATGTGATATGGACTATGTCGGAAAATGGCACAAATTGCGTAGCAGAGAGCATCAGAGTATGCTCCAACAGAGTAGTTGTACACAGGACCAGCGGGCGGCTGGTAGGCATTGCTTTGTCAATTGGACCTTAGGGGCGGATGTCGGTGTAGAGGTATCTACCATTGATTCAGTTCCAGTATTGAGAAACGTTGTCAGATGCGTTTCATGTGGCCGAGCTTGAGGCTATATGTATATTTATGTTTGCTATAATGAGAAAATTCGACTCGATATGCATTTCTTTTGCGAGGGTTATATTGGATCGGGTGGCACGCCGCCACAAGTATGTTATCTGGATCGGGTGGCACGCCGCCACAGGTATGTTATTGGAATGGGTTGCGCGCCGCAACAGTGTGATGTGGAAAATATAGTTTCCTATATCTTACCTTGTATACAATAGTTCCTAGCTTCCGAGGAATAGTCCGTATTGGTTTCGCTCGGGAAATAGCACATCGGTTGTGTCTTTTCAGGATTTGATAGCGTATATCTATCGTATCACCACGGGTGAGGTTGATTGCTTGGGTTCAAGACCTAGATCTGTGCGTGGCTAACCGTTTAGAGCTTAGTGGCCTGAGGTGTTTCATGAGTAATAATGTTGGGGTAGAATCACGAATCGTGGCAAGGCCACATGATGTGATGACCTTTCAAGAATGAGTCGTGCACTCCATTCCTATGATGTGAGATGGGATCTCGGTTATATATTATGATGGTACAAAGGAATTGAATTACAGCCCTGTTGTTGGAGTCAGTTGTCATAATTTGAGTATGTTTAGATGTTTCTATTGGAGCTCATGTTGTGCTCATCGTGGCTTAGGCCGGTGCTGAGGTGTCATATCACCAATGCGGTGTGTTATAATCGAAATGATCGTCGAAGCCAATAATGAGTGTGAGTATATGTGATTTGAGCTAGTTAGAAAGGCAATACCGAGATTTGGCTCCGAATTTTGTTGTAGTATCAATTAAAAGGGAAATGGATTCATGAATGGTTGACCTGAGAGATGGGTTCGATATATCGCGTGTGCGGTTGCCGTTGGCAGGATATGAAGGTGTTGGAATAAGACTCTATCTAATGAAAAAGGTTTTTCAGTTGGGATTTGGTTATCGTGGGAAATTGTTGTGATTAGGGATTATTGTTCCGAGTGATTGGGTTGTTTGACACATCATATTATCTCACCGAGGTGGCGAGTATGGACTATTACAGTTGGATCGTGTGTATCCCGAGTATAGGCATGGGATTAGCATTTGGCATATGATTTCAGAAAGTACAATGTGATTTATGGTTCAGATGGTCCGTGAAATTTTGACTATGTGGTGTTTTCGGACTTATGTGAGATAGGGTGACGTATGATCACCCGGATATATGCTTGGTAAGGTCATTCGGTTATTGGGTGGCTTCTAGTACAACTTTGAGTCCGCTCGAGGACGAGCGTTTGTTTAAGTTATTTTCACTGTAACGACCCGGCCCGTCGTTATGGAAATTACCACCCCGTTATGTTGCATTTACATATCTTATGCTTTTATATCGGTGTTAGAACCTATCGGATGAGTTAGGAATGAATTGAATTGAAAATGAAGCAAATAGCATATTTGAAGGAAGTTTGAATATGGAAAGTCAACCTAGAGTTGACTATTGAGTTAGAGTGCTCGGAATCAGATTCTGATGATTTGACTAGTTTCGGGGGATCATTTATGACTTAGGAGAGCAATCAGAATTGAATTTGGAGGTCCGGTGTAGTTTTAGGCTTGAATTGGCTAAGGTTGAATTTTGGCGAAATCCGAACGGTAGGTGAGATTTTGATCCGGGAGTCGGAATGGAATTCCGACAGTTGCAGTAGCTCCGTTAGGTGATTTTGGATATGCCTGCAAATTTTCAGGTCATTCGGACGTCGTTTGGTCGGGTTTTTGATTGAATGAGCAATTCGGAAACTTTGAAGAAACTTAGGCTTGAATTAGTGTGTAATTGGTGATTTTGATGTTTAGGATGGTGTTTTTATGTTATGAGCAAGTTTGAATGAGGTAATGTGATATACTGGTGGCTTTGATTGAGGTCCCGGGGGCCTCGGGGTGATTTCGGATGGCTAACGGGAATTTTTGAGTTGAAAAATGCAGCAGAAAAATTGCAGAGAAATTTTGTTCTATGCGATCGCAATGCTCTGATGCGATCGCATAGTGTTAGCTACAGTGCCCAGAGAGTTTGTTCTATGCGATCGCAATGCTCTGATGCGATCGCATCGTGTTAGCTACAGTACCCAGGATTTTGTTCTATGCAATCGCATAGTGTTAGCTACAGTGCCCGGAGAGTTTGTTCTATGCGATCGCAATGCTCTGACGCGATCGCATAGTGTTAGCTACAGTACCCAGGATTTTGTTCTATGCAATCGCATAGTGTTAGCTACAGTGCCCGGAGAGTTTGTTCTATGCGATCGCAATGCTTTGATGCGATCGCATAGTGTTAGCTACAGTACCGGACAGAATGTTAAAAACATTTCAGTCGCGAAAACAACCCATTTTTCCACCATTTTTGGCCGTTCTTGAGAGCTTTTGAACGGGAATTGAAGGGATTTCGACGAGGAATCGTTGGAGGTAAGTTTTATGAGTTAAATACATGTTTTTATACAAGAATCATCCATGGAATTCATGAATCTATAGCTAAAAATCAAGAAAATAGGGCTTGGAGCAAAAACCTTAAATTTAGGATTTGAAGGACCATTTGTTGTCCGAATTGGGAGTTCTTGGTATGTACGGACTCGTGGCGAGATGAGGATTCCGAAAATGTGAATTTCAGAATTTTTCGAGATGTGGGCCCGGGGCTCGGGTTTTGCCAATTTCGTGATTTTTGATATTTTTCGAGTTCTTTCGATTGGGTTATGTTCCATTAGCCCATTTTGATATATATGTGCTGATTTGTGATAGTTTTGACGTGCGTGGATGCCGGTTCGAGGAGCTAAGGCGTCGCGGGCATGAGCTTTCGTCGGTTGTCCTGAGGGTTAGTAAACCCCGGACTTGCACATCTTAGTGCTGTGTTGAGGTGACTTGCACGCCGGATAACGGGCGTGGGGTAGAGCACCATTGGGGATTGTGACTTGGTCCGTCCCGCGTAATAAATAATAACACCTGATTGTTGAAGTGAATTGGACTAATTATCATGTTTGGGCTTCGTGCCAATTATTTGAGTCCTTCAGGGATTGGTATCACTGTTTTGATAACACCGTGCATATTTTATTCTAAATTTAAGTTTTAAAATGGTATTTTTGCTATTCAGCATTTTTATAAGGTTATGAAAAACTTGAACAAGGTCTTAATAACATTTTTAGCTGTGAGCTAATATGATATTGTTGCCGCAGGGCTTTCTTGATTATTTGTTAGACTTATTGGGGCCGAGGGCCATATGTTAGGGCATGACATTTTATGTGAGCATATGCATACACATGCATGGATCGGACTGCACGCCGCAGTGGTATACGGATCGGGCTGCGCGCCGCAGCAGGTGTGATATTAATATTGTGCTTGGGCTATAGAAGCCCCTCCGGAGTCTGCACACCCCCAGTGAGCACGGGTACCCAAAAGGATCGGGCTACACGCCGTAGCAGTTATATGCATTGCATGGCATACACACATTGGTTTACGTGTACTACGTGGCATAACATTTTAGCACTCATACTTTACTGGCACATGTGCATTTGTTGCTTTATTGACCAGATCTCCTCGTATAAATTGTTAAGGAGTGCTGAGCCCGAGAGGCTGATTTGAGTGCCGACTTGCACTGCTTGAGATTCTCCCAGGTATTGGTATGTTATAATGAAAGAAAGTAGCTAAAAATCGAGATTTCTAAATAATCTACTCACATATGCTGAAAAGGAATAAAATGATAGTGTTTTGAAGTTTTATGATAGTTCCTGTATTGTGTAGCAAGAGATAGTGCCTTGCGTGGTTTTCTTCCCTTCAACATTTTTTACTTTTATTACCGATGAGTTGGAAGTACTCACACCCGACTCCCTGCACCTTGTGTGCAGATCCAGGTACATTACAGCAGACCTGATTCCATTGCGGCTCGGGAGTGCTTTTGGACAGTCGAGGTAGCTGCCAGCGTTCGCAGGACCTGATTCTCCAGTTTGTCTATATTTTGTTCCGATCATCCCACACTTGTGCACAGTTATATTCACTATTTACACTTGTATATTCCGTAGAGGCTCATGACTCTTGACCCTTCGGTCTATGGGAGTTGGCACGTGTTGGGACTTGGTTCCCTCTTTTTAATATATCTATCACTGTTAAATTATTCCGTTATGCTTAAATTGGATAAAGTGAGCTTATGGCTCCGTGATTGTTGTTAATTGGTCAGGTTGGCCTAGCAATGTGCTGGGCGCCATCACGACCGGATTTGGGGTCGTGACACATGGCAATCCAAGATAGCATGATATGGAGATAGACAGTCCATACCTAATATAATATCGAAGTCCACCATATTTAAGAGCAATAAATCAGCACGAGTCTCAAGACCCTCAATCACCACAATACACAATCGATGAACTCGATCAACCACAATAGAATCGCCTACTGGTGTAGACACATGAATAGGAACACCCAGTGCATCACTAGGCTGAACTAAGTAAGGTGCAAAATAGGAAGACACGTACGAATATGTAGACCCTAGGTCAAATAATGCTGATGCCTTTCTATCACAAACCAGAATAATACCTGTAATGACCGCATCTGAGGACTCAGCCTCTGGTCTGGCAGGAAGGGCATAACATCGGGGCTAGGCCCCACCTCCCTAAATTGCATCTCTAGCACGATCAATTACTGGCTGTCCTCTGCCTCTGTCTGTTCAATCTCCACCTCTACGGTCCCTACCTCCACCTCTACGATCCCTACCTCCGCCTCTACCTCCACCTCTACGATCCCTACCTCCGCCTCTACCTCCACCTCTACGATCCCTACCTCCGCCTGCCACCTGAATCATGAGCTGAGAACCCTGCTGCTGAGAAAAGTCAGAAGCTTGAGGGCAATGCCTGGCAAGGTGCCTCAAGTCACCACACGTGTAACAAGCCCTTGGCTGCTAAAGATACCGGAGTGGTGGTGCGCTAATAGGCTACTGATTAGAGTAATGTGGCTGAGAATCACGACCAGTGGAAGTACCGTGAGAAGCCTGAAGGGCTGACTGATAAGGCCTAGGAGGATGGCCTCTACCATACGAATCTCTACCTCCAGATTAGGTACTACTAAACCTGCCTGAATTACGAGGCCTCTTATCCGACCCATGACCTGCTCCCTAAGACAAAGCCATCTCGATCTGGCAGGCTGCATTAGCCGCCTCCTAAAAAATGATCTCAGTCCCTGCTCCTATAGCCATCTGCAGATGAATTGGCTAATTCAAGCCATCAATAAATCTTCTCATCTTTTCCCTATATGTAGGAAGTATGACAGTGGCATAACAAGCTAGGTCAATGAACCTAGTCTCATACTGAGTGATAGACATGGAGCCCTGAAAAAGACACTCAAACTGTCTGTGATGAGCCTCCCTCTGAGTTGCTGGAAGGAACTTTTCCAAATTAATTCTGCAAATTGGCCCCAAGTCAAAGATGGTGACCCTGGTGGTTTAGATAGACAATAATATCTCCACCAAGACTTGGCGGATCCAAATAATAAGAAAGTGGAAAAATTAACACCATTAGTCTCCACAATGCCCATAGTACGAAGAACATCATGGCAGTTATATAGAAAGTCATGAGGATCCTCTGAAGGAGTGCCACTGTATGTAGTAGTGAATAGCTTGGTAAATCTGTCCAATCTCCATAAAGCATCAATAAACATAGATGCACCATCACTACTCTGAGTCGCTATACCTGGCTGAACTACCTTAACTGGTTGAATCACCGTAACCTGAACCTGGGGAATTACTGGCTCCGGAGTGCGCGTAGGAGGAGTCTGATTACCTTCTCCAACCTAAGAAGTGGCTAGTGCTACTGGTAGTAAACCTGCTCTAGTGATAATGTCCATAATTCCTGCTATCCGAACTCGAGCATCTTGAAGATTCGGGGTGAACATAACTCCTCCTGGGACCTGAGCTATGCCCCATGGGACTGCTGGGGCTGGAAACTCCTCCTCGATATGAACCTGAGGTTCTACCACTAGTGCCACTGCTCGGGGCTGAGCTCTGCCCCTACCTCGGCCTCTAGGACGGTCTTGACCTCTACCTCTTCCCCTAGCGGGATCTGCTGCTGGGGCCTCGGGCTGCTGGTTAGTAGATGAGGAAGCACATGTTCTTGCCATCTACGGAAGAACAGAATAGAATTCAATTAGCATTTGAAGAACAAATTCGCACGATAGGAAAGAATAAAGGTGAAATTTTTCCTAACTCTGCAGCCTCTAGGGGATAAATACAGACATCTCCGCACCGATCCCTCGGACTCTACTAAGGTTGTTCGTGAGTTGTGAGACTTGTGCAACCTAGTGCTCTGATACCAACTTGTCACAACCCGGATTTCCCACCATCGGGAGTCGTGATGGCGCCTACTAATGAAAGCTAGGCAAGCCAACTCTTACTTACATTACCATTGGTTAGAACTTTCATATGATTACAGCGGAATAATAAATTTAACGGAAGACTTAACAAATTTTACTAGATACGATACAGAAAACCCAAACATAATATACTACCCGAGAACTGGTGCCACAAAACTCACGAACTTCTAAAAATAGTACACATAATTGTCTGAAAGAAATATACAACTGTTTATCTCGAGTACATGAGATAACAGACTGAAAGTAAAGATAGGAGAGACAACGGGTCCTGCAGACGCCTGCAAGGCTACCTCGATGTCTTGGTGGTCGGAATATCAAAATTGCACTACCGCAGCTGCTGTTGTCCGTAACTTGTATTTGCGCAAAAAGAGCACAGAGTGTAGCATCAGCACAACCTACCCCATGTGATGGTAAGTGCCCGGCCTATCCCAGCGAAGTAGTGACAAGGCTAGGACCAGACACCCACATAAACATGTGTAGTTAAAAAAAACAATATATATATATATATATATATATATATATATATATATATATATATATATATATATATATATATATATATATATATATATATATATATATATACCCCACCAAATAGCAGAAAACAATATTGAATATTTATAGGAAAAGAACATGCTCTGGTACGGCAGCAAAAAATATGATATCAGAAAAATAATACGAACAATTGAATAAAATTCACATTCAAGTCTCAATTAGTCTTTGTTGCGGCGTACAACCCGATCCCTTTTCATTAGATATATGTGGTCGGTGTGCCACACGATCCCATTTCAATATTAGGCTACCGGCAACTATGGCGAATGCCAATGATCATATAAATTGTGGTCGGCGTGCCACATGATCCCTTTTCATAATATATAAGTGGTCGGCGTGCCACACGATCCCTCTTTATAAAATATAAGTGGTCGGTGTGTCACACGATCCCATTTTATAAAAATTTAAGTGGTCGGCGTGCAACACGATCCCATTTTATAAAATATAAGTGTTTAGTGTGCCACACGATCCCTTTTCATAATATAATACCAGTATGAAACCAATAATCTTTAAATCAATAATATGTATATAATACCGGTATTAAACCAATAATAATTCATCCACAATATTTATATTACCGGTATGAAGCCAATAATAATTCCTTTCACATAATCACATACAATTATCACAAGTTTAATCCATTTAAGACTCACAGTCATACTCGACCCCCAATGTATAGATACTCGTCACCATGCCTATACGTCGGACTCCACGTATAGCAATTAGCACATAAACTCAACTCTTATACCCTCAAGCTAGGATAGATCAAACACTTACCTCGAAAGTCTACGACCAACTCAATCCTTAGCAATGCCTTTTTCTTTCGAATTTGGCTGCAATTCAATCGTATTTATACAGAATTGATTTAATATCATCAATACTACTTAACAAACTAGTTCAAATGACTAAATATAATTTTTACAAAATTATGCCTGGAATATTGAAAATCAGCCTCGGGCCTACATGGTCAAAACATAAGGTTCGAACCAAAATAAATTCACCCAATCATCCACGAGTTCAAATATGTAATTTGTTCTTAAGTTCGACCCCATAACAAGGTCTAGATTGCAAATTCTTTGATAACCCAATTCTCTACCCAATTTTCTAATTTTCTACCAATTTTCACATGTCCAGGCGTGAGAATTCGAATAATATTGATGGAATATGAAGAAAATGAGTCAAGAATCACTTACCCAACAAGTTTGATGAAGAATTGCCCAAGAATCGCCCAAAAAGCTGTGGAGAAGAGAGAGTTTGAGAAATGGGATTTTTATCCCGTTTCTGTTCTGTTTCAGAACTTAAATAACTACGCAGACAAATTGCACTACGCGATCGCAGGGCCTAGGATGCGATCGCATAGAAGAAAAGAAGGGAGGGCTGAACTTTGCTCTATGCGATCGCGGGGAAAGCAATGCGATCGCATAGAAGAAATTCTGGGCCTCAACATTTACTCTATGCAATCGCGGAGAAAGCAATGCGATCGCATAGAAGGAAACAGACAAAGCTATTCTATCGCAGGGCTATTATTGCGATCGCATAGAACAAAATGGGGCAACAAAAATTTACTCTATGCGATCACGGGGGCTTATACGCAATCGTATAGAGTAACGTACTAGATACCAGCAGACAACAAAAATACCAGATTTTTTCTAAGTCCAAAACATCCCGTTAGTTATCCGAAACTCACCCGAGCCCTCGGGGCTCTAAACAAAATATGTACACGGACTCAAAAACATCATACGAACTTGATCGCACGATCAAATCGCTAAAATAACATCAAAATCCATGAATTGAGCCTTAAAACTCAAGAAATCTTTCAAAATTTCATAACTTCCAAATTTTCCAATTTAAGGCTGAAACATGTCAAACGACGTCCGTTTTCAACCACACTTTACAGGAAGCGCTTAACCAATATATATGACCTGTACCATGCATCAGAACCAACAATCGAGCCCGATATTATTACTTTTAATCAAATTGCATTTTCATTTCCTTAAATATTTTCAGAAAAAATTTAACGGAAAAATTCATTTCTCGGGCCTGGGACCTCGAAATTTGATTCCGGACATACGCTCAAGTCCCATATTTTTCTACGGACCTTCCGATACCAACAAATCATGGTTCCGGGTCCCTTTACCAAAAATATTGACCAAAGTCAACTATATCAATATTAATATCAAAATTCTTCAAAATTTTCATATAGCTCATATATTTCAAAATGAAAAATATCCGACTTCGCGTTCGGACTGCGCAAGCAAATTGAAGAAATTATAAATAAGGTTTCAAGGCCTGAGAATCTCGAAATAACTAAGAAAACAAGTGATGACCCTTTGGGTCATCACAGGTTATTGGGTATAGAGTTAGTTCAAGAATCCTTGGATAAGGTCAAGATCATTCAGGACTGATTTCATTCGGCTCAGTCACGGCAAAGGAGTTATGGGCATAGTAAGGTTCGAGATGTAACTTTTATGGTTGGTGAGCGGGTCTTGCTCTGAGTGTCGTCGATGATAGGCGTTATGAGATTTAGGAAGAAGGGCAAGCTTCACCCTAGGTTCATTGGCCCATTTGAGATTCTCGATCGTGTGGGAGAGGTGGCTTACATACCTGCCTTTCCACCCAGCTTCTCATCCGTGCATCCAGTGTTTCATGTGTCCATGCTTCGGAGGTATCACGACGATCCAACCCACGTGTTAGATTTCAGCACTGTCCAGTTGGACAAGGATCTGTCTTACGAGGAGGAGCTGGTAGCTATTCTAGACCAGCATATTCGACAGCTGAGGTAGAAGATTTTTCCTTCAGTGCATGTCTAGTGGAGAGGTCAGCCTCCTAACGTATCGACCTAGGAGTCCGAGTCTGATATGCGGAGCTGTTATCCTCATCTATTTCCCAAGTCAGGTACTTCTTTCTTTTGTCGGTTCGAGGACGAACGATTATATAAGAGGTGGAGAATGTGACGACCCAAAGGGTTGTTACCTATTTTCTCTTTCATTTTGTACTTCTGAGGCCTTGCAAACCTCATTTTTACTTGCCTCGATTTGCGTGTGCAGTCTGGGCGCATAGCTAGAAAGATTATATGTTAAACTGTGTGAAAATTTAAAAATGTGGCTTTTAAAATGATTAAAGTTGACTTTGGTAAATATTTTTGGTAAATGGGCCTGCACCCATGATTTGACGGTATCGGCGGGTCCGTAGAAAAATATGTGACTCGGGCATATGCCGGGAGTCGAATTCTGATGTATAGAGCCCAAGAAAAGAATTTTCAGTGAAACTATTTTTCTGAAATTATAAGGAAAATGGGAATGAAAATTGATTAAAAGACTGTGGTATCGGGCTTGTATTTTGGTTCCAACACCTGGTACATGTCGTTTATATAGTTTAAGCGCTTTCTGTGAAATTTGGTAGAAATCGAACGTCATTTGATGTGTTTTTGACGTAAATATCAAAAATTTGAAGTTTATGAAGTTAGAATGAAAAGTGATGATTTTGATGTTTGATTCATTGAATTTGATGTTGTTATAACGATTGATCACTCGGTTAAGTTTGTACGAGGTTGTTGGGTTAGTGTGTGTGTTTATTTGGAGCCCCAAGGGCTCGGGAATGTTTTAAAAGGTGTTTCGGGATATTTTGACTTAGCAAAAAATAGCAGATTTTCTACAATTTTGCACAGGCCTGTTCTTCTACGCGATCACGTCCTTCAGCACACGATCGCACCATATGGTATCCCCTACTTCGCGTTCGAGTTCACGCGTTCGCGTACTGCCAGCCCCGCCCTTTTATGTGTTCGGGTATTCATTCACGGGTTCGCATAAGCCAATTATTTGGACCCCCAGCATTTCTTCGACGCGTTTGCGTTACCATCCACGCAATCGCGATAACCAGTCAGTGGGCCCTTCACAATCGCATCCCTATTTCTGCAATCGCATAGGGCAAATTCGTCTTGTTATTTTTAAAGCCTAAAAACAGACCAGTGACGGGATTTTTTCACCCAAAACACACTAGTTCGTCTTCTCCACAGCTCATAGGCGATTTTTAGTGCTATTCTTCACCAAAACTTCTTGGGTAAGTATTATCTAACTCATTTTCTTCATTTTCAGTCATCATTTATCAAATCCTTAGACCTAAATCATGTAGCTCATGGTAAGAATAGGGAAAAATAGGTAGAATTAGGGATTTTCAATTTTCTTTGATTTAAACCTCGTTTTGGGGTCGAATTTGAAAACAAATTGTATATCCGGGCTCGTGAGAGAATGGATGACATGGAATTGGTTCGAACCTCATGTTTTGACCAAGCAGGCCTGCAGTCGATTTTCGAATTTTTGGAAGAAATCTTGGAAATTCATATTTAGGCATTGGGGTTAGTTGTTTAGCTATTATTATATTGTAAAGTCATTATTTCATAGATTTGACTTAGTTGGAGCCGATTTCGAGGGGTAAATCTACACTAGAGGTTTGAGTTGATATTTGGAGCATTTGAGGTAAGTGTTTGGTCTAACTTTAGCTTGAGGGAATAGGAGTAGAGTCTTATTTGTGTTACGACCAGACCTGTCGTTACGGGAGTTATCTCCCCATTTTCTTCATTTAATACTTTAATATGCTAATTTATATGTGTTTAGAAAGTTAGGAGCAAATCAGAGGGAATTTAGATAGAAATGAGGCCATAAACCTCTTTGTGAGAAGAATAGGTTGGAAAAGTCAACCGAATGTTGATTCGATGATTTCCGTGTTAAAGGGCATGTTTTTATTATTGGAACAAGTTTGTATCGTATTTTGGAGTAGGTTGGTGGTTTTCGTTGGGGTCCCGAGGGCCTCGGGATGAATCCAGGGGGTCCAAACGGACCATTTTTGGCCAAGGGAAAGAGCTGGTCTGCTGTCATAAGTGCAGCAGACAATTACTCTCTGCGATCGCACTAATGAGCATGCGATCGCGTAGAGTGCTGGAGAGGCTGAGAATTTTTACCCTTCGCAATCGTAAAGCTTTGGATGCGATCGAGTAAGGTCAGGAGTTCGAGCAATGCGATCACAGGAGATCATGTCGCGATCGCATAGCGTTACCCAGTTGTTCATCACGATCGCATAAGAGTCTACGCGTTGGCGTTGAAAGAAAAATAAGGCCTGAGATTTTGTGATACGCGATCGCGTGATGGGAGTTGCGATCACGTGAGGCATGTAAGTTGTGCATCGGGATCACGTGCTAGAGGTCGCGATCGCGTAAGGCAAATTAAATGTCTGACAGAATCAGATATAAACCATATCAGTCACGAGGGTTTCATTATTTACTCCGTTTTTGCACCACATTGAGAGCAAATTGATAGGATTCGAAGGAGATTTCATCGGGGAAACTTTAGAGGTAAGTTTCTTGACTCAAAAACACGATTATATGCTAGAATTAACATCAAAACTCATGAAATTGGATAGAAATTGTGAAGAATTAGGGCCTAGATTATGAAAATAGAATTTTGACTTTTGAAAGGCCATTCAAACTCCGATTTTGATAAATTTTATATGCACGGACTCGTGGCGAGACGGGGAATCCGTTGGTATGAATTTCAGAATCTTTCGAGAAGCGGGCCTGGGGCCCGGGTTTTACCAACCTTGTATATTATTGCAAAATTCAAGTAAATTAGATTAGGTTATGTTTCTTTGACCCGTATTGATATGATTGCTGTGGTTTTGACTGGATTCGACGCACGAGGCGGAAAATTCAAAGGGAAAAGGCATCGCGGATGTCACGTCCCGGATTTCCCCACCATCGGGGTCATGATGTCGCCTACTAAATGGAAGCTAGGCAAGCCAAATATTAATTACAACTCCATTAATTACCAATTCTTGTTATTAAAAACAAATAAATTACAGCGGAAGACTTAGTCAAATATGATAAAGAAAATCCAATTCTGATACATTACCCAAGATTGGTGTCACAATACTCACGAACTTCTAAGAATAATACACATAATTGTTTGAAAGAAAATACAAACTGTTTATCTCGGTTACATGAGATAACAGAATAAAAAAAACATAGATAGAGGAGACAACGGGTCCTGCGGACGCCTGCAAGGCTACCTCGTAGTCTCAGTATTCGAAAATTCCACAAGTCGCTACTGCCGCTGCTGCTGTCCGTAACCTGTATCTGCGCAAAAAGAGCGCAGAGTGTAGTATCAGCACAACCGACCCCATGTGCTGGTAAGTGTCTGGCCTATCCCAGCGAACTAGTAACAAGGCTAAGGCCAGTCACCCACCTAAACCTGTACAGTTGCAATACAGATATATATATATATAATACATTATAAGGAAATACTCTGCTCTGAAATAACCGTCAATAACTCACGATATCCAGAATAATCTAATCAATATAATAAATCTTACTTTCATGTCTCAATTCCTCTCTCATTTCATATCTCGTGGTAGGCGTACTACCCGCTCCCAACTATCACAGTAATTATATCTTGTGGTAGGCGTACCACCCGCTCCCAATATATCAGTAATTATATCTTGTGGTAGGCGTACCACCCGCTCCCAAATATATCAAAAATTATATCTTGTGGTAGGCGTACCACCCGCTCCCAAATATATCAAAAATTATATCTTGTGGTAGGCGTACCACCCGCTCCCAAATATATCAATAGGCTACCGGCAACTATGGCCAATGCCAAGATTTAAATCACTTCGTGGTCGGTGTACCACTCGATCCCATTTCTTATTATATAAGTGGTCGGCGTACCACACGATCCCATTTCATAAATATATATATATTACCGGCATTTAGCCAATAATCTCTATATCAACAATATTTGTAATTACCGGTTTTTAAACCAATAATTTATAATAGTTTCAACAATTTACCTTCATTACCGGTATAACACCAATAATTCTTATTCAACAATTTATTCATAACTAAATTCATATTCCTACAAATTAGGATAGAACAAACACTTACCTCGAAAGTTTACGAACGATTCAATTCGTAGCAATGCCTTTTCCTTTCGAATTTGACTCCAATCCAATCGTATCTATACACAATTAATTCAATATCATTAATTCTACTTAGCAAACTAGTTCATATTGCTAAATATGATTTTTACAACATTCTGCCCGGAATAGTAAAAATCGACCCCGGGCCCACATAATCGAAACTCAAGGTTCGAACCAAAATAAGTTCACCCAATCATCCATGAGTTCAAATATACAATTTGTTCTTAAGTTCGACTCAAACGAAGTCTAGATCGCAAATTCTTTGAAAACCCTTACTATACTCAATTCTCTAGTTTTTTTTTTCCCATTTACACCTATTTAGGCTTAGGAATTCAAATAATATTGATGGAAAAATGGAGAAAACGAGTTAAGAATCACTTACCCAAGAAGTTTGACGAAAGAGAGCTTCAATGGAAGCTCAAAGGAGGACTTGTAGCTGGAACAAAGTCGCCGTCGTATAACGACTTCAGGCAAGAGGTTGCGCTTAAGAGAAGACAACATTAAACACACTTTTGCTTTGTGAGGCCTTTGTACTATCGTATCCATATTTCTGATATGTTAAAAGACTTATGCACATAGATACAATGAGAGAGAGAGAAATTAAGGTGGGCTCTATATAGAGTAATGATGAAACAACTTGGCTGAAATTGTGTAGATGCTGCTGGAATTTGTCCACTACTATTACTTTATGCATTTGCTTTTTTATTAATATTATTTTATAATAATTGGTGAAGATATGTGTCATGTTAACTACTATTACTTTACACCAAGATGCAACTGCAAAGCAGTCAACTTTTGCCAGTGCATTCTTATTCTTATATAATAGCTCTCGCTTGTCCAACACATAAAATCTGTTACATTGCTTATTGGTTATATACACAACTGATTTTCGAGTCCTTCCTCAAACATTTGCTGTTACTTTAAAGCTTACATTTTTAGTATGACCTCCTCGCGTGCTATTTTCCATTATTGATTGGTGCTTCTTTATAACTTGTCCTTTGACAATTTAAAATTCAAGAATTCTTTCAAAATTTCATAACTTCCAAAATTCCAATTTAAGGCCGAAACACGTCAAACGACGTCCGTTTACCAAAAATATTGACCAAAGTCAACCATATCAATATTAATATCAAAGCTCTTCAAATTTTCACATATTTCACATATTTCAACATAAAAATTTTCCAGCTTCGCGCTCGAACCGTGCACACAAATCAAGGCAACTATAAATGAGGTTTTCAAGACCTCAGAAGCTCGAAATGATTAATAAAACAAGTGATGACCCTTGGGTCATCACATTCTCCACCTCTAAAACAACCGTTCGTCCTCGAACGGACAAAAGAAAGAAGTACCTGAGTCATGGAATAGATGAGGATATCAGCTCCGCATGTCAGACTCGGACTCCCAGGTCGATGCCTCAAGAGGCTGACCCCTCCACTGAACTCGCACAGAAGGAAAACTCTTCGACCTCAACTGTTGAATCTGTCGATCTAGAATAGCTACCTGCTCCTCCTCATAGGAAAGATCTTTGTCCAATTGGACAGTGCTGAAATCTAACACGTGCGATGGATCGCCGTGATATTTTCGGAGCATGGACACATGAAATACTGGATGTACAGCTGATAAGCTAGGTGGCAAGGCAAGTTTATATTCCACCTCTCTCACACGATCAAGAATCTCGAATGGGCCAATAAACATAGGGCTAAGTTTGCCCTTCTTTCCAAATCTCATCACGCCCTTCATAGGCAATACTCGGAGCAATACTCGCTCCCCAACCATGAAAGCTATATCTCGAACCTTGCGATCTGTATAGCTCTTTTGTCTAGAATGAGCTGTGCGAAGCCTATCTTGAATAATCTTGACCTTATCTAAGGCCTCCTGAACTAAATCCGTACCCAATAACCGAGTTTCTCCCAGTTCAAACCATCCAACCGGAGAACAACATCGCCTACCATACAATGCCTCATACGGAGCCATCTGGATGCTAGACTGGTAACTGTTATTGTAGGCGAACTCTACTAATGGCGGAAACTGGTCCCACGAGCCTCCGAAATCAATAACACAGGCTCGAAGCATGTCCTCTAGAATCTGAATAGTCCTCTCGGACTGGCCATCCGTCTGAGGATGAAATGCTGTACTCAACCGAACCTGGGTGCCTAACTCCCGCTGGACCGCTCTCCAGAACCGCGAGGTAAACTGCGTACCCCGATCAGAGATAATAGATACTGGCACTCCATGGAGACGAACAATCTCCCTAATGTAAACCTCCGCTAACCTCTCCGACGAGTAGAAGACAGATACTAGAATAAAGTGTGCTGATTTGGTCAGCCTATCAACAATGACCCAAATAGCATCAAATTTCCTCCGAGTCAAAGGAAGTCCAATAACGAAATCCATAGTGATCCGCTCCCATTTCCACTCGGGAATTTCAATCCTCTGGAATACACCACCAGGTCTCTGGTGCTCATATTTCACCTGCTGACAATTTAGACACCGAGCGACATACGGAACGATATCTTTCTTCATTCTGCGCCACCAATAGTGCTGCCGTAAGTCCTGGTACATCTTCGCGGCTCCTGGGTGAATAGAATACCGCGAACTGTGGGCCTCCGCTAAGATTAACTCTCGAATCCCTTCGACATTGGGCACACAAACTCGACCCTACAATTTCAATATCCCATCATCATCTAGATTTACCTGTGTGGCACCTCCCCGCTGTACTGTATCTCTCAACTCACGCAAATGAGGATCATCAAATTGCCTCTCACGGATACGCTCAAATAAGGAAGAACGAGCGACCGTGCAGGCTAACACCCCGCTAGGCTCAGAAATGTCCAATCTCACGAACTGGTTGACTAAGGCCTAGACATCTAGAGCAAATGGTCTCTGACTAACCGGGATAAAGGCAAGACTACCCATGCCGGCGGACTTTCTACTCAATGCATCGGCCACCACATTGGCCTTACCTGGGTGATATAGGATAGTAACATCATAGTCCTTCAGCAACTCTAACCACCTTCTCTGCCTCATATTCAACTCTTTCTGCTTAAACAAATACTGAAGACTCTTATGATCGGTGTATACTTCACATGCTACACCATACAAATAATGCCTCCGGATCTTCAATGCGTGAATAATCGCCGCCAATTCTAGATCATGCACTGGATAATTCTTCTCATGAATCTTCAACTGCCTCGAAGCATAGGCAATAACCTTGCCATCCTGCATTAACACTGCACCAAGTCTAATACGGGAAGCATCACAATAAACAGTATAAGGTCTCGTACCTGTGGGTAAAACCAATATCGGTGCTGTGGTCAAGGTTGTCTTGAGCTTTTGAAAGCTCGCCTCACATTCATCGGACCATTCAAATTGAACACCCTTCTGGGTCAATCTGGTCAGTGGGGTTGCAATAGACGAAAATCCTTCTACGAATCGGCGATAATAGCCCGCTAACCCCAAGAAACTCCGAATATCCGTGGCTGATGTCGGTCTAGGCCAGCTCTTGACTGCCTCAATTTTCTTCGGATCAACCTGAATACCTGCTGCCGTCACAATATGACCCAGGAATACAACTGAACTTAGCCAAAATTCACACTTCGAAAATTTTGCATATAGTTGCCTATTTTTCAGATTTTTGCAAAGCCACTCTGAGATGTTGCGCATGCTCCTTCTGACTGCGGGAGTATGTCAATATGGCAACAATGAAGACTACAACGATAAGTCTACATAAGGCACGAACACCTCATACGTATGCACATATTCATGACTCGGCCATAAGAGTTGTTCCTAAATTACAACATTATCAATTAACCATGTTATCAAATATCTTATTCCAAAACTCCCACTTTACCCACAATGAGGTATGAAAACCTCAGGATTACTTTCCCCAATTAATGAGTCATATTTATTCTTGGTTGGTGCTCCTCTCAAAGTCTATAACTCCATGGTTACAAAATAGAAATGGTTAGATATGAATAAAAACTATGCAAGGATTGTCAAATAATCCTAACATGCATGGCTCAAATTTAGGATATTGTGCTAGATTTTTATTTCCAGAAAGGGAAAATTTTAAACACAAACTTTTCACCACCAGGACCTTGTCCTCATATAATATTCACCGCAGCTTGCAGCTCGGTTTTTAAAACAAATATTTTCACGTTATACAAAATTTTTGAGGATCTCACCCTCCACTCTAAATCACAAGTATTTGCACATTGTGCCACTGATGTTTTCCATTTCCTTTCTTTCTTCTTTTCAACTATTGTCCGTCAAAGAGTATTACGGCATAAAAGAAAACTCATACCGACATGGTATACAATTTAACCATTGAAAATAGTTATTTCAGGAATTCATTCCCATTGTAATAATTAATATAAAGTCACTTTTGACCTCATCAATATTCCTAGTGACTGATACATAATAATAGAGATAATTATCTCCATTTAATAGTACAACGTGAATATTCACATAAGTAGATTTGATGATTACGAAGCTCACTCATGAGTGGAGCATATTAAGAGGACTTGTCTCAATTCTTCAAAGATCAAATCAAATTGAGGAAAAATGTTCCTTTTATAACAATAAGAATTGTACATGTGATAACATCATCTGGTGTAGTGACTTTAGTCACACCATAGAAATCATGTCAACAATTAGATCTCCACCTCTAGGAGTCTCACCTCCGCCTCTAACATCCTGACCTCTAACCCTGGCTGGTCATGTGAGTTAAGTATTGACTGTAACGGGCACGTAGCTTGAGTGCCTTCGTAAATTATATTTCTCCAATCTGCCACATTCACAACAATTCCTTTGAGGCTCAGCATCCGGACACTGTCATAATGACCTGGCATAATCGTTCAGATCATACATACCACACCTTTCAAATTGTCCGGGAGGTAAACTCCTCTAAAACCTTTCAAAAAAATAAAGTTGAGTAGGTAGTGTCGCATTGGCCAGTCTGCCCTCTTCATAGGCTTGTCACAAACATTGACGACCAATTTTCTCTTTTTCTATGCTAGCTTGACACTGCTGAACTACCCCTGTTGCTCATATACTCTTTGTTATTCTTGGGGCCGATTCTTACCCCCTGCAGAGTACTAAGCCTCAGATATGCATAATTTATTTGGGGGACTTTTCCATATCATATATATACCTTCCAAGCCAAAATTGACATATCACATGGACATCTGGTCCATTCACTAACAGTGGAATTCCCCCTTTTTGGGTATAAGTCAAAGTCACAACATCTGATAGTCCATAATAATTGTCCTTCACAACTTCAAATAAATCAACCAGACATCAAGGTCCATTGAAACCACAGCCGGTTAGTAAATACATTTTGTTTTCTACTACTTCACTCGCCACCCGAAACACAGTAGTATCAACCCTCTCGCTTTCGACTATTCCCGCGTTCTGCAATATCTCATAGCAACGGTCAATAAATTACCCCGGGTTCTCAAAAGATGCACCACTGAAGGAGATAGCGAAGAGTTTGGTGAAACTTATCCAAAACTCCGTAAAACTTCTGGAGGCATCGTTGATCTATCACCAACCTGTGCCATTGTCGGCTGAAGAAGCGGTACATGCCTTCGCCATTCGTGGGAAGACAAGAGTAGAAATTCAACTTAACATTTGAAGAACAAACTCGCACGATAGGAAAGAATGAAGGTGAAAATTTCCTAACTTTCTAGCTTCTAAGGGATAAATACAGACGTCTCCGTACCGATCCCTCAGACTCTACTAAGGTTGTTCGTGAGTTGCGAGACCTATGCAACCTAGTGCTTTGATACCAACTTGTCACGACCCGGATTTCCCCACCATCGGGGTCATGATGTCGCCTACTAAATGGAAGCTAGGCAAGCCAAATATTAATTACAACTCCATTAATTACCAATTCTTGTTATTAAAAACAAATAAATTACAGCGGAAGACTTAGTCAAATATGATAAAGAAAATCCAATTCTGATACATTACCCAAGATTGGTGTCACAATACTCACGAACTTCTAAGAATAATACACATAATTGTTTGAAAGAAAATACAAACTGTTTATCTCGGTTACATGAGATAACAGAATAAAAAAAACATAGATAGAGGAGACAACGGGTCCTGCGGACGCCTGCAAGTCTACCTCGTAGTCTCAGTATTCGAAAATTCCACAAGTCGCTACTGCCGCTGCTGCTGTCCGTAACCTGTATCTGCGCAAAAAGAGCGCAGAGTGTAGTATCAGCACAACCGACCCCATGTGCTGGTAAGTGCCTGGCCTATCCCAGCGAACTAGTGACAAGGCTAAGGCCAGTTACCCACCTAAACCTGTACAGTTGCAATATAGATATATATATATATAATACATTATAAGGAAATACTATGCTCTGAAATAACCGTCAATAACTCACGATATCCAGAATAATCTAATCAATATAATAAATCTTACTTTCATGTCTCAATTCCTCTCTCATTTCATATCTCGTGGTAGGCGTACCACCCGCTCCCAACTATCACAGTAATTATATCTTGTGGTAGGCGTACCACCCGCTCCCAATATATCAGTAATTATATCTTGTGGTAGGCGTACCACCCGCTCCCAAATATATCAAAAATTATATCTTGTGGTAGGCGTACCACCCGCTCCCAAATATATCAAAAATTATATCTTGTGGTAGGCATACCACCCGCTCCCAAATATATCAATAGGCTACCGGCAACTATGGCCAATGCCAAGATTTAAATCACTTCGTGGTCGGCGTACCACTCGATCCCATTTCTTATTATATAAGTGGTCGGCGTACCACACGATCCCATTTCATAAATATATATATATTACCGGCATTTAGCCAATAATCTCTATATCAACAATATTTGTAATTACCGGTTTTTAAACCAATAATTTATAATAGTTTCAACAATTTACCTTCATTACCGGTATAACACCAATAATTCTTATTCAACAATTTATTCATAACTAAATTCATATTCCTACAAACTAGGATAGAACAAACACTTACCTCGAAAGTTTACGAACGATTCAATTCGTAGCAATGCCTTTTCCTTTCGAATTTGACTCCAATCCAATCGTATCTATACACAATTGATTCAATATCATCAATTCTACTTAGCAAACTAGTTCATATTTCTAAATATGATTTTTACAACATTCTGCCCGGAATAGTAAAAATCGACCCCGGGCCTACATAATCGAAACTCAAGGTTCGAACCAAAATAAGTTCACCCAATCATCCATGAGTTCAAATATACAATTTGTTCTTAAGTTCGACTCAAACGAAGTCTAGATCGCAAATTCTTTGAAAACCCTTACTATACTCAATTCTCTAGTTTTTTTTTTCCCATTTACACCTATTTAGGCTTAGGAATTCAAATAATATTGATGGAAAAATGGAGAAAACGAGTTAAGAATCACTTACCCAAGAAGTTTGACGAAAGAGAGCTTCAATGGAAGCTCAAAGGAGGACTTGTAGCTGGAACAAAGTCGCCGTCGTATAACGACTTCAGGCAAGAGGTTGCGCTTAAGAGAAGACAACATTAAACACACTTTTGCTTTGTGAGGCCTTTGTACTATCGTATCCATATTTCTGATATGTTAAAAGACTTATGCACATAGATACAATGAGAGAGAGAGAATTAAGGTGGGCTCTATATAGAGTAATGATGAAACAACTTGGCTGAAATTGTGTAGATGCTGCTGGAATTTGTCCACTACTATTACTTTATGCATTTGCTTTTTTATTAATATTATTTTATAATAATTGGTGAAGATATGTGTCATGTTAACTACTATTACTTTACACCAAGATGCAACTGCAAAGCAGTCAACTTTTGCCAGTGCATTCTTATTCTTATATAATAGCTCTCGCTTGTCCAACACATAAAATCTGTTACATTGCTTATTGGTTATATACACAACTGATTTTCGAGTCCTTCCTCAAACATTTGCTGTTACTTTAAAGCTTACATTTTTAGTATGACCTCCTCGCGTGCTATTTTCCATTATTGATTGGTGCTTCTTTATAACTTGTCCTTTGACAATTTAAAATTCAAGAATTCTTTCAAAATTTCATAACTTCCAAAATTCCAATTTAAGGCCGAAACACGTCAAACGATGTCCGTTTACCAAAAATATTGACCAAAGTCAACCATATCAATATTAATATCAAAGCTCTTCAAATTTTCACATATTTCACATATTTCAACATAAAAATTTTCCAGCTTCGCGCTCGAACCGTGCACACAAATCGAGGAAACTATAAATGAGGTTTTCAAGACCTCAGAAGCTCGAAATGATTAATAAAACAAGTGATGACCCTTGGGTCGTCACATTTGCAGCTCAATTGGTGAGAGGTGAGGGAGTAAAATCCTTGAAAAGCCTTGGGTCTTAGGTTCGATTCCCAGTAGCTGCAGCTATGCGTGGAATGCTCCTATACCCAAGGGTAACAATTCCTTAGGCTGCGTGTCACTGCTGTGTGTTCGGTGGCACGGCCGGCATCGCCGCTGCTGTGTGTTCGGCGGGATGTTACAAAAAAGGCGCCTTTTTTGTAACACCCCGCCTATGGCCACACATGGACCCCTCGCAGCGGCGGTGCCGGCCGTGCCACACATGGACACGCAGCCTAAGGAATTCGTGCTATGGCCATGCACTGCCATGCCTTTGGAATAGGATTTGGCCTCTCGAGCGATGCATCAATTGGTGAGAGGTGAGGGAGTAAAATCCCTGAAAAGCCTTGGGTCTTAGGTTCGATTCCCAGTAGCTGCAGCTATGCGTGGAATGCTCCTATACCCAAGGGTAACAATTCCTTAGGTTGCGTGTCACTGCTGTGTGTTCGGTGGCACGGCCGGCACCGCCGCTGCTGTGTGTTCGGCGGGGTGTTACAGCGGACAAGTTCACGGCCGTCTAGAGGTGAGTAGTTAGTGTATATGGTAGCCTGGGGGTTCGAAACCCCGGCTTAGCACATTGTGACACTAGTAGGGTGTGGCTCGCACCCCATGGCAGGTGCGGGATTGATTATGACTGGGGATTGAGACTTGGTCCATCCCGGATATGAATAATATGTTATATGCGGTTGAAACACACACTATGTTAGATATATTTGTGGGTTGTAAGCCATGTTTGGGGCGTTGTGCCGACCTGTAGTATCCCTAGGGGATAGATATATATGTGATAGCTTGGTTTGCTTAATCTTTGATCTCAGTCCTGATTTGAAATCACCATGTTGAAATGCTAAGTAACCTGTTCTTGGAAAATTAAATAAAAATTAAAGTATTTTCATTATTATTGTGTGACTCATATGCTTGTTGTGGACTGAGGATGGATCAGGCTGCACACCGCAGCAGATAATATGAGGATCGGGTTGCACGCCGCAACTGATGATATATTGCGCTTGGGCTGTAGGAGCCCCTCCGGAGTCTGTACACACCCCTAGTGAGCGTCGTCGACGTTAAACGGATCGGGCTACATGCCGTAGCGGTCATGTGCATTGCATTGCATCTTTATCTATGAATTATCTGTGCTAGTTGTGATGTGCTGTTGTTACTAGTTCGTAGAAGAATTCGGACTGTAGTTTAGCTTTACTTTGTGGTATTCTGTGGATTCCGGCTTTCAGCTATTAATATATACTTATTACTCACTGAGTACTTAGTACTCACCCCTACTCCCTGCACCTTTGTGTGTAGATTCGGGTACACATGAGGGTTAGACGAGCACTCCAGCTTTTATCAGAGTATATCCGAGTTGCTGAGGTAGCTGCCGGCGTTCGCAGAACCTAGCTTCTCTCTCCATTCAGTTATTATTATTTTATGTTTCAGACTTGAGTATTTTATCCAGTATTCTATTGCTATTCGTTTTTGTTTAAAGGCTCTAGACTCGTGACCCTCTTTGGGTGATTATTCAGTTTAGCTTTATTGTTGATAATAATATTCAGGTAATTGATTTGAGCTTCATGCTCGGGATGAGAGTGCGTTTGGTCGGGCTGGCCTAGGAATGCGCTGGGCGCCATCACAACTGGGTTTTGGGGTCGTGACAATTTGCTAATTGCTATGTGTCGAGTATGGTATATAGGCATGGTGACAAGTATCTATACACCGGTGTTTAGCATGACCGTGTGTCCTTATATTGAGATTATCCTGAATTGTTGTGATTCTTCCATGCTTGTTTGATGATTTCTATATACTGTAAAGAGCATGAGACAAAGATTTTGAAATGACTGTTGGAGCGATGGCTCGATCATTAAGGTGAATTTCAGTGAGAAGTGTAAGAAAGTGAAAGAGTTGATGACTACTCCCTTGCCGGGACGTGTTATTTGTTTTTGTTGATTTTCCTCCCTTGCCGGGATTTAGTTGCGTTGTTATATTCCCCTTGCCGGGGTTGTTGTCAGTATTTCTTACCTCCCCCTTGCCCCTTACTCGTGATTATTTATTGGGTGTGGTTTGGATATTTTATATATGGGTCGGGTTGCACGCCGCAACAGTGATAATTGTGGATCGGGTTGCGCGCCGCAACAACACCATACAATTGAGGATCGGGTTGCTTGTAGCAACAACACTATATAATTGAGGATCTTCTTGCATGCCGCAATAACACTATATAATTGAGGATCGGGTTACACACCATAACAAAACTGTATAATTGTGGTTTGGGTTGCACGCCACTACAGTGATGATTGAGGATCGGGTTGCACGCTGCAACGGTATTATATGTGATCGGATCGAGTTGGTCGCTGCAACAAACTATAACTTAATTGTGTTTATTTTGGATTTGAGCTTCTATTGGCTGTTCTATCCTTTAAGTTTAGACTTCATGTTTTAACTGTTGCCTCTCCACATTATGTTTCCCCCTCCTTATATAACTGTTCGTTTCCTGTTTATTTTTCGCAATATTTATCATAACTACCCCAGGTTTATTTGGTAGTCTGGTCTAGCCTCGTCACTACTTTGCCAGGGTTAGGCTAGGCACTTACGAGCACATGCGGTCGGTTGTGCTGATGCTACACTATATGCATCTTTTTGCACAAATTCAGGAGCAGCTTTTGGACCTCAGCACTAGGATTTGATCGGGAGCTGACTTCAGCCTGGGGACTTTCGAGGTATCCTAACTGACGTTCGCAGGCTGGAGTCCCTTCTATATTATTAGTTTGTTTTCCTTGTACCGAGACAAACATTGATGTACTTCTATTCGGACTTGTTTTTAGCACTCTATCGTAGTTCATGAGTTAGTGACACCAGTCTTGGGTAGAGAAATATTAAACTTCCGCATTTTGCTTTCAAATATCTATGTTTTTAAAACTTCCGCTTTATTTTATATGACTCGTATTATTGTTATTGTTGAGATGTTATCCGAAAATGTTCTAATGCTTGGCTTGCCTAGCTCCGATAGTATGCGCCATCACGACTCCCGATGATGGAAAATCCGGGTCGTGACACAAATGCTCACTCACCTATAAAAATTTATTTAATTATGCATATTATACTCAGAAGATAACTCAACTAGATTTCTCAAACTTTTAATTGCTAAATACCTATTTTACCCTCCAAATTATCAAAATTTATCCTTTTTAACTTTCTTAAATTATGTTTCTTTTCTTTTTTAAATTTATATTATGGACTTACCTAAACAATAAATAAATTTTTATTTAAAAGTAAAATATAAATAATATTTAATCATATATAAAGTTGGAATAATAAAATGTTGAGCATAGTAAAAAAAAATTAATTAGAATAATTTATTTGTGATAATAATTTTGATATTGACAACAACAAAAAAAAATTATTTACACAATTAATAGTGAAAGAAAATAAAAAAGTACAAATTACATATCCCGTGTACCTAATATAAAAATTATTATTTAAAATAGAGGTATATTTAATAAAATATATTATATATTCTTGAAAATTATGCTCATTTAGTTTATCATTCAAATATTATATATGCCACAAAACTAATTTTTATTTTATATTTTATAATATTTTTTTGCTCTATAGATAATTCTGTAATGTAGATTAAGAAGAGAAAGGAATTATAATAGTAAAAAAATTAAAACAAAAAAGAAGAAGATGAAAGTTGATAATTTAGAGGGTAAAATAGGTATTTGGTATTCAAAAGTTTAAGAAATTTAGTTGAGTGACTTTCTGAATGTTATAGATATAGTTAAGTGACTTTTCAGTTACAAACGAAAAAAAGATTACTTTACGAGAAAATTTTAGACAATTGAGTGACCATTTAAGTAATTAACTTTTCACGGATAATCATATAATTAGAATTAAATGTTGTAATTAAAAAGTACATCAATGAAAGGAAAATGTAGTGAAGAAATAAATAATGTCTGCGACGAAAATTTTCCTTATTTTTGAATATGTTTGCATCTTTCAAATACATATATGCATTTAAAACTTTTACTAATAGATTTTACACAATGTAAATTCATATTGATAGCGTCCTAATACTAGTGACAAACAATCAACCATAAAAGGCCAATGTATACAACCTTATCGTACATTTTTGCAAAAAGATTATTTTCATGTCTCAAACACGACCCAAAGAAGAATAGCAACATCAAAACTATTGTATATGGAACTGTCAAAAGCTAGCTTTTGCTTAAATTAATATGGAAATGTCTCCAAACTCAAGAAGATCTAAAACAGGGTTGTGTGCTCTAAGGAAGAGAAATAATTAGATATAGAAATAAACAAGTATTAGTAGCATACGTGAAAATAGCAGAGGCTAATTATTTTTCGAATTGGTAATAAAAAATAGCTAATATTTACAAAGTTATTAAAAAATAGTCATTATTTTGTTGAAACATGGAAAATTTCAGTATAATGAAGTCATATTAATATTAAAAAATCGGGCAAACGAATATTTATATTTATATAAATATTTCTTATATAGTTAAAAAGTTTAGACTTGATAAAAACAAATCTTACCGCTCGGATAAATGGCAAATGGATTACTATGCGAAAGAATATATATATATATATATATATATATATATATTAAAGAGAAAAATTAAAATATTGAATAATAAAATTAAGTGAGAAATAATGGGAGAAAACTTATACAAAAGAAGAAGGATAAAACTTATTTAAATATAATTTTAAGTATGATAAGAAATGACATGCATGTGGATAAGGTCACATAACTAAAGTATAAAAATAATAGGAAATTTTTAAAAAGTAAATAATAAAAATAAATTAGAGATAATGTGAAGATATTCATAAGTAAAAATTACTATAGAAATAACATAAAGTAAGTATAAATTACATAAAAACATTATTAATAAATTTAAACTATTTAAGAATTTCAATCAATAGTTTATAATTAAAATATTTAATTCAATATAAAAAATTATATATTTATATATATATTATTAAAAATATAAGTATAATAAAATATTAAATTAAGTATAATTCTAATAAAGAAATCACATGAAAGCGTGATAATATTACATATTAGATAACATTATAAAAAAAGTAATAAAAATTTAAATTCAAAAAACTTTACATTAAAAATAAAAGAAAAAGACTATTCTTGAGATTAAAAAGTTTTTAACACTATGGTGAGAGCACTCAAAATACGAATATGACCACAATATTGAAGTCTTGATAGATAAAGAAAAATAAAAATTTGAAACCAAATTAAAAAAAAAATTAAATATACTGAATAAATGTAATTTTACTAATGAAAATTAAAAGCCAATTGTTATATTGAAACTTAAAAAGGAATTATATTTAATTGCACCTAATACAAAAAATACTTACGAGAAAATTCATGTAATGACCCGACTGGTCGTTTTGTATTTTCGAACCCCGTTCCCTTAAATAATACTTTCTGCACTTGCTTTAGCTAAATTACGACTTGCGGGGGAGGGTGGTTCGGAAGTTAGAAGAATTTCGGGCAAGAATAAGCCTAGTTGCTTCTTTAAGTTTGTCACGACCCGGGTTTCCCACCATCGGGGTCATGATGGCGCCTACTAAATGGAAGCTAGGCAAGCCAAATATTAATTACATCTCCATTAATTACCAATTTCTTATTAACAATATAAAAATTACAGCGAAATAATCAAAATTAGCGGAAGACTTAGTCAAATATGATAAAAAAAATCCAAATCCGATACACTACCCAAGATTGGTGTCACAATACTCACGAACTTCTAAGAATAATACACATAATTATTTGAAAGAAAATACAAACTGTTTATCTCGGTTACATGAGATAACAGAATGAAAAGCATAGATAGAAGAGACAACGGGTCTTGCGGACGCCTGCAAGGCTACCTCGTAGTCTCAGTATTCGAAAAATCCACAAGTCGCTACTACCGCTGCTGCTGTCCGTAACCTGTATCTGCGCAAAAAGAGCGCAGAGTGTAGTATCAGCACAACCGACCCCATGTGCTGGTAAGTGCCTGGCCTATCCCAGCGAACTAGTGACAAGGCTAAGGCCAGTCACCCACCTAAACCTGTACAAGTTGCAATATAGGCATATATATATAATACATTATAAGGAAATACTCTGCTCTGAAATAACAGTCAATAACCCACGATATCCAGAATAGTCTAATCAACATAATAAATCTTACTTTCATGTCTCAATTCCTCTCTCATTTCATATCTCGTGGTAGGCATACCACCCGCTCCCAACTATCACAGTAATTATATCTTGTGGTAGGCGTACCACCTGCTCCCAATATATCAGTAATTATATCTTGTGGTAGGCGTACCACCCGGTCCCAAATATATCAATAATTATATCTTGTGGTAGGCGTACCACCCGCTCCCAAATATATCAATCATTATATCTTGTGGTAGGCGTACCACCCGCTCCCAAATATATCAATCGGCTACCGGCAACTATGGCCAATGCCAAGATTTTAAGTCACTTTGTGGTCGGCGTACCACACGATCCCAATTTATAAAATATATATATATTACCGGCATTTAGCCAATAATCTCTATATCAACAATATTTATAATTACCGGTTTTAAACCAATAATTCATAATAATTTCAACAATTTACCTTCATTACCGGTATAACACCAATAACTCTTATTCAACAATTTATTCATAACTAAATTCATATTCCTACAAACTAGGATAGAACAAACACTTACCTCGAAAGTTTACGAACGATTCAATCCGTAGCAATGCCTTTTCCTTTCGAATTTGACTCCAATCCAATCGTATCTATATACAATTGATTCAATATCATCAATTCTACTTACAAACTAGTTCATATTGCTAAATATGATTTTTACAACATTCTGCCCGGAATAGTAAAAATCGACCCCGGGCCCACATAGTCGAAACTCAAGTTTCGAACTAAAATAAGTTCACCCAATCCTCCATGAGTTCAAATATACAATTTGTTCTTAAGTTCGACTCCAAAACGAAGTCTAGATCGTAAATTCATTGAAAACCCTTACTATACTAAATTCTCAATTTTTCTACCCATTTACACCTATTTAGGCTTAGGAATTCAAATAATATTGATGGAAAATGAAGAAAACAAGTTAAGAATCACTTACCCAAGAAGTTTGGTGAAGAATAGCTCAAAAATCGTCCAAGGGGCTGTGAAGAAGGGGGTTGAACAGAAATGGGATTTTTATCCCGTTTCTGTTCTGTTTTTTGTCTTAAATTCACTGGGCATGAATTTGTTCATCGCGTTCGCGACACCCCGGTCGCGTTCGCGATCTGGGAATTGAAATTTGGCCTACGCGAACGCGTGGTGCCGTACGCGAACGCGTAGAAGAGGCAGGCCAGGCTCCGCGATCGCGGGAGCCTTCACGCGAACGCGTAGAGGAAAAGGCTGGGGTCCATGTTGTTGTACGCGAACGCGATCCTAAGGACGCGAACGCGTAGAAGAAGAAAGAGAAGCCTTCGCGAACGCGACCAGGTGGACGCGAACGCGAAGAAGGAATAAGTTGACCATCGCGAACGCGACCGCCTGGACGCGAACGCGATGAAGAATTGTCTGCTGCAGATTTCTGCAGTTTTTCTTAAGTTCAAAAACACCTCGAACCACCTCCGAAACACTCCCGAGCCCTCGGGGCTCTAAACCAAATATGCACACTAACTTAAAAACAACATACGAACTTGCTCGCGCGATCAAATCGCTAAAATAACATCAAAATCCATGAATTGAGCCTTAAAACTCAAGAATCCTTTCAAATTTTCATAATTTTCAAACTTTCCAATTTAAGGCCGAAACACGTCAAACGACGTCTGTTTTCAACCAAACTTTACAGGAAGCGCTTAACCAATATATATGACTTGTACCGGGCGTCGGAACCAAAATACGAGCCCGATACCAGTACTTTTTAATAAAAATTCAGTTTCATTTTCCTTAAACATTTTCAGAAAACAATTTAACAGAAAAATTCTTTTATCGGGGTTCTAGACCTCGGATTTCAATTCCGGACATATGCCCAAGTTCCATATTTTTCTACGGATTTTCTGAAATAGTCAAATCACGGATCCGGGTCCATTTACCAAAAATGTTGACCAAAGTCAACCATATCAATATTAATATCAAAATTCTTCAACTTTTTCACATATTTCACATATTTCAACATAAATCTTTTCCAGCTTTGTGCCCGGACTGTGCACGCAAATCGATGCAACTATAAATGAGGTTTTCAAGACCTCAAAAGCTCGGAATGATTAATAAAACAAGTGATGACCCTTTGGGTCGTCACAATCTCCACCTCTAAAACAACCGTTCGTCCTCGAACGGACAAAAGAAAGAAGTACCTAAGTCAGGAAACAAATGTGGGTAGCGGCTCCGCATATCAGACTCGGACTCCCAGGTCGATGCCTCAGGAGGCTGACCTCTCCACTGAACACGCACAGAAGGATAACTCTTCGACCTCAACCGTCGAACCTGCCGGTCTAGAATGGCTACCGGCTCCTCCTCGTAAGATAGATCATTGTCCAATTGGACAGTACTGAAGTCTAACACATGTGTGGGATCGCCGTGGTATCTCCGAAGCATAGATACATGAAAACTGGATGCACGGCTGATAAGCTAGGCGGCAAAGCTAATCTGTAAGCCACCCCTCCCACTCTGTCTAGAATCTCAAATGGGCCAATATACCTAGGGCCGAGCTTGCCCTTCTTCCCAAACCTCATCACACCCTTCATAGGCGACACTCGGAGCAATACTCGTTCGCCAACCATGAAATCTACATCTCGAACCTTACGATCCGCATAAGTCTTCCGCCTGGACTGAGCTGAACGCAATCTCTCCTGAATAGTCTTGACCTTATCCAAGGCCTCCTGAACTAAGTCCGTACCTAACAACCGAGCCTCTCCCGGTTCAAACCATCCAACTGGTGATCGACATCGCCTACCATACAACGCCTCATACGGAGCCATCTGGATGCTAGATTGGTAACTGTTATTGTAGGCGAAATCTGCTAATGGCAGAAACCGGTCCCACGAGCCTCCGAAATCAATAACACAGGCTCGAAGCATGTCCTCTAGAATCTGAATAGTCCTCTCGGACTGGCCATCCGTCCGAGGATGAAATGCTGTACTCAACTGAACCTGGGTGCCTAACTCCTGCTGGACCGCTCTCCAGAACCGCGAGGTAAACTGCGTACCCCGATCAGAGATAATAGATACCGGCACTCCATGGAGACGAACAATCTCCCTAATGTAAACCTCCGCTAACCTCTCCGATGAGTAGGAGACAGATACTGGAATAAAGTGTGCTGACTTGGTCAGCCTATCAACAATGACCCAAATAGCATCAAATTTCCTCCGAGTCAAAGGAAGTCCAGTAACGAAATCCATAGTGATCCGCTCCCATTTCCACTCGGGAATTTCAATCCTCTGGAATACACCACCAGGTCTCTGGTGCTCATATTTCACCTACTGACAATTTAGACACCGAGCAACATACGCAACGATATCTTTCTTCATTCCGCGCCACCAATAGTGCTGACGTAAGTCCTGGTACATCTTCGCGGCGCCTGGGTGAATAGAATACCGCGAACTGTGGGCCTCTGCTAAGATTAACTCTCGAATCCCTTCGACATTGGGCACACAAACTCGACCCTGCAATTTCAATATCCCATCATCATCTAGATTTACCTGTGTGGCACCTCCCCGCTGTACCGTATCTCTCAACTCACGCAAATGAGGATCATCAAATTGCCTCTCACGGATACGCTCTAATAAAGAAGAACGAGCGACCGTGCAGGCTAACACCTTGCTAGGCTCGGAAATGTCTAATCTCACGAACCGGTTGGCTAAGGCCTGGACATCTAGAGCTAATGGTCTCTGACTGACCGGAATGTATGCAAGACTACCCATGCTGGCAGACTTTCTACTCAATGCATCGGCCACCACATTGGCCTTACCTGGGTGATATAAAATAGTAACATCATAGTCTTTTAGCAACTCTAGCCATCTTCTCTGCCTCATATTCAACTCTTTCTGCTTAAACAAATACTGAAGACTCTTATGATCGGTGTACACTTCACATGCTACACCATACAAATAATGCCTCCGGATCTTCAATGCGTGAATAATCGCCGCCAATTCTAGATCATGCACTGGATAGTTCTTCTCATGAATCTTCAACTGCCTCGAAGCATAGGCAATAACCTTGCCATCCCGCATTAACACTGCACCAAGCCCAATACGGGAAGCATCACAATAAACAGTATAAGGTCCCGTACCTGTGGGTAAAACCAATACCGGTGTTGTGGTCAAGGTTGTCTTGAGCTTTTGAAAGCTCGCCTCACATTCATCGGACCATTCAAATTGAACACCCTTCCGGGTCAATCTGGTCAAGTGGGGTTGCAATAGACGAAAATCCTTCTACGAATCGGCGATAATAACCCGCTAACCCCAAGAAACTCCGAATATCCGTGGCTGATGTCGGTCTAGGCCAGCTCTTGACTGCCTCAATTTTCTTCGGATCAACCTGAATACCTGCTGCCGTCACAATATGACCCAGGAATGCAACCGAACTTAGCCAAAATTCACACTTTGAAAATTTTGCATATAGCTGGCTATCTCTCAGAGTCTGTAAGGCCACTCTGAGATGTTGCGCATGCTCCTCCTGACCGCGGGAATATATTAATATGTCATCAATGAAGACTATTACAAACAAGTCTAAATAAGGCCGGAACACCCGATTCATTAATTTCATAAAAGCTGCTGGAGCATTTGTCAACCCAAAAGACATGACCAGAAATTCATAATGTCCATACCGAGTGCGGAACGCGGTTTTAGAGACATCAGATGCCCTAATCTTCAGCTGATGATAGCCAGATCTCAAATCTATCTTTGAAAATACCTTGGCACCCTGAAGCTGGTCAAATAAATCATCAATTCGCGGAAGTGGATATTTATTTTTGATAGTCACCTTGTTTAACTGTCGATAGTCAATGCACATTCTCATCAAACCATCTTTCTTCTTTACAAATAATACAGGTGCACCCCACGGTGAAACACTGGGTCTAATGAAACCCTTTTCAAGTAAATCCTACAACTGTTCCTTCAATTCTTTTAACTCTGGCGGAGCCATACGATATGGGGGAATGGAAATGGGCTGAGTGCCCGGAGCCAAGTCAATGCAAAAATCAATGTCCCTATCGGGCGGCATACCTGGCAAGTCTGAAGGAAATACTTCAGGAAATTCGCGAACCACAGGCACAGAGTCAATAGAAGGAACCTGAGCACTAGAATCACGGACATAGGCCAAATAAGCCAAGCATCCCTTTCCAACCATACGCTGAGCTTTAACATAAGAAATAACATTACGGCTAGTATGACCTGAAATTCCTTTCCACTCTATACGAGGCGAATTCGGCAGGGCTAAAGTCACAATCTTGGCATGGCAATCTAAAATAGCATGATACGGAGATAGCCAGTCCATGCCTAGTATAATATCGAAGTCCACCATATTTAGGAGTAATAAATCAGCACGGGTCTCGAGACCCTCAATTACTATAATACATGACCGATGAACTCGATCAACCACAATGGAATCGCCTACTGGTGTAGACACATGAACAGGAACACTCAGTGGATCACTAGGCTGAACCAAGTATGGTGCAAAATAGGAAGACACATACGAATATGTAGACCCAGGGTCAAATAATGCCTGATGCCTTTCTATCACAAACCAAAATAATACCTGTAATGACGGCATCGGAAGACTCAGCCTCTGGTCTGGCGGGAAGTGCATAACATCGGGGCTGTGCCCCACCACCCTGAGCAGTATCTCTAGGACGATCAGCTGCTGGCTGGTCTCTACCTCTATCGGTCCGAGCTCCACCTCTATGACCTCTACCTCCACCTCTATGTCCTCTACCTCCGCCTCTAGCTGGGTGGGCAGGCTGTGAGGGAACTGGGGCCTGAATCATGGCACGAGAACCCTGCTGGTGAGATCTGTCAGAAGCTCGAGGGCAATACCTTGCAATGTGCCTAAGATCACCGCACGTAAAACAAGCCCTCGGCCGCTGAAAATGGCGAAGTGGTGGTGCACTGATAGGCTGCTGATCAGAGTAGCGTGGCTGAGAATTACGATCACCTGAAGCATCATGAGAAACCTGAAGAGCTGACCGATAAGGCCTAGGAGGATGGCCTCTATCATAAAAATCTTTATCTCCAGACGAGGTACCACTGAATCTACCCGAATTACGAGATCTCTTATCTGATCCATGTCTCGCTCCCTGTGACAGAGCCATCTCTATCCGGCGGGCTGCATTAGCCGCCTCCTGAAAAGTGATTTCAGTTCCTGCACCCATAGCCATCCGTAGCCGAATTGGCTGATTCAAGCCATCAATAAACCTCCTCACCCTTTCCCTATCTGTGGGAAGTATGATAATAGCATGACGAGCCGGGTCCACGAACCTAGTCTCGTACTGTGTGACAGACATAGAACCCTGATGAAGACGCTCAAATTGCCTGCGCAGAGCCTCCCGCTGAGTTGCTGGAAGGAACTTTTCCAAGAATAATTCTGCAAACTGCTCCCAAGTCAAAGATGACGATCCCGCTGGCCTGGTTAGACAATAATCTCTCCACCAAGTCTTGGCGGAACCGGATAACCGAAAAGTAGCAAAATCCACACCATTTGTCTCCACAATACCCATAGTACGGAGAACTTCGTGGCAGCTGTATAGGAAATCCTGTGGATCCTCTGAAGGAGTGCCACTGAATGTGGTAGTGAACAGCTTGGTAAACCTGTCCAATCTCCACAACGTATCAGCAGACATGGCTGCACCATCATTAGACGGAGTCGCAATAATAGGCCGAACTGCCTCAACTGGCTGAATCACAGGATCCTGAGCCTGGGGAATTACTGGCTCCGGAGTGCGCGTAGCAGGAGTCTGATTACCTCCTCCGGCCTGAGAAGTGGCTGGTGCCACCGGTAATAAGCCTGCTCTGGTAATATGATCCATAAAACCTGCTATACGGACCAAAGCATCCTGTAGATCCGGTGAAAACACAGCTCCTCCTGGGACCTGAGCTGGGCCTACTGGAGCTGCTAGGGTTGGAACTTCCTCCTCGATATGAACACGAGGTTCTGCCACTCGTGCTGCTGCTCGGGGCTGAGCCCTGCCCCTACCTTGTCCTCTAGGTCGACCTCGACCTCGGCCTCTACCCCTAGCAGGAGCTGCCGCTGCTGGGACCTCGGGCTGCTGGTCAGTAGATGAGGATGCACGTGTCCTTACCATCTGCGGAAGAACAGAGTAGAAGTTCAATTAACATTCAAAAGATCAAGTCGCACGACCGGAAAGAATAAAGAGAATATTTTCCTAACTCTGTAGCCTCTGGAGGATAAATACAGACGTCTCCGTACCGATCCTTCAGACTCTACTAAGGTTGTTCGTGAGTTGTGAGACCTATGCAACCTAGTGCTCTGATACCAACTTGTCACGACCCGGATTTCCCACCATCGGGTCATGATGGCGCCTACTAAATGGAAGCTAGGCAAGCCAAATATTAATTACATCTCCATTAATTACCAATTTCTTATTAACAATATAAAAATTACAGCGGAATAATCAAAATTAGCGGAAGACTTAGTCAAATATGATAAAAAAAATCCAAATCCGATACACTACCCAAGATTGGTGTCACAATACTCATGAACTTCTAAGAATAATACACATAATTATTTGAAAGAAAATACAAACTGTTTATCTCGGTTACATGAAATAACAGAATGAAAAGCATAGATAGAAGAGACAACGGGTCTTGCGGACGCCTGCAAGGCTACCTCGTAGTCTCAGTATTCGAAAAATCCACAAGTCGCTACTGCCGCTGCTGCTGTCCGTAACCTGTATCTGCGCAAAAAGAGCGCAGAGTGTAGTATCAGCACAACCGACCCCATGTGCTGGTAAGTGCCTGGCCTATCCCAGCGAACTAGTGACAAGGCTAAGGCCAGTCACCCACCTAAACTTGTACAGTTGCAATATAGGCATATATATATATAATACATTATAAGGAAATACTCTGCTCTGAAATGACAGTCAATAACTCACGATATCCAGAATAATCTAATCAACATAATAAATCTTACTTTCATGTCTCAATTCCTCTCTCATTTCATATCTCGTGGTAGGCGTACCACCCGCTCCCAACTATCACAGTAATTATATCTTGTGGTAGGCGTACCACCCGCTCCCAATATATCAATAATTATATCTTGTGGTAGGCGTACCACCCGCTCCCAAATATATCAATAATTATATCTTGTGGTAGGCGTACCACCCGCTCCCAAATATATCAATCATTATATCTTGTGGTAGGCGTACCACCCGCTCCCAAATATATCAATCGGCTACCGGCAACTATGGCCAATGCCAAGATTTTAAGTCACTTTGTGGTCGGGGTACCACACGATCCCAATTTATAAAATGTATATATATTACCGGCATTTAGCCAATAATCTCTATATCAACAATATTTATAATTACCGGTTTTAAACCAATAATTCATAATAATTTCAACAATTTACCTTCATTTCCGGTATAACACCAATAACTCTTATTCAACAATTTATTCATAACTAAATTCATATTCCTACAAACTAGGATAGAACAAACACTTACCTCGAAAGTTTACGAACGATTCAATCCGTAGCAATGCCTTTTTCTTTCGAATTTGACTCCAATCCAATCGTATCTATACACAATTGATTCAATATCATCAATTCTACTTAACAAACTAGTTCATATTGCTAAATATGATTTTTACAACATTCTGCCCGGAATAGTAAAAATCGACCCCAGGCCCACATAGTCGAAACTCAAGTTTCGAACCAAAATAAGTTCACCCAATCCTCCATGAGTTCAAATATACAATTTGTTCTTAAGTTCGACTCCAAAACGAAGTCTAGATCGTAAATTCATTGGAAACCCTTACTATACTAAATTCTCAATTTTTCTACCCATTTACACCTATTTAGGCTTAGGAATTCAAATAATATTGATGGAAAATGAAGAAAACGAGTTAAGAATCACTTACCCAAGAAGTTTGGTGAAGAATAGCTCAAAAATCGTCCAAGGGGCTGTGAAGAAGGGGTTGAACAGAAATGGGATTTGTTATCCCGTTTCTGTTCTGTTTTTGGGATTAAAATTCACTGGGCATGAATTTGTTCATCGCGTTCGCGACACCCCGGTCGCGTTCGCGATGAAGAAGAAGTTTTACACATCGCGTTCGCGTGGGGATTAACGCAAACGCGAAGAAGAAAATTCTGGGAATTGAAATTTGGCCTACGCGAACGCGTGGTGCCGTACGCGAACGCGTAGAAGAGGCAGGCCAGGCTCCGCGATCGCGGGAGCCTTCACGCGAACGCGTAGAGGAAAAGGCTGGGGTCCATGTTGTTGTACGCAAACGCGATCCTAAGGACGCGAACGCGTAGAAGAAGAAAGAGAAGCCTTCACGAACGCGACCAGGTGGACGCGAACGCGAAGAAGGAATAAGTTGACCATCGCGAACGCGACCGCCTGGACGCGAACGCGATGAAGAATTGTCTGCTGCAGATTTTTGCAGTTTTTCTTAAGTTCAAAAACACCCCGAACCACCTCCGAAACACTCCCGAGCCCTCGGGGCTCTAAACCAAATATGCACACTAACTTAAAAACATCATACGAACTTGCTCGCGCGATCAAATCGCTAAAATAACATCAAAATCCATGAATTGAGCCTTAAAACTCAAGAATCCTTTCAAATTTTCATAATTTCCAAACTTTCCAATTTAAGGCCGAAACACGTCAAACGACGTCCGTTTTCAACCAAACTTTACGGGAAGCGCTTAACCAATATATATGACCTGTACCGGGCGTCGGAACCAAAATACGAGCCCGATACCAGTACTTTTTAATAAAAATTCAGTTTCATTTTCCTTAAACATTTTCGGAAAACAATTTAACAGAAAAATTCTTTTACTGGGGTTCTAGACCTCGGATTTCAATTCCGGACATATGCCCAAGTTCCATATTTTTCTACGGATTTTCCTGAAATAGTCAAATCACGGATCCGGGTCCGTTTACCAAAAATGTTGACCAAAGTCAACCATATCAATATTAATATCAAAATTCTTCAACTTTTTCACATATTTCACATATTTCAACATAAATCTTTTCCAGCTTTGTGCTCAGACTGTGCACGCAAATCGAGGCAACTATAAATGAGGTTTTCAAGACCTCAAAAGCTCGGAATGATTAATAAAACAAGTGATGACCCTTTGGGTCGTCACAAAGTTCCTTTAAAAAGGCCAAGTTTGACTTCGGTCAATATATTTGGAAAATTGTCACGACCCAAACCCTGGTCGTGATGGCGCCCAACACATTGTTAGGCAAGCCCGACCAATTTTCCGGATAACCAGTCAATCATTACTTAATACTGATCCATTTAGAGTTAATGGCCTATTTTCATGATAGAAACAACAAATGCGGAAACAGAAATATACAAAATACAGCCCAAAGAATTCGGTGTCACAAATCTGAGCTTCTAACAGAAAGGAAACACCCTATACAATCCAAGTCTAAGTAGAGTGACAAAAGACATAAATAGAAGGAGGAAGAGATCGGGTCCTGCAGACGCCGGCAGCTACCTCGATGTCTCCTCAGCTAGCAATAGAAATAGCCGCAGTGTATAGCTCAAATGCCCTCCTGGATACCTGTATCTGCACACAAGGTGTAGGGAGTGGGGTGAGTATCTTTCAACTCAGTGAGTAGTAAATAAAAAATAATAACTGAAAGTAAGAACACCTGTATTATCACTAAACAGTTCTAAGAATAACCGTACAGGTAAATCATCCCTATAATGGTAAGTCTGGTTCCAGCCTAATACTATCTGACACTGATCCAACACTGCTGCGGCGTGCAGCCCGATCCTCACTCATACTGTTGCGGCGTGTGCACGCAAATCAACGTGATATAAAATAAGGTTTTCAATGCCTCGAAAGCACGAAACTGATAAGGAAAATAGGTGATGATCCTTTGGGTCGTCACAAGCGCGCAGCCCGATCTAATATAATAGATATACTGCCGCGGCGCGCAGCCCGATCCAATATAATATAACTGCGCTCACTGGGGTGTGTGCAGACTCCGGAGGGGCTCCTTCAGCCCAAGCACTATAATACTGCGGCGTGCAGTCCGATCCATATATATATATATATATATATACTGCGGCGTGCAGTCCGGTCTGATACATGTATATGTATATATTGCTACAGCGTTGTAATGACCCGACCCGTCGTTACAGGATTTACCGCCCCATTTTTCCCGTTTTATGCTTCTATATGTTACATTATATGTGTTTGGAGAATCTGAAGTAAATCGGGTAGAATTCGGTTAGAAATGAGTCAATAAACATCTTTATGGGAAGGTTAGTTTGGAAAAGTTAACTTAATGTTGACCGATGAGTTAGAAAGCTCAGAATATATTTTTGATGATTCGACTAATTTCAGGAGATGATTTATGACTTAGAATAGCAATCGGAATTGAATTTGGAGGTCCGGTGTAGAATTAGGCTTGAATTGGCTAAGCTGGATTTTGGCGAATTTCGGTTCATAGATGATATTTTAACCCAAGGGTCAGAATGGAATTCCGAGAGTCGCTGTAGCTTCAATATATGATTTATTATGTGTGTGCAAAATTTCAGGTCATTCGGATGTCGTTTGGTTGGGTTTTTGATCGAATGCGTGTTTCGGAAGTTTTTGAAGAACTTAGGCTTGAATCCGATGTGAATTGATTATTTCATTATCGTTAGGTGTGTTTTGATGATTTGAACAAGTTTGGATGATGTTTTGGGATATGTTGGTGCCTTTGGTTGAGGTCCGGGGGGCCTCGGGTGTGTTTCGAGTTGTGATCACGCTCTTATTTGATGTTTCAACATCGTATCTTGGACATAAAGGGGTATTATATTGAACATATGAGATCCAATTACTGTTTTGAATGAAGCATTAGATCCGTATCGTAATTACGGACTCGTAGAAAAAAGAATCATCGAATTTGGACATCGTATGAGGATTTTATGGCCATTTTACTAATGTTGCCCAGATATTCAGGTTAATGATGAAATGGCCCCTGACGACGTATTAAAAACCCGCACTATTTGCAAATCTTAAAACTTACATATCTCCTTCATTATAAGGTCAAATTGAGTAATTCAAAAGCCTAAATTCATTAAAATTTCACATGGAATTCATTGGGAGCAGTAAAACGCGTGAACAGCATACCTATAATGAGCAGGTCGAGTTTTCTTCCAATTTTGGAACGAGAAGAAGCTTTTGAGGCGATTTTTAAGAGACAATTCGTGGGATTTCATCAGGTAAGAGTTCTTAGACTCGTATTATAGTGTTACAATGTAAAAATATAGATTAAACACTGAAAAACCAAGGATTTAAGGGGTAAAAATGGAGGTTAGGGCTTGAAACCTAGGAAGGTGTAAAGTTGGAATTTGAGGGGTCAAACGGACTCCGATTTTGGTATTTTTTAAACATACAGACTCGTGGAGAGAGGAATCCGTTGATGTGATTTTCAGAATTTTTCGAGAAGTGGGCCCGTGGATCAGGTTTTACCAACTTCGTCAATTTTAGTACTTTTTGAGTATTTTTTATTGCGTTATGTTTCTTTGATCATATTTATGTATTCGCTGTGGTTTTGACCAGATTCGACGTGCGAGGAGGTCGATACGAAAGGAAAAGCCATTGCAGACGAGTCTATGACCGGTCAGAGGTGAGTAGTTGGTATATATGATAGCCTGAGGGTTTAAAACCCCGGCTTATCACATTGTGACGCTATTTAGGGCGTGACTCGCACTCTATGGCAGGTGCGGAATTGGTTATAACTGTAGTATCCTTAGAGGATAAATATCAATATGATATATATCATTGTGATAGCATGATTTATAATATCATTTATTGTGATAGCATGATTTATAATATCATTGATCTCAGTCCTGTGTTTAATCACTGTTATGAACTGCTATGTCACTTTTCCTGAAATTAAATAACTAAAGTATTTTCTTATTAATGAATTGGAAATTGGGAAAAATATATTGAAATTATTATGTGACTCATATGCATATTGTGGACTGAGTATGAATCGGGCTGCACGCCGAAGCGAATGATATGAATATATTGCGCTTGGGCTGAAGGAACCCCTCCGGAGTCTGTACACTACCCCAGTGAGCGCCGTCGACGTTAAATGGATCGGGCTACGTGCCGTAGCTGTCATGTGCATTGCATTGCATTCATGCATTGTTATTTATTTGTGCTATTTGTGACTTGATGTTGTTGTTAGTTCGTAGCAAAGTATCGGACTGTTAGATGTAGCTTTACTTTGTGGCATTTTGTGGATTTCTTATCTTCAGACATTTTATATACTTTTTACTCACAGAGTACTTAGTACTCACCCCTACTCCCTGCACCTTTGTGTGCAGATTTAGGTACGCCGGAGGTTTAGCTGAGCAGTCTCGTTTTATCAGAGTTATCTGAGTTGTTGAGATAGCTGCTGACGTTTGTAGGACCTGGCTACTCTTCTTATTCCAGTTTTTATTTATATACTTTCAGACTTGAGTATTTCGTTCAGATATTCTTATTATCCAGTTCTTGCTTAGAGGCTCTAGACTCGTGACCCATGATATTTGGGAGTGTTATTATTTGTTTTTGCACTTCTCATTATTATTATTCTATTATTACTGGATTATTATTATAAACTACAAAATTCTCCTTAAATTATCGGTTTCGGGACCCATTGTTAAATATGAAAATGACTGTTGGTTTGGCTTGCCTAGCTTTAGAGTTGGGCGCCATCACGATCGGGTTTGGATCGTGACAAGTTGGTATCAGAGCCTAGGTTACTAGGCCTTGTGAATCATGAGCCGGTTTAGTAGGCTCGCACGGATCGGTACATAGACGTCCGTATCTATCCTTGGGAGACTATAGAACTTTTAGGAAACATTTCACTTTCTTGGAATTCTTACCGTGTGTATTTGATTCAGCTTGAGATATAACTCTTGAAATTTCTTCCACACGTCTGTATGTGCACGCGAGCGCTCAGTAACATTTATTTGCCTTGATGGCTGGTGATTCCCCGATCGAGGGGCGAGATGCAATCTCCGTGAGTTCTTGTTGGGCCAGTCTGGATGACTTGAGGCCGAATCTTCGCCTATGGCTTGAGCACCGAGGGGCTGATTTTGTGAGTTGGTATTATGAACTTATATGTTCAGTATTGTCCCTAATGGTGGGAATGTTGGCTAGATAGCTATGGGATGGGTATAACGGTGTTGTGTTGTGTGTCTATATGACTTAGATGTGTCGAAGAAGGACTGCTAGATGATAGATGACCCATTAAGAGTTCGATTTCCCTTGTGAGTGAATGTGCTGCCCAAAGATGTGGGTGCATGGAAAATCTTTTCAATTCCCCTAGTTGGGAGCTAAGTGCATAGCACGTTGCGGGTTGAGTTCAGACCCAGGAACATTATATGACCGTGTAACGTATATGATGGTGGAAGGCATGCTGGAATACTGAATTGAGGCGAAGCAGGTGGGTTATCTACTACGGAGTGTTCTCACATGGTATGAACCTTGTGTGTGTGTTAGAAGATCTCATGTGTAATTGAAAGGTATTTTCTATGTTTCATGGTTCGAACAAGTGCAACGCATGTCCATGTATCAATTTGGATAATGTAATACAGGTAGTATTGAGATTTAATGTTGTTGATATACGTTGTGATGTTTTGTCGAGTTGTAGTCGTGTTGTTTGGATGGTTTTGGTAATTCTCTTGTAGGTGGATAGGAGAAATCTCTGCCGAAATTTTTAAAAAATTTGGGACTTAGAAAACAAAATTTGGTTGCCTAGAGAATAGGCTTAACTGTTATGTAGGTGAGTGCAAGAAAATGGCAGAAGAGTTAAAACTTCAGATGATTTGTGTTTCCACAAGCTTATGAAAGAGTGAGTTTAATCTCACCATGGTATTACGAAGGCAATAAAGTATATGTGTTGTGATATTTATGTCTTCGAGCTAAGTTGGGGAGGTTGTCGTTGATTAGCTGATTGTACGATTATGTGCTATGTTGGTTCTGTCTTAAAGTATATTGGTGAACCAGTTCTGATTGCAAAAATTGAGCCGAGAATAGCACGAGTGAAGGAAATTTTTTGACAAGATGTTAAGAGATTGGATGAGCAGGAAAGAAGTTTCGACGGTTAAGATAAATTAGTATCGTCTTCAGCATCACCTGAGAGCGGTGCTGTGTCCTGGATAATGATTCTTAATCGCTCTTCAGTGTTAGTGCGACCGGTGGTTTGGAGGCGCGCTCTAGATATTGTTGTGGTAGGTTGTGGGATTGTGTTCCAGTGGAAGATTTTATAAGTGCGACATGTGATCACTTGATTGATTAAAGATGTAAACCAATTATGAAGTTTGAGATGATGTCGTTAAATTAAAGATTCATGCCTGGAGGGCACTTGGCATATTGGATTGTGAACTAGGGAGGATTACTATGATCATGATGGTTGTTCTGGTGTTCTATGAAGAAAATGGAAGTTATTATGGACCTTTGAAAGGTTATTAGGCTAGTTCAGTGTGATCAGAATCGGCTTGAAGTCGGTGGATAGATTTAATGTGAATAATGGCTCTATACCAGGCCAGATGTGTGCATTTTTGTAACGCGATCCTCGTGGAGGAGTAGTTAGGTTGATGTTTCTTTGTCAGATATTTCGCATAGTGATGTAGTGCACTGGGTGAGTTGTGAGATGGCTTGAGAAATTGCTATATGTCAAGAATCCGCATAGGAATGACGTTATATGAGCATCTTGGCTCTTAAGATTCAGATTGTACATCACACCTCAATTGTGCTTGAGTATGGTAGCTTATAACAATATATGTCCCTCATAGATATCATTATGAACTTAGCATGCGTACGACTGATACTCGGTATTATGTTATAATGAGCAAATTTGGCTCGATGTGCATCTCCTTATGTGAGATCTATGTGTGGATCAGGTGGAACACCGCCACGGGTATGTTATCTTGGTCGGGTTGCACGCCGCAATAGTGTGGTATCGAGTATAGTTTTCTATATGCCATCTTTGTATGCCTTGCTTCCAGTTTTTCCAAGGAAAGTCTGTATTAGTGCATAGGATTTGATAATCCCTTCCAAAGCTCATTTTCTTTAGTACCGCATTCGATTTGGTAGCCTATTGGCACATTGGGGCATCATATGTGATATTTAATTATGTCTAGAGTGGCTTATTGCCCGAGCATTTCGTACTGAGTGAGAAGAGATCATCGAATTCGGGATCGGTGCAGTCTGAGTATATGAAGTAAAGAGCTAAGACCATTGTTTGGTCCAGAATAATGAATACTTCTTGCCAAGAGTATAAAACTAATGAATGGTTGTCTCGATGGTGGCTGAGAATGTATACAGACCTCATCAGTCATTTTAGTATTGTAAGAAATTGCACAAGGCATGTGTATGTCATGCAGAGATGGGATGTGTAGTGATTCCTTCTAAGCGATTAGATAAGAGAGCTTCAGATGATTAGGGAAGATGGTATTGCTAAGTGGAAGTGACTTGACGTGAGTATGTGTTTCAGAAAAAGGTAATGGGATTAAAATGATTATATTTCAGTAGTATTGCGGCATGTTCTTGTTGGGTCCACTAGTGGTATACGGGTTTTCTTGGTAGCACAGATAAATATTGATTATCTATCGTGGAATGATTAGGTATCAAATGGGTGCAGGTATTCGCACGGTGGAAACTAGGATCAGGTATGATGATTTGTGTATATATGGAGTTCTAATGTACAGGCTATGTTGTAGTAGTGGATCTTTATTCGCCGGTATGTTATATTTTAGATGTGATGTTGGAATTCAGATTGGATGTCTTAGTGTTGGGGTGATTTTGAACTTTTGCATTAGGGGCTACACTAGAAATGCCATGGGTTAAGTGGTGAAGTGCGTTAGAATATGTCTTAGTAGGACGATTTATATTTCAAAGAACCAGCGGACAACTGGAAGGAGTACTTTCCTAATTGGGCATTTGTTTTAGATGTCAGTGTAGAGGATGCTATCATTGATTCCATTACGTATTAAGGGACTTTTCAGATGCATTTCTTGAGGCTGGACGTATCGCCGGGCGAGATTATAGATTTCGGTATTTATTTGGTGCCTTCGGTAGGAGTTATAGAAGTGGGAGAATCATTTGCAGGCTTCTTGGTACTGAGTTTGTTGGTAGGCCGATATGGCTACGCATTTAGCTTGAGTTAGCTTGGTTGACCTTGAGTGGTACTGTTGAGGAATAGGTTGAGTCGATCGTTATTAAGCTTGTTAGCGATCTGAGGAAAGCTATGAGTTATTTTTGAATGTTGCGAGACATTGTGATTTGTTAGTTATGGGCACATGTGGTGCGGTTCCATTCAGAATTCATAGAGAAAATCGAGTGGGAAGGGTAATTGAGTGTTGATGGGCGTATGGAGCATTGGTTATGGTCTATCAGGTTGTGTGTTATGTGTTCTCTACTTCACCGTGGGTGTAATGAATTGCGTTAGTTTTAGACATCAAATGTGTGTGGTTGTTAATTTTGAGCATAGCGACTTGAGGTGCTTCAGGTGTAACGGTGTTGGGATAGGACGCATTGTAGCGAGGCTACGGGAGTTATGACCTTTCGGAGTAGATTCAGGCATTCTATTTCTATGATGTGAGATGGAGTCTTAGCCTTGTGTTGTAATGGCATTGATGAGCTTGAGGTACAGCTCTTTTGTTGAGTCATTTGTTATGATTTGAGTGTGTTCAGATCGTTTCTTACTGGTGCATGTATTATTAAAGATGTGGTTTAGACTTGTATTGAGGTATCATATCATCAGAGTGGTGTTGGATTCGATGTGATCGTTGGGTTCATTAACGAATACGGACAAATTCAATCTCAACTTGTTAGGAAGATAATATCGAGGTTTAACCTTGAAATCGGTTGTGATATCAGTCAAGGGAAGTGGTTTCATGAATGGTTGATCTGAGAGATGATTACGCTTCATAGCGTGTTTCATTCATTGTTGGCAGTAGCGAAAAGTGAGATGTGGTTCTATGGTTTGGTTTATGGATTAAATGGACTGTGAAAGTTTGGCTGTGTTGTGTTATCGGGTCTATGCAAAATAGGGTGACGAGGGATCACCCCGGGTATATGATTGGTAAGATCATTCAGCTACTGCGTGGCTTCTAGAACAACTCTCGATACGCTCGAGGACGAGCGTTTGTTTAAGTTGGGGAGGATGTAAAGATCCGACCCGTCGTTACCTGAGTTACCGCCCCATTTTCCCCGTTTTAAGCTTCTATATGTTTCACTATATGTGTTTGGAGAATTTGAAGTAAATCGGGTAGAATTCGGTTAGAAATGAGGCAATAAACCTCTTTATGGGAAGGTTAGTTTGGAAAAGTCAACCGAATGCTGACCGATAAGTTAGAAAGCTCAGAATGGATTTTTGATGATTCGACTAGTTTCGGGGGATGATTTATGACTTAGGAGAGCAATCAGAATTGAATTTGGAGGTCCGGTGTAGAATTAGGCTTGAATTGGCTAAGGTTGGATTTTGGCGAATTTCGGTTCATAAATGATATTTTGACCTGAGGGACAGAATGGAATTCCGAGAGCCGCTGTAGCTTCAACATATGATTTATGATGTGTGTGCAAAATTTCAGGTCATTCGGATGTCGTTTGGTTGGGTTTTTGATCGAATGCGTGTTTCGGAAGTTTTTGAAGAACTTAGGCTTGAATCCGATGTGAATTGATTATTTCAGTGTTGTTAGGTGTGCTTTGACGATTTGAACAAGTTTGGATGATGTTTTGGGATATGTTGGTGCCTTTGGTTGAGGTCCCGGGCGCCTCGGGTGTGTTTCGGGTTGTGATCACGCTCTTATTTGATGTTTCAACGTCGTATCTTTGGACATAAAGGGGTATCATATTGAACATATGAGCTCCAATTACTCTTTTTAATGAATAATTAGATCCGCATCATAATTATGGACTCGTAGCAAAAAGAATCACCGAATTTGGATATCGTATGAGGATTTTATGGCCATTTTACTAAGGTTACCCAGATTTTCAGGTTAATGAAACTGCCCCTGACTACGTATTAAAAACCCGCACTATTTGCAAATCTTAAAACTTACATATCTCCTTCATTATAAGGTCAAATTGAGTAATTCAAAAGCCTAAATTCATTAAAATTTCACAAGGAATCCATTGGGAGCAGTAAAACGCATGAACAGTATACCTATAATGAGCAGGTCGAGTTTTCTTCCAATTTTGGAACGAGAAGAAGCTTTTGAGGCGATTTTTTAGAGACAATTCGTGGGATTTCATCAGGTAAGAGTTCTTAGACTCGTATTATAGTGTTACGATGTATAAATATAGATTAAACACGGAAAAACCAAGGATTTAAGGGGTAAAAATGGAGGTTAGGGCTTGAAACCTAGGAAGGTGTAAAGTTGGAATTTGAGAGGTCAAACGGACTCCGATTTGGCTGTTCTTTATATGTATGGACTCATGGAGAGATGAGGAACCCATTGGTGTGATTTTAAGAATTTTTCGAGATGTGGGCCCGGGGCTCAGGTTTTTCCAACTTCGTCAATTTTAGTACTTTTTGAGTATTTTATATTAGGTTGTGTTTCTTTGACCATATTTATGTATTCGCTGTGGTTTTGACTAGATTCGATGCGCGAGGAGGTTGATACAAAAGGAAAAGGCATTGCATATGAGTCTATGACTGGTTAGAGGTGAGTAGTTGGTATATATGATGGCCTGAGGGTTTTAAACCCCGGCTTATCACATTGTGACGCTATTTAGGGCGTGACTCGCACCTCATGGCAGGTGCGGGATTGGTTATGACTGTAGTATCCTTAGAGGATGAATATCATTGTGATACATATCATTGTGATAGCATGATTTGTAATATCATTGATCTCAGTCTTGTGTTTAATCACTGTTATGAACTGCTAAGTCACTTTTCCTGAAATTACATAACTAAGGTATTTTCTTATTAATGAATTGGAAATTGGGAAAAATATATTGAAACTATTGTGTGACTCATATGCATATTGTGGACTGAGTATGGATCGGGGTGCACACCGCAGTGAATGATATGAATATATTGTGCTTGGGCTGAAGGAGCCATTCGGAGTCTGTACACACCCCCAGTGAGCGCCGTCGACGTTAAATTGTCGGACTACGCGCCGTAGCGGTCATGTGCATTGACTTGTGCTATCTGTGACTTGCTGTTGTTGTTAGTTCGTAGTAGAGTATGGGACTTTTAGATGTAGCTTTACTTTGTGGTATTTTGTGGATTTCTTATGTTCAGACATTTTATATACTTTTTACTCACTGAGTACTTAGTACTCACCCCTACTCCCTGTACCTTTGTGAGCAGATTGAGGTACGCTGGAGGTTTAGCTGAGCAATCTTGTTTTCTCAGAGTTATCTGAGTTGTTGAGGTAGTTGCTGACGTTCGCGGGACCTGGCTACTCTTCTTATTCCAGTTTTTATTTATATACTTTCAGACTTGAGTATTTCGTTCAGATATTCTTACTATCTAGTTCTTGCTTAGAGGCTCTAGAGTCGTGACACACAATCTTAGGGAGTGTTATTATCAGTTTTCGCACTTCTCATTATTATTATTCTATTATTTACTGGATTATTATTATAAACTATGAAATACTCCTTAAATTATCAGTTTCGGGGCCCATTGTTAAATATGAAAATGACTGTTGGTTTGGCGTGCCTAGTTTTAGAGTTGGGCGCCATCACAATCGTGTTTGGGTCGTGACAGGCGTGCAGCCCGATCTGGTATATATATCAATACCTCACTATGGGTCCTCAAACCCTCTCGGTCAATATAGACTCGGCCTCTCGGGCCCACTCAGCTAGAACAGGGTATTCAACCCTAGGTATTCTCACTTAGAGTACACATCTAGTACTGGTTCATGTTAGGCTATAAAGCTATGAGTACGACTGAGAGTATTTGTTCAACATGATATAGGGGTCGTTTAACTCCACAGGCTTCCCTAAGATTCTACATATCGGCACAAGGCCCCAAACATGGCAACTAGCCCAATTATACAGGTATAAGCTCAGTCTCAGTTAATATGCACAGTAAACTATCCATCGGGAGGACCAAGTCCAAATCCCCAGTCAAAATATCACCACGCTCGTCACATACACGTGTTTCATCTCAACATAGCATTGTGAAGTGCAAATACAGGGTTTCAAACCCTCAGTATATCATTCATTACTACCACTCACCTCGAACCGGCAAAAGTCTTAGCTCGCCTTGGGCTTGCCTCGCAAATCGACCTCCTCGGTTGCCAAATCTGATCAAAATCAATAAGAATACATCAAAATAGGCTAATGAATTATAACCCAATCGAAAGGATTCGAAAAACACACAAGAACACGAAGTTGCCAAAACCCAAGCCCCGGGCCCACGTCTCAAAAAATTATGAAATTTACGTCATCGAAATCCTCATCTCGCCACGAGTCCGTACATACGAAGAACTTCCAATTCTGATATCGTTTGGTCCTTCAAATAATGATTTTACATCTTGGAAGATTTAACAAATTTTCTTCCCAAATTCCATCCCAAATCACAAATTAAATGATGGATTCAATGATATATTCATGTAATCTTGCCAAATCTGAGTTAGACTTACTTACCCCAATGAATTTCTTGAAAAAGCTTCGAAAAATCGCCAAAATCCGAGCTCTGTAGGTCAAAATATCAAATAAAATCCAAAACCTCGGATTTATAGATGTACCCCTCGGATTCCGACAGTGCTGACCGCACAAAAATGACTGCGGTCCGCGCCCAGGGAGTGCTGACCGCACAAAAATGGTCGCGGCCGAGCAACAATTTGACTAAAGTGACAGGCTTCACTATTTTGGCCATAACTTCCGCTACAGATGTCCAAATGCCTATTATAATATGTTTCTGAAAACTAGATTCAAAGCTCTAACCCTGTTGTTTTTGAATCACCTCAAAATTCCGTGTAAATAAAAAGATACGAGCTTCCGAAATAGAACTAGCAGCCTGTAGATCTTTCTTGCGCAGCCGCGCGCCCAACGCGAAAAACAGCGCGGTCCGCGCCTCCACTGCTGCCACCTCCATTTTCCTAAGTTTCGGGTTGTCCGTACACGATCAAAACTCACCCAAAACACATCTGGGGCCCCCTAGACATCAACCAAAAGCCCAAATACGTTCTAATACTTCATTCAAACATGTTTCAATCACAAAAATACATCCAACAACACTAAAACTATCAAATTACATCGGATTCTAGCCTAAGTTTCTTCAAAACTTTTGAAATGCGCATTCGATCAAAAACCCGACCAAACGATATCTTAATGACCTAAAAATTTGCAGACATATCCAAAATCCCCTAACAAAGCTACTGCAACTGTCGGAATTCCATTCCGATGCCTGGATCAAAATCTCACCTATCGACCGGATTTCGCCAAAATTCTAACTTCGCCAATTCAAGCCTTATTCTACACCGAACCTCCAAATTCAATTCCGATCACTCTCCAAAGCCACAAATGATCCCCCAAAGCTACCTGAAGCATCAAAATTCGACTCTGAGCCCTCTAACTCACAAGTCCACATCCGGTTGACTTTTACCAAACTATTCATTCATCAAAGAGACTATTTGTCTCATTTCCTACCAAACTCGATCCGAATTGACTCAAATTCACCAAACACATATATTGAAACATGAACAAGCGTATAACTGGGAAAACAGGGCGATAATTCACGTGACGACGGACCGGGTCGTCATATTCTCCCCAACTTAAACAAACGCTCGTCCTCGAGTGGACCAAGAGGTTTACCAGATCAACCCAATAGCTGAATGACCTTACCAAGCATATACTCGGGGTGATCCCACGTCACCCTATATAACATAAGTCCAATAACACAATATAGCTGGATTTCACAGCCCATCCAAACCATAAACCACATTGCACTTCCCTAAATCACACACATCAGATCAGAACCCCATATCTATACTCAGAATAAACCAGAACCAACGTCAATAACCCATACTTGCCACTCCAGGTGGGATCATATGATATACTACACAATCCAAACACTCGAAACGATGGCATCCATTAACAGCAATTGGCCACAATAACAAATACTAACAATAAAACCTTTCTAATTAGCTAAAGTCTTATTCCAACACCTTCTTATACTACCCACGGCAACTGAAACACGCGATATACTGAACCCATCTCTCAGGTCAACCATTCATGAATCCATTTCTCTTTTGACTGATACTACAACAAATTTTGGAGCCAAACCTCAATATTACCTTTCCAACTAGCTGAAATCACATATGTTCACACTCATTAATGACTCCAACGATCATTTCGACTATAACACACCACACTGGTGATATGACACCTCCTCATCGGCCTAAGCCACGATGAGCACAACACAGGCTCCAATAAGAAACGATCTGAACACACTCGAATCATGACAACTGACTCACACAAAAGATCTGTAATTCAAATTTCTCAGTACCATCATAACACAAAACTGAGATCTCTTCTCACATCATAGAATTAGAGTACCTGAATTCTCCTCGAAAGGTCATAACATTACGTGGCCTTGCCACAACTCATGATTTTATCCAAACACTATTACTCATGAAGCACCTCAAGTCACTATGCTTAAAACGGTCAGCCACACACATATTTAGGTCTGAACTCAAGCAATCAATCTCACCCATAGTGAAATAATTAATATACGCTATCAAATCTTGTAAGGACACAACCGATGCGCTATTCTCCAAGCAATACCCAATACAAAATTTCCTCAGAAACCAGGAAGTAATGTATACAAGGTAACATATAGAAAACCATTCTCCACATCACACTGTTACGGCGTGCAACCCGCTCTAAATAACATACCCGTAGCGGCATTCCACCTGATCCAGATACCATACCCGTGGCGGCGTGCCACCCGATCCGTACATAAATCTTGCAAAAGGAAATGCACAGTGAGTCAAATTGCTCATTACAATAAACATATATAACCTCAAGCTCGGCCCCAACAAACACATCCGACAAAGTTCCTCAATATCGAAACTGAATCAATGGTAGAAACCTCTGCACTGACATCCACCATGAAGGACTAACTGACAAAGCAATACCTAACAGTCGTCCGCTGGTCTTGGGGTACAACTACCCTACTAGAAAATAATCTGATTCACTCTGCTACGCAATTTGTGAAATTTTCCGACATAGTCCATATCACATTAGTCTAGACGACCTGACTTAAGACAACCAGTCTGCTATCAAATATCATAACCCAAATTCATCATATCAAGCAAATAGAGAGCCACTAGGGCTTCCAATTTCCAATAACCACTATACGGTGTCGATACACATGATATACAACTACTGCATAGGCGGAGTACGAGAACTTCTAGTCTCCAACACATATATAACACATGAATCACTATACCTGATTCCACACTCCACCGTACGAATACATAACACACATCAAGCATCCATTCATACCACGAAAGCCATTCAGAAATTTCCCTAGGACACCAACAACTTAATCATCACAGTCGATCCAACAAGAGAATACCATAATACCAATAGATATTATCAGTTTACATTTCCTTGTCCTTTTTGACCATATACCCTGCCAAATCACTAGAGTAGCAGTACCATTTTTTTTCCTTAATCACCATAAAGATTGATTCTTAAATCACCTGCAGCTGCCCGCACTGCTCAAGAATTTAATGACTTCCATTATATTAGCGACTGAACCAAAACATCGAACACACAAATCTAAATTCTCCATATCGTAACACATAGACCATACCATACCGGATAACATGAGGACTTCTATCTTTCTCCTGCGCCGCAGACATCGACGCACTCAACTAGTCAAGGACTTTCATGATCCCATATAGGAGAAAAAATATTACACACTCCACGGTTTGCATACCCATAGGAAATATACTCATCTTCAAATCACGGTAAAACACATCAAGAACTCCTTCTCCCAATTCCATTGCACAAGATGAACTGCCAGGACTGAGTCCCTTTTACCCAAACCCAGCTAAGAAAACTGCCAGCACACAAGAGCTTTATTGCACAATTCCTGCAAGACTCATTACTTTGAACATATACCAGGAATTAATTGTATCCTTAAATTACCATTTCGGTTCATTATCAAGTTGTTCCATTTACCCAATTTCCTTTCTGATTCGTCTTTAATTTAATATTAGCCTTTAAAGTATCACCACAATACCTCAACTCAGGTTTACCATAGAAGACTCGTACATAAGACCACACTGTCTAAGACCCATAGGCCACCGAATACCCTCTCAAATGCCTCCCAGAAATACCACATTCCAGAATATATTACTTGAGGAACTTCCTACGAATCTGAATTCATTACCGTTACCTACCAAATATGGATACATAGACTCCCATAATGACATAACATAGCATATCTCTTGATCTCTTCTAATGAAAACATAGTCCCTAGCCACATACACAAACTTAAGACACCTGATTGTCATATACAAAACCTTGAACATAGTAATACCATTCTCGCGAGAGTCATTCACTCTTATTCAGCTGTAAATCACCTGCCCTAAATGAAAAGAACCACTTGTGCCTTGTTAGTACTCTGATACCATAAACATGATTTCATACAGATACAAATTACCATTTTTTGTAGTGAGCATTCTTTATCAACAGCAACTCAAAACGTCCTAATATTCCTTCACATCTACGACGCACCATACAACCTTTATCAAAATTTTCATTCACCCTCACCATTCTCGGCTCAATTTCCGCGACCAGAACTAATTTGCCAAAATACTTTGAGACAGAACCAACATGACACACAACGGTGCAATCAGTTAATCAATAACAACCTCCCCAACTTGGCTCGATGCCATATATCGAGGCACTTTTAACTACTCATGGTATTCTTACTCAAATGTGCTACACTATTATAGTGAGATTAAACTCAAGTCATATACAAGCTTGGGCGGAGACTCAAATCATCAGAAATCATAACTCATCTACAATTCTTGCATTTATTAACACACACCAGTTAGGCCTACTCTTTAGGTGACAAGAATATTTTTCTAAGTCCCACATTTTCAAAAATTTCGACAGAGTTTCCTTTGTAATTTGGCCAATCCACCTGCCAGAGAATCACCAAAACCATCCTAACAACACGTCCACAACTCAACAAGACCTCATAATATATATCAACAACATTAATCTCAAAACTATACGAATTATATTATCAAAATTGATACATGAACATGCGTTGCACCTGCTCGAATCATAACACATATCAAATACCTTTCACCATGATACACATAGCACAACCAATTCGGTCTTCCTGCGTCTGGACACATACTACCACATGTACTGCACTTTACCTTTCCACTAAAAAAACATGAACATATTCACCACGCCCATAGCTAGGGCTACATAACAGATCGCAATAAGATCGAACACCTTACAGCTCACCCATTATCGAACTGCCATTTCCACAATTAGGGACAATACTGATCGTATGAATTTCATAATACCAGCTCGCAAAATTAGCACCTTGGTGCTCAAGCCATAGACAAAGATCCGGCCTCAAGTCCTCCTGACTGGCCCAACATGAACTCACAGATATTATATCTTGCCCCTCGATCGGGAATCACAAGCCATCAAGGCAAATTTATTACTAATAACTCGAGTGCGCATACAGACGTATGGAAGGAATTTCAAGAATTACATCTCAAGCTGAATCAAGTACGCACGACAAGGATTCCAAGAATGTGAAGTGTTTTCTAAAAGTTCTGCAGCCTCCCGAGGATAAGTACAGACGTCTCTGTAATGATTCGTGAGACACTACTAAACCGGCTCATGACTCGCGAGACCTGATAACCTAGGCTGTGATACCAACTTGTCACGACCCAAAACCCGGTCATGATGGAACCCAACACATTGTTAGGCAAGCCCGACCAATTTTACAGATAACCAGTCAATCATTAATTAATACTAATCCATTTAGAGTTAATCGCCTATTTTCATGATAGAAACAATAAATGCGGAAATAGAAATATACAAAATACAGCCCAAAGAATCCGGTGTCACAAATCTGAGCCTCTAACAGAAAGGAAACACCCTGTACAATCCAAGTCTAAGTAGAGTGACAAAAGACATAAATAGAAGGAGGGAGAGATTGGGTCATGCGGACGCCGGCAGCTACCTCGATGTCTCCTCAGCTAGCAGTAGAAATAGCAGTAGTGTATAGCTCAACTGCCCTCCTGGATACCTGTATCTGCACACTAGGTGCAGGGAGCGGGGTGAGTATCTTTAACTCAGTAAGTAGTAAATACAAAATATTAACTGAAAGTTAGAACACTAGTATTATCACTAAATAGTTCTAATAATAACTGTACCGGTAAATCATCCATATAATGGTAAGTCTGGTTCCAGTCTACTACTATCTCACACTAATCCAACACTGCTGCGGCGTGCAGCCCGATCCTCACTCATACTGCTGCGGTGTGCAGCCCGATCCAATATAGATATATATATGTATATATAACGCTGCGGCGTGCAGCCCGATCCAATATATATAGTGCTGCAGCATGCAGCCCGATCCAATATAATAGATATACTGACGTGTCGTGCAGCCCGATCCAACAATATATAACTGCACTCATTGGGGGTGTGTGCAGACTCCGGAGAGGCTCCTTCAACGCAAGCGCTATAATACTGCAGCGTGCAATCCGATCCACATATATATATATATCACTGCGGCGTTCAGTCCGATATATATATATATATATATATATATATATATATATATATATATTGTTGCGGCGTGCAGCCCAATCCGGTATATATCAATACATCACCACGGGTCCTCGACCCCTCTCAGTCAATATAGACTCGGTCTCTCGGGCCCACTCAGCTAGAACAGGGTATTCAACCCTAGGTATTCTCACTTAGAGTAGACATTTAGTACTGGTTCATGTCAGGCTATACAGCTATGAGTACGACTGAGAGTATGTGTTCAACATGATATAGGGTTCATTTAGCTCCACAAGCTTCCCTAAGATTCTACAGATCGGCACAATGCCCCAAACATGGCAACTAGCCCAATTATACAGGTATAAGCTCAGTCTCAGTCAATATGCACAGTATACTATCCATCGGGAGGGACCAAGTCCAAATCCCCAGTCAAAATATCACCACGCTCGTCACATACGTGTGTTTCATCTCAACATAGCACTATGTAGTGCAAATACGGCTTTCAAACCCTCAGTATATTATTCATTACTACCACTCACCTCGAACCGACAAAAGTCCTACCTCGCCTTCCGCTTGCCTCACAAATCGACCTCCTCGGGTTCCAAATCTGATCAAAACTAATAAGAATACATTAAAATAGGCTAACGAATCATAACCTAATCGAAAGGATTCGAAAAACACCCAAGAACACGAAGTTGCCAAAACCCGAGCCCCAGGCCCACGTCTCAAAAAATTATAAAATATATATCACCGAAATCCTCGTCTCGCCACGAGTCCGTACATACCAAGAACTTCCAATTCCGATATCGTTTGGTCCTTCAAATCATCATTTTACATTTTGGGAGATTTCACCAACTTTCTTCCCAAATTCCATCCCAAATCACAAATTAAATGATGGATTCAATGATATATTCATGTAATCTAGCCAAATCTGAGTTAGAATTACTTACCCCAATGAATTTCTTGAAAAACCTTCGAAAAATCCCCAAAATCCAAGCCCTGTAGGTCAAAATATCAAATAAAATCCGAAACCTCGAATTTATAGACGTACCCCTCGGATTCCGACAGTGCTAACCGCACAAAAATGGTTGTTGTCTGCGCCCAGGGATTGCTGACCGCACAAAAATGGTCGCGGCCACGCAACAATTTGACTGCAGTGACATGCTTCACTATTTTGGCCATAACTTCCGCTACAGATGTCCAAATTCCTATTATAATATGTTTCTGAAAACTAGATTCAATGCTATACAACTGTTGTTTTTGAATCACCTCAAACTTCCGTATAGATAAAAAGATATGAGTTTCCGAAGTAGAACCAGTAGCCTATAGATCTTCCGTGCGCAGCCGCGCGCCCAGCGCGAGAAATAGCGTCGTCCGCGCCTCCACTACTACCACCTCCATTTTTCTAAGTTCCGGGGTGTCCGTACTCGATCAAAACTCACCCAAAACACATCCACGGCCCCTGGGACATCAACCAAAAGCACAAATATGTTCTAATACTTCATTCAAACTTGTTCCAATCATAAATCTACATCCAACAATACTAAAACCATCAAATTACATCGGATTCAAGCCTAAGTTTCCTCAAAACTTTTGAAATGCGCATTCGATCGAAAATCCGACCAAACGATATCCGAATGACCTAAAAATTTGCAGACATATCCAAAATCCCCTATCGAAGCTACTGCAACTGTCGGAATTCCATTCCGATGTCGGAATCAAAATCTCACCTATCGACCGGATTTCGCCAAAATTCTAACTTCGCCAATTCAAGCCTAATTCTACACCGAACCTCCAAATTCAATTCCGATCACTCTCCTAAGCCACAAATGATCCCCCGAAGCTACCCGAATCATCAGAATTTGATTCTGAGCCCTCTAACTCACAAGTCTACATCCAATTGACTTTTTCCAAACTATTCCTTTATCAAAGAGACTATTTGTCTAATTTACTACCAAACGTGATCCGAATTGACTCTAATTCACCAAATACATATATTGAAACATGAACAAGCATATAACTGGAAAAACAGGGCGGTAACTCACGTGACGATAGACCGGGTCGTCACAAAAACGGATCCGAAATTGTAATCCAGTAATTTTTTAGGGTCCATGGAAAATATGGGACCTGGACGTATGCCCGGAATCGAATTCCCAGGTCCCTAGCCCAAGTAATAGAATTTTTTGTAAAAAATTGTTAAGTTTAAATTTTGAAGATTTAATAAACCAAGAAATTATTGTTTTAATATGTATCGGGTTCAGATTTCGATTCTAAAACTTGGTACAAGTCCGAAATATAAATTAAGACATGCATGCAAAATTTGGTGTCAATCCGAGTAGTTTAAGGGCATTTTGACCCGTTGGTAGGAAGTTAAGAACTTGAAGTTCATTAAATTGTATCAATTGGTTTTAGGGTCCGATTCATTGATTTAATAATATTTTGGGTGTTCCGAGGGTTCGACTAAGTGCACCTCGTGATTTCAAACTTGTCAGTATGTTCGGGCGAGGCTCGAGAGCCCCGAGCATCAAATGGTCGAGGTTTGAGAAAAGTTGGAATTTTAAAGGAAATAAGTCTGCTGCTTCTGTCAAAACCGCTTCTGTGGCTTCTTGACCGTAGAAGCGGTGACCGCATAAGTGGTCATTTAGTCGCTGAAATGGAAGGGGTCAGGCCTAGGGGGAAACCACAGAAGCGGACCCCTGACCGCAGAGGCAGTCCATTTTCCCTAGGCCCAAACCACAGAAGCAGTGAGACTTCCGATTATGAGGACTTGCATAAGCGAGTATGGGACCGCATAAGTGGCCCAGTCCCCATGGCCCATTTCCGCAAAGCCGGTCAAATGTTCGCTGAAGCATAACCCGCAGAAGCGAAAATCGTAGGGGGTCAGAGCCTCATTTAATTCGAGCTTAAACTCATTTCCCCCATTTCTCTCTCAACTCTTAGGCGATTTTGGTGATTCAAAAGGGGAAATTTCATCATAACATTTTGAGGTAAGTAATACCTAGTTATTTTTAGTTCAAATACATAAATATTAGGTAGATTTAACACCAAAGATTGGGTAAAATCAAGGAATTTGAGTTAGACCTAGGGTTTAATGAGATTAAAGTTTTAACACAAAATTATCCATGCAATGAACTAGAAATCATATAATTGTGATCCTTAGATGATAGAACAACTTCCCTTGAAAAAATCTCAGAATCCGGGCACGTGGGCTCGGAGTTGAAATTTAGGAAACTAGTGTTAATGGCTAAGAAAATTGTTTAAATAGCTAGAACTCGATCTTGTAAGCCTTTATATACTAGTTCTTGCTTCGTTTGATTAGTTTGGGATTTTTCGGCTTTGAATTAAGGACTTGAGCTCTTTCTTGGATATTGGGAGAGCACTTTGGAGCGAGGTGAGTCTCCTTTCTAACCTTGTAAGAGGGAAATTGTCCCCATAGGATTTAAATAAATAATTGTTGCCAAATGCGGGTGCTACGTACGTACGAGGTGACGAGAGTCCATACGTAGCTACTATATAAAAATTGTTGCGGGTAGTTTAGGACCCACACATGCCTACTTGGAGAAATATTTCTTACTTTGAAGTTCCTAATATGAACGTTATAGATTGTTAGAGACTTGAGAACATGAAAGTGAACATATAAAAGTACTGAGTCTTGGTAAAGATTTCCTTGTATATAATTGAGCCTTATGTGCTTTCCTTGATATTGTCTTGATAATTTTGGACCAGGTCGATCGCCTCGGTGATAATAGATGCGTCTATGGTTCGTGCCGCTCGACCCTCAGCAGTGCACATTTACTTTCTATTGGAGCGGGTCATCGACTTCGGCATATTTGTGCATGATTTATGTGTTGATGTTAATTGTGGTATTGGTAGTACTTGCTATTTAAATAAAGAAACCTGAAAATTTGATTAAGGCAAGAATATGAGTAAAAGACCATTCTGAGGAACCTGTCTATTTGATAATTTATTATGTTGTCTAATTCCCTCTACTATGTCATATTATTTGGACCTTAGTAAGTATCAAGTCGACCTCTCGTCTCCACTTCTTCGAGATTAGACTGGATACTTACTGAGTACATGTGGTTAATGTACTCATGTTGCACTTCTGTACTTAAATGTATAGGTTTTGAGGCATGTGGATCTGGTCAGGATTCGGGCGCACAGCAGTGAGCTAGCTCAGGGACTTCTACGGTGAGCTGCCTTCTTTCTCACGCTGATCTGCATCTGAAGAAGTCCTTTCTTTGTATTTAATCTTTTCTGTCTATTCTGATTCAGACAATAGGACAATATTTTGTATATTTTGTGCATACTCTATTGGTCGCCCGTAGCAAGTGACACCAGGTTCTGGCACACACACTGTATGGATGTTCATCCATTTTTGGGGTCTATTTTGCTATGTCAGTACTTTATGGTTTTGCTGATTTTCTTTATTTTTCTGAATTTCTTTAACATGTTGGTTTTGAGTTAAACTAAAATGGGCATTTAAATCATAATTCCGCACCTGGTTGGCCCAACTAGGGTGTTGGGCGCCATCATGATCTGTTTTATGAAAATGGGTTGTGACAATGTGGTATCAGAGCACTAGGTTCACGTAGGTCTCACAAGTTATAGGCAAACGTAGTATGGACTTGTAGATCAGTACGGAGACATTTGTATTTATCTTCAAGAGGCTATAGGGTGTTAGGAAAGACTACTCTTTATTCATTTCCATCGTGCAACGATTAGTACACTTAGTTTCTTCTCCTATTCTCTCACAAATGGTGAGGACCCACACCGCCAACATACCAGACCGGGGAGGAGCTGCCCCCCCCCTTCCATTGCTAGAGTCCGAGGTAGAGGCCGTAGGAGGGCACCGGCCTGGGGTAAGTGGCGAGGGCGTCCTAGATCAATTCTAGTTGCGCCACTAGCCGACCCTACAGAAGATCCCATCATCAAGGAGCAGGGTGAGGCACTCACAGCTGCGCCTACTCTGGTGGATTTTATGACTGCACCAAGATTTCAGGAGGTCATAGGCCGAATTCTTCGGTTCATGGACACTATGACTTAGGCTGGTTTATTTCCAGCGGATCCGGCTACCTCATAGGCAGGAGGGGGAGCACAGACCCCTACTACTCAGGCTCCAGGTTATGCAGCTGCCATTTATCATACTCCGAGTGCACTACACGCAGAGGGGGTCCAGCCAGTTATTGTAGCGGCACCCCAGGCCAGGCTAGCTGTGGACGGCGATCCGCAGAAGTTATTAGACAGATGGACCAGACTGCACCCTCTACTCTTTGGGGGCGAGCGTCATGAGGACGCCCAGTATTTTGTTGACAGGTACAGGGATAGGCTGCACAACATGAGGATATTGGAGTCACATGGAGTCGACTTCACTACTTTCCAGTTGGAGGGCAGGGCCCGTAGATGGTGGTAGTCCTATTTTCTTAGTAGGCCAGTAAGCGCTCCTCCCCTTACTTAGGGTCAGTTCACCTAGTTATTTCTTTATCGGTACATTCCACCCTCAGAGAGGGAAGAGCTACATCATCAGTTTGAGTATCTGGAGTAGGGTCATATGACAGTGACATATTATGAGGCGAGGTTCTCTAAGTTGTCTCACCATGTGCTCATGATACTTCCCACGGAGGCAGAGAGAGTTCAAAGGTTTGTTGCAGGGCTACATCCTACTATCTGATCGGGTATGGCTCGTAAGGTAGAGATGGGCACAGGATATCAGCTAGTGCTCGAGATTGCCTACAGGATCGATGGTTACCAGTTAACGGGTAGAGAGCAGATGCAGCAGGATAAGAGGGCCAAATTCTCAGGAGAGTTCAGAGGCGCCCCAGCTAGGGGCAGAGGTCACTTTGGGAGGGGTCAATATAGTAGGACTCCAGCTCCAGCACCCCCACCTACTCGCGGTGCTCCAGCGCGCTCCGTTTTTAGTGCCATGCCAGAGAGTTTGGGTCACCCGCCAGCTGTCCAGGGTTTATCTAGTAGGTATTCAGGTCATCCAGAGTCTTCTGGTCCATATTTCAGTGCTATGCAGGAGGGTTCTTACCACCCGCTGGCTACTTAGGGTCCTTCTAGTAGGCCCTCGGTTATTCAGGGTCAGTCATCTGGGTAGCATATTGCCGCACCATATTGTTTTAAGTGTAAGGACGCAGGCCATATGAGGAGAAACTACCCCAAGCTTAGGGGCAAGGCAGTATAGCGGGGCAGCAGCGTGGGACTCTAGCACCAGCGGTCCAGTCGCCTAGAGGTTGAGAGCAGACTGGTAGAGGTCGTTCCAGGGGTAGGGCCAGACAGGGAGAGGTCAGCCAGCGCCTGCTCAGTCAGTTGGAGGCCAGTAAGTCGGCGCTCCAGCTAGATTCTATGTTCTCCCCACCAGACCAGGTGCATTGGCCTCAAATGCCATGATTACAGGTATTATTTCCATTAGTGGTAGAGAGGCATCAATATTATTTGATCCCGGGTCCACTTATTCTTATGTATCATCTTTGTTTGCTCGTTTCTTGGCCATTTCCCCTGAGCCCTTGGGTGTTCATGTGCATGTGTCCACTTTTGTGGGCGATTTTGTGGTTGTGAACCGGGTCTACCGATCTTGTGTGGTTAATTTCTGTGATTTTGAGACTAGAGCAGATCTTTTGTTGCTTGATATGATCGACTTTGAGGTTATCCTAGGCATGGATTGGCTATCTCTTTATCACGCTGTTTTAGATTGCCATTCTAAGACTGTTTCTCAAGTGATGCCAGGGTTGCCGAGTCTAGAGTGGAGGGGCTCCACTGTGGATACACCTAGAAAGGTTATTTCCTTCCTGAAGGTTCAACGCAGGGTTGAGAAGGGGTGTCTAAACTACTTAACTTATGTTCGATACATCACTGCAGAGTCTCCGACGATTGATTCAGTGCCATTAGTCTGAGAGTTCGCCGATGTTTTTCTTTCTAATCTTCCTAGCATGCCTCTGAATCGTGATATTGATTTCTGTATCGACTTAACTCCAGACACTCAGCCTATGTCCATCCCACCATACTGTATGGCTCCTAAGGAGCTAAAAGGGCTGAAGGAGCAGTTAGAGGAGTTGCTAGCTAAGGTATTTGTTAGGCCCAATGTATCGCCTTGGGGTGCACCAGTGTTGTTTGTAAAGAAGAAGGATAGGACTATGCGGATGTGCATTGATTACCGCCAGTTGAAAAAAGTCATCATCAAGAACAAGTATTCATTACCCCGCATTGATGATTTATTTGACCAGTTGTAGGGTGCTAGGGTCTTCTCTAAGATTGACCTGAGATCGAGGTATCATCAGCTGAATATTCGGGATTCAAATGTCTCGAAGACCGCATTTAGGACGAGATATGGCCACTTTGAGTTCCTGGTGATGTCATTTGGCTTGACTAATTCTCCAGCGGCATTAATAGATTTGATGAACAGAGTGTTCAGGCCCTATATTGACTCCTTAGTCATTGTTTTCATTGATGACATCTTGATATATTCATGTAGCCCGGGGGAGCACGAGCAGCATTTTGAGGGCAGTGCTTCAGACCTTGCAAGAGCAAAAGCTTTATGCTAAGTTCTCCAAGTGTGAGTTTTGGCTAGAGTAAGTGGCATTCTTGGGGCATATCGTGTCAGGAGAGGGTATTAAGGTGGATCCCAAGAAGATCGCGGCAGTTCATAGTTGGCCACGTCCTATTTTAGTGACCGAGATCAAGAGCTTTCTGGGTTTAGCAGGCTATTATTGACAATTTGTATAGGGTTTCTCATCCATTGCATCACCTCTGACTAGATTGACCCAAAAGGGGGTCCCATTCTATTGGTCCGAGGATTGTGAGGAGAGCTTCCAGAAGCTCAAGACGGCTTTGACCACAGCACCAGTTCTAATATTGCCTTCCAGTTCAGGGACGTATACAGTATATTGCGATGCTTCTCGTGTCGGCTTGGGATGTGTATTGATGCAGGAGGGGCGAGTTATTGAATATTCCTCTCTCAGCTGAAGGTTCATGAGAATAATTACCCTGTGCATGATCTAGAGTTGGCGGCGATTGTTCATGCTCTTAAGATATGGAGGTATTATTTATATGGGGTGTCATGTGAGGTGTACACAGACCATCGCAACTTGCAACATTGTTCAAGCAGAGGTACCTTAATTTGAGAGAGCGCAGGTGGCTCAAGTTGCTAAAGGATTACGATATTACCATTCTTTATCACCCAGGCAAGGCAAATGTGGTCGAGGATGCCTTGAGTAGGAAGGCGGAGAGCATGGATAGCTTGGCATTCATTCCTGCTGAGAAGAGACCACTAGCTTTGGACATTCAGTCCCTAGTTTACAGACTTGCGAGATTGGACATTTTAGAGCCCATCCGGGTCCTAGCATGTGTGGTTGCTCAGTCTTCGTTGTTGGGGGAGATTAAGGCCCGACAGCTTGATGATCCGCATTTAGCAGTTCTCGGAGAGACGGTGCTTCAGAGAGGTGCTAAGGAGGTTTCTATTGGCGAGGATGGTGTATTACAGCTCCATGGCCGTATATGTGTTCCTAATGTTGATGGCTTGAGAGAGAGGATCCTGAGGAGGCCCACAGTTCGAGGTACTCCATTCATCCAGGTTCTACGAAGATGTACCGTAACTTGAGATAGCATTACTGGTGGCGGAGGATGAAGAATGACATTGCGGAGTATGCAGCTAGAAGTTTAAATTTCCAGTAGGTCAAATATGAGCGCCATAGGCCAGGTGGCCTGCTCCTGCAGATGCCCATTCCGGAATGGAAGTGGGAGCGCATCACCATGGATTTCGTAGTTGGGTTGCCGCGGACTCAGCGGAAGGTTGATTCGGCGTGGGTTATTGTGGATAGATTAACCAAGTCTGCCCATAGCGACTACTTATACGGCAGAGAGGTATGCCCAGATTTACATTCGAGATATAGTGAGATTGCATAGTGTACCGGTCTCCATCATATCAGACAGAGGCCCTCAGTTTACTTCCCATTTCTGGAGAGCGATTCAGTGAGAGTTGGGGACCCGCGTAGAGCTTAGCATGACATTTTATCCTCAGACCGACGGACAGTCGGAGCGGACAATTCCGATTTTAGAGGATATGCTTAGAGCATGTGTGATGGACTTTGGAGGGCAGTTGGATCAGTTTTTACCCTTGACGGAGTTTGCATATAATAACAGTTACCAGTCCAGTATAGAGATGGCCCCGTATGAGGCATTGTATGGTCGGCGTTGTCGTTCTCCTATCGGATGGTTCAAGCCTAGTGAGGCAAAGTTGCTTGGCACAAATTTGGTCCAGGATGCCTTGGATAAGGTTAAGTTGATTCGGAAAAGACTCCGTACAGCTCAGTCCAGATAGAAGAGCTACGCGGATCAGAAGGCGCGTGATGTATCATTTGCGGTTGGTGAGAAAGTCCTCCTGAAGGTTTCACCCATGAAGGGCATTATGAGATTCGGGAAGAAGGGCAAGTTAAGCCCAAGATTCATTGGCCCCTTTGAGGTGTTGAGGCGAGTTGGAGAGGTTGCTTATGAGCTCGCATTACCTCCCAGTTTATCAGGAGTTCATCCAGTCTTCCATGTATCAATCTTCAGAAACTATCATGCCGACTATTCACATGTGTTGGATTTCAGTACCATTCGGCTAGATGAGAGTTTGGGCTACAAGGAGGAGCTAGTTGCCATTATTGGCAGGCACGACCACCAGTTGAGATCCAAGAGGGTTTCTGCAGTGAGAGTCCATTGGAGGGGCCAACCGGTCGAGGAGGCGACCTGGGAGTCCAAGGAGGACATGCGGAGCCGATATCCCCACTTATTTAGCAGTCCAAGTACTTTTCTATGTCCATTCGAGGACAAACATTTGTTTAAAAGGTGGAGAATGTAACGACCCGACTGGTCGTTTTGCATATTTGAACCCCATTCCCTTAAATAATACTTTTCGCATTTGCTTTAGCTAAATTATGACTTGCGGGGGCGGGTGGTTTGAAAGTTAGAAGAATTTCGGTAAAGAATAAGCCTAGTTGCTTCTTTAAGTTCCTTTAAACAGACAAAGTTTGATTTCGGTCAACATTTTGGGAAAACAGACCCAGAATCATGATCCGGCAATTTTTGAGGGTCCATGGGAAAATATGGGACTTGGGCGTATGCCCGGAATCGAGTTCCGAGGTTTCTTGCTCGAGTCATGTAATTTTTTGTAAAAAATTATTAAGTTTAAGTTTTGAAGATTTAATAAACCAAGAAATTATTGTTTTCATAGGTAACGGGTTCGGATTTTGATTCCAAAACTTGGTACAAGTTTGAAACATCAATTAAGACCTACATGCAAAATTTGGTGCCAATCCGAGTAGTTTAAGGGCATTTTGACCCGTTGGTAGGAAGTTAAGAACTTGAAGTTCATTAAATTGGATCAATTGGTTTCAGGGTTCGATTCATTGATTTAATAATGTTTTAGGTGTTCCGAGGGTTCGACTAGGTCCACCTCGTGATTTCAGACTTGTCAGTATGCTCGGGCGGGGCTCGGGAGCCCCGAGCGTCAAATGGTCGAGGTTTGAGCGAAGTCGGATTTTTAAAGGAAACAATTCTGCTGCTTCTGTCAAAACCGCTTCTGCGGCTTCTTGATCGCAGAAGCGGTGACCGCATAAGCGGTCCTTTAATCGCTGAAGCGGAAGGGGCCAGGCCCAGGGAAAACCGCAAATGCAGAACCCCGACTGCAGAAGCGGTCCATCCGCCCCAGGCCCAAACCGTGGAAGCGGTGGGACTTCCGCTTATGCGGACTCGCATAAGTGAGTATGGGATCGCAGAAGCGGCCCAGTTCCCTAGGCCTATTTCCGCAAAAGCGTTCAAATGTCCGCAGAAGCGGAACCCACAGAAGCGGGATTTCTTCCGCATAAGCGGAAATCACAGGGGGTCAGAGCCTCATTTAGTTCGAGCTTAAGCTCATTTCCCCCATATCTCTATGAACTCTTAGGCGATTTTGGTGATTCAAAAGGGGAAGTTTAAGCATAACATTAGGTAAATAATCCCTACTCATTTTTAGTTCAAATACATAAACATTAGGTAGATTTAACACCAAGGATTGGGTAAAATCAAAGAATTTGAGTTAGACCTAGGGTTTAATGAGAATTAAAGTTTTAACACAAAATTAGCCATGCAATGAACTAGAAATCATATATTTGTGATCCTTAGATGATAGAGAACAACATCCCTCGAAAAGATCTCGGAATCCGGGCACGTGAGCCAAGGGTCAAAATTTAGGAAACTAGTGTTAATGGCTAGGAAAATTGTTTAAATAGCTAGAACTTGATCTTGTAAGACTTTATTTACTAATTCTTGCTCTGTTTGATTAGTTTGAGATTTTCCGGCTTCGAATTAAGGACTTGAGCTCTTTCTTGGAGATTGGGAGGGCATTTTGGAGTGAGGTGAATCTCCTTTCTAACCTTGTAAGAGGAAAATAATTCCCATAGGATTTAAATAAATAATTGTTGCCAAATGCGGGGGTTACGTGCGTACGAGGTGACGAGAGTCCGTACCTAGCTACTATATAAAAATTGTTCAGATAGTTTAGGACCCACGCATGCCTACTTGGGGAAATATTTTTTACTTTAAAGTTGCCAATATGAATGTTGTAGATTATTAGAGACTTGAGAACATGAAAGTGAACATATAAAAGTACTAAGTTTTGGTAGAGAATTCCTTTTATATAATTGAGCCTTATGTGCTTTCCTTGATATTGTCTTGATGATTATGGACCGGGCCGATCGCCTCGGTGATAATAAATGCATCTATGGTTCGTGCCGCTCGACCCTCGGCAGTGCACATTTACTTTCTATTGGAGCGGGCCGTCGACCTCAGCATGTTTATGCATGATTTATGTGTTATTGTTAATTGTGGTATTGGTACTACTTGCTATTTAAAGAAAGAAACCTGAAAATTTGATTAAGGCAAGAATATGAGTAAAAGACCCTTCTGTGGAACCTGTCTATTTGATAATTTATTATGTTGTCTAATTTCCTCTACTATGTCATATTATTTAGACCTTAGTAAATATCAAGTCGACCTCTCGTCTCTACTTATTCGAGATTAGACTGGATACTTACTGAGTACATATGGTTTATGTACACATGATGCACTTCTGTACTTAAATGTACAGGTTTTGAGTAGGTCGATCTGGTTAGTATTTGGACGCGCAGCAGTGAGCTAGTTCAGGAACTTCTATGGTGAGCTGCCTTCTCTCTCACGCCGACCCGCAGCTGAAAAAGTTCTTTTCTTGTATTTATGCTTTTCTATGTATTCTGATTCATAAAGTAGGACCGTGTTTTGTATATTCTGTGTATATTCTATTGGTCGCTCGTAGCTAGTGACACCGGGTTCTGGCAACACGCTGTATGGATGTTCATCCATTTTTGGGGTCTATTTTGCTATGTCAGTATTTTTTATGATTTTGCTTATTTTCTTTAATTTTCTGAAAGTCTTTAGTATGTTGGTTTTGAGTTAAACTAAAATGGGCATTTAAATCATAATTTTGCACCTGGCTGGCCCAACTAGGGTGTTGAGCGCCATCATAATCTATTTTATGAAAATGGGTCGTGACAATTCAATAGATTTGAAACATTATAAAAGAACTTATGTATTAATTTTAGACTAACTAAAAGTTATATTTAAATAAAATATGATTATTTTGAGTATACGTAAAATATTTATGTAAAACATTGATTAAAATTTAGTAGGGAAGATGATGAATAAAGAGAAAAATAGAGATAGTGCGAGAATTCTTTTATTTTAAATTTATTAAAATATAAATAAAATAAATTATTAAATAGCACTCAAAAATTTTATTGGTAGATTTACATGATGAACGAGTTCCGAGTATGAAGATTATAGTGCAAAAATACATTAAAAATAAAAAATCATATTTATTGGTAATTATTAAAGGGGCAATAAGCAAAACAGTATGTCATTTTATAAGCTAATAAAAGATCACATTTCAGTATAACTATATTATGTAGTAAATAACGCAAAAAATGTAAGCAAAGAACAAAAGAAGATAAAATAATCCATCTAAAAGTGTAGAAGGATAAAACTAATTTGAATTTGAGATGAAAAAAATAAAGTAATAGTAAGAATTTTTATTAAAATAATACTCTATGATTTAATGTGCTCAGACAAATCACAACGTCACATGCTTAATATACTTGACTATTGACTATAAAACGAAATACAAGTACATATATACGGATATAGAAAAAGAAAAGGTTATCCATTATGAGATTTGAAAAATAGCTTCATGTCCTTCTTTTTAATTAATATTTAATAATTATTTATAATTTTTGTATAGAAAATTTAATTTTAAAATTATTCGTACATAATTCAAATAACTCAATCATAATTTGATATGATTTACGTATGCGCATTACACGAGTACTTATACTAATATTACCTTTGAAAGAAAAAGTGGAAGGACAAAAAAATTGTAGACAAATAAAGGGTAAAAATAGAACGGTATAGCCAGTTTTCGGACAGGTCATAAAAAATAGCCAGCGTTTACCAAGTTAATAAAAAATAGCCATTATTTTGCTGTAATAGAGACCGGTCCAGCATAACATACTGGATTTTGATGCACATGTGTATGAACTCTAGCATATTATGTTGAATCGGTATACTTTGCTGGCTACAGTATAATATACTAGAGACTAGAGCACCGGTGCTCCAAACTCCAATATATTATAATACACCGGTATAATTGTTGGAACTTCAGTATATTATGCTAGAGTTCTAGTGTACTTATGCTGGAGTTCCATCATACTTATCCTAGAACTCCAATATAATATGCTGGAGTTCAATATACTTATGCTGGAACTCCAACATAATATACATGAGTATTTTCCAGATTTTAAACAATATTTTCGCTCAAATTTATTTTTACATAAAAAGTTACTAAATTACTACTACTTTTAAAATTGGTCTATTTTTAAACGATCAGTTATAAATCTGAGCATTTTTTAATTTGGGAAAATTTTATTTTATACCTATTAGGGCCAAATTATTTACCTTTTAATACCCATCCCCAAACTATTTATCTTGTCTACCCAGCCGGCCCAATCTATTTACCCGGTCCCTAATTTCACGCGGCCCAATCTACCCATCTCTCCCTTATCTTCGATCCAACCCACTCTTCCACGATCTACCCATCTCTCCCATTCCAACCCACGCTTTCCTTTTTTCTCTACCAGTTAACAGAGTAAACTTTTCATAACTCCATAGCCAACAGATGAGAACGCAAAAGTGAAACACATTCGAGTTGTAATTTTTTCCTTCCCATTCCGTTCAATCTCTTCGTCTATTAACTAATTTTGGGTGAATTTTTTGCTTCTGAAAGTACATTTTAGTGAAAATGAGTTTTCAAAATCATAGGATTTTTATGTTTTCCTTTGTACTTTTGTGAATCAATGTCTATGGGTTGTTGTTTTCTCTATGGGTCGGAAGAGTTGTGCGCGTAGATGGTGGCGTTTTGGACAATATCATTCTTCAAAAGAATTAGCTGGTGAATTCGTTGCCTCAGCCATGTTTGGGCCTAGTTTTTCCTTATATTCTGATTCTCAGTCTCCACTTAGTCGTAACCCTAACAGTAGTCATCTTGAAAACATAACTGAAAATATAGAATTAGAGGGTGAAAAAGGCAAAAATATTAATGTTGCGTCAGTCGATGAAACTCCCTACCATTCATTACCCAACACAAATTATGAACCAATCATAGGAGGTATTTCTGTGACTGATAAGGGAAAAGGTAAAGTTGTTGAGGATTCTGAGTTAGGGGAAAGCCGACGTGAATCCGTGCATGAAACAGAGACTCAACCAGTAGATGTTGATTGTAGCACTGATTCTCATTTAAAGAAGAGAAAAATTGGTTTCTCACCCAAGAAGGTAATTATCTTACAATTATGTTCTTTGTAATTTTTAATGTATAGTACATTTTTATTTTTTGATTTCCTGTTATGCTTTTGTATTATATAATAGTTATAGTCAGTTGTGATAATTTTTTGAATTAGATACTTCTTAAGACCCAATATGTCCCACTTACCTTGTATTATGAATCGGCTTCTATTTTTGACTTTAGACTGTCATTCCGAAGGAAATAGGGGTTCCCTTCTTTTATGAGTTAACTATACTTGCTGCTTTTATGTTTCTTTCATAGCAATTGACCATATTGTTTGGTGATATCATATGATGGTAGTCGGTAGTGATTGAAAATGAATATTTTTTACAGCCAAATTTGCTATATGTCTCCCATCCAGAATTTGCTGGTTATGCGGAGTTAGAAACTTGAATAAGCGATATTAGAGGGTACCTGATGAGTTTAAGGTACATAATGAATCACCTTATGAAGAAGCTGGCAGGCTAAATTGAGCTTTTTTTGTAATTCACAATCTAAATCTGTTAGAAAGACACTTACCCTAATGTTGTAAAACTTGTATAATTTCTGGTGCATGAAGCAGCTCTTTTGACTTCTGAGGTTTTCTTCTAAAAAATTATATTTATGTTCTTTATCTGATTGTTGTGTAACTGGTGTTTTGTTGCAGTGGCAATGGCACGCATGATGTTTCCCATATAAATTTTGTGCCTATAGACATAGTGTATGTGTGTTATGTGGTAGTTTTGATAGTTAGAGGTAGTTGTTAGAACAACCCCGTGCAACTATTTACCCTGCTAGTATAGCTATATACTATCATATGCTTCTCGATCTTTTTTTAGCTTTCTTCGCTATTTGTTTTTCCTTTCACAATAGTAGTATCGTACAGGATCTTGAAAATACTTTATAGCTCCATTCCTTTTTGCGTTTTCTCTTTATTCCTATCTGTTATGTAATAGTAGTATAGTCATTTGTAGTTGCCGAAAATTAGTCAGTATAATTGTATACCCTGCTGGTATAATTATATGTCGTGTTGGTATCGTATGGTAGTTGTGATATTTTTAGTTTGTTTAGTTTCATTTTAAGTGAAATAGAATTTGTTACAAAAGGCGAACATCCCCTTTCCAAAACATTAACATAGGTCCTCAGGCAGACATCGAAAAGGGGGCGAAAAGAGTCTATTTACCTTTACAATATTTCAGAATGTATCATGGCTCTATCTATTCATTAAAAAAAAGAGTTCTGCATCTCGGGTGAACAAATAGGCGTGGGGAAGAGTGATAGGGGGGCTACGAGCCCTCTCTTATTGTTGTTCCCGGACCACCCATCTCTTCATTCCCCTTCGCCCGGCCGACATTATTTTATATGAATATGTTTTGTAGTGTTGGGATTTTCTTGTGCCTATTGACTTGGATTATAAACCAAAGGTTGATTGGGATACCAACTACCATGTTATTCATCACTTGAAAGCGAATTTATCAAAGAGGCAACTTCGACTGCTTAAGAAAACAAGCTTTAGCTATTTTTTGGATCTGCCACCAGTGGTTTTGCAGATTCGTGTTATGCACCATTTGCTTATGATAAAAGTATATCATGAGGTGAAAAATGAGATGTGGTTTGTAGTTAATGATTCTAGGTTGTGATTTGGATTAGGTGAATTTGCAGTTGTTACTAGGTTGAAATGTAAGGGCGATACAAGTATAGAGAGCATAACGAAGAATAAGTTGATTTCAAAATATTTTGGGACTGCATCCGTGACATTTGTCCAACTAGCAAACTGTTTTAAGAAGAAGAAATGGGAAATGGATGATGATGCGTTGAAGATTGCAGTTCTTTATTTTGTTAACAGCTTCTTATTTTCTCAACTAAAAACAAAGTCTATTTCACGGTCTTACATTGACTTGGTTGAGTCTGGTGATTTTAATAATTATCCCTGGGGTATAGATGTTTATAAAGCTACAATTGACTCATGTTCCAACAAGTTTCAAGATAAGCCTTCTTTTTATAGACTTGGTGGCTTCCCGTTGGCTTTACAGACTTGGTAGTATGAATGCTGCCCATGTTTGGATGGTCACTTTGCTGATCATGTTGGAAACAAACTTTCACGAATTAACTGCCCAAATCCCGTATGAGTGAGTTGCTTTGCGAATGTGTAGCTTGCAACGCGAGTAGGTAATTTTCTCATAGTTTTATTGCCTCTTTTAATGCTTTGGAACAGTAATTTACACAGTTGTAGCAATATCCCAGTTTAGTGATATACTCTGTTGGTATACATATATACTATATTGGTATTAAATATACTATATCCCAGTTCAGTGATATACTTTGTTGGTATACATGTATACTATATTGGTATTAAGTATACATATCCCAGTTCAGTGATATACTATGTTGGTATACATGTATACTATATTGGTATCGTATGGTAATATGGATCTTTTTTCTTTCATACTTTATTATCATTTCTATTTCTAACTAGTGTGCTTAATAATTGCATCTAAAGAATATCACCCCAACTGATGATGAGAAGAAACAATTTGATGTGCATGGTCTAAGCTTTGACATTGAAGTTGAGTGCACTGACAGCCAGCTCGATAGCTTTCAGGTTTTTGGCACTCAATTCCTGAAAGTACTGGAGGTGATTCCTAACCTACCAATGCTGAGGTAATGAAGGAGTTACAAGCTTTGAAGCTTTTTGTAAAGAACAAGTTTGAGGAGGTGCTTGCAGCTATTGGTAAGCAGTCAATGAAGTCAATGAAACCAGAGGGAAATTCAGCGGTATTCATCTTTTATATAATATAATGCTATAGTATTATGTTCAAATATGCACTATATGCTTATAGGATACTATTTCATTCTTCACTCTTAGCACACATATTATTCTTGTAATATACATAATACTAAAATTGTTAGTTTCTCATTTTCAGCATAAGCAACAATATAATGATCCTGATTTTCGTGAGATGCATAGTGATTATGACCAGTTTAAAAGTGACCACGTTGGGAATGATCCTGTAGTTATTGGAGATAGCACGCCCAAAGAACCTTCTAGTATGTAAATCACAGATTTGATTGATTTTTTTTCTGTTGTTTTTTTGAAAATAGTACTCTTGCTTATACTTTTATATTTTAGTATCTGGTTTTGCTGGGGTTGGTCAAGATGGATGTGCCACTGGTGTCAATGTGAGGAACGCCACAACAAGTGATGGCGTAGTTAATGAGGATTTGCCTTCTGGTAAAATGTCGTACATGTAATTTTTTTGTTCTTTATTTATTTATTTAACTTTATGTATTTGTTTATTGACTAACCTTTTTTAAATAAAATATTTTTTCAGCCCACTTCGTAAATGAGCATGATTTTGGCTTTCATTCTATCTTTGATCTATCTGCATCTGCAATTGATCAAATCACCACCATTACACAACAAGCAACATATAAGCAGCCATCTCATGATGTCAAAAAGACAGGTCCTGCTCCATTGCTATCAGAAATACCTGTACAGACACGAGCAGATGTTGTTATTGAGTCTAATACTGCTCTGCATGGTACGATGTTGATATTATTGATTCTGTAGTTAGTATGTAAATGATAGGTTCTTGATAGTTTTTTATTTTTTATTTAATTAGTTATGTTGATAATGCTTTTATGTGTTCAGCATGTCAGGTTGATGGTTTTGGTCAAGTGGATGTTGGTGGCAGTAATGTGAATTTGCCTTCTCGTAATGTTTTCTATATATAACTTTTCATTTTTTTTTCTAAATTTCTTAACTTGTATATTTATTTATTCACTAGCATTTTTCTAATTTAATCTCCATGTCAACACGGGGGTGATCTTTACTTGGATTCTGATTTTGACTATACTGATTCTCAACTTGATCAAATTGCTGCCATTACACAAGGAGGGAAATGTAATGTAAATCAATCAGGAAATAAACTGACAACTGATGTTGTAAATAATTCTAAACCTGATTAGTCGGTATCAAGAAGTATTGTCCAGATACAAACAGACGTTGAAACTACTCCTGCAGTTTTGACACGGAAAAGGCGCCCCGCAGCTGTAAAACAGTCGCCATATATGAATGACTAGCAATCTGGTGTTAGTGCAGTTGGGGGATCCTCGAAGGTTATCAAAGGAAGATTTCCATTTGTAAATGATATATCAGAGTCTGTTAATTTTAAGCTTACAATTGCCTTCTCAAACTTTGTTGAAGCAAACGTGCAATTGGGAGAGTGCGTATTCGTTTCCATATAATTTTGTTTTCATTTTTTCTTAATGTTTGTTGTTATATTTATCCATATCTTCTTTTATGCGAAACAGGGTAGTATATTTACCTGCTGATCAAAAGCTAGAGCCTTGTTTTGACTTTGGAGTTGAACAGATTGATGATAAGATGTTTTTCCATACCTTAAATTATTCTGGCAGGCTGCTTTCTAGTTCGGTATGTGTACTGCTTTTTATTTTTGTTGTTATAGTAGTTTATTCATATTGTTAGTGGTAGTCATACTTTCTTCCTCTCTTTTTTTTTGCAGCACTTGAATATTATATTTTACTAACTTAGGAAGAAAGCGAAATATGGAATTAATATTCCAATCAAAGTCACAACCACATATACTGTTTTTAATAATATCATTCAAAGGGTTTTCAAAGAATTTGTAAAAGGTGGGAAACAAGATCATTTGATTGATAGATCAGACGATATCATGCAGTACATGAAAGGAATTAGGATGCATTGCAACACTCCATGCCAGGTTAATCATGTCCTTTTTCCAATTAATTTGGCAGAAAGTTGGCATTGGATATTGAGGTGTGTGTCATTCCACAAGAGATGTTTTTACGTATATGACTTGCTACGTAGTCGAAAGCACAGAAAAGCTACTCAAAAGGTGACAGAGGCTTATGCTATGTTGATCCCCATATTTCTAGTTAGTATTGAATTTTATAACCAAAGAAGTGACATTGTAGTAGAGAATGGTCTGCACGTTGAAAAGAATTTGACAGATCCTTTTGAGATTGAACTGATTACAAATCTGCCAATACAGGAAAATTCGTAAGAATAGTTACTTTATTTTTTACTTTTCTTCGTTTATATTAACATTTTCACTTCTAATGGATTTTTATATTCTATTCATTTGTTTTCTTTCAGAGATTGCGGAGTATATGTTGCTTGCTTTGCTGAGTATATTATTGAAGATCTTCCAATCCCTGTTGCCAATTTCGATGTGGATGGTATTCGAGCTAGGTTTGGTATATTGTTGTGGCACTATTGTGGTTTGCCGGGAGAGTCGGTTCTGAAATTTGGAGTATTTTGGGACACTTAGTCCCTAAATGAGAGCTTTAAAGTTAGAAAATGGCCCGTAGTCGGAACAGTGTTAAGACGACCTCGGAACGGAAATCCGATGGTTCCATTAGCTCCGTTAGGTGATTTTGGGGTTGGGAGCGCGTTCGGAAAGTATTTTGGAGGTTCGTAGCTCAATTCGGCTTGAAATGCCGAAGTTTGAAATTTTGGCGAATCCGAACGATAGGTGAGATTTTGATCCGGGGTCGGAATGGAATTTCGACAATTTCTGTAGCTTCGTTATGTGATTTTGGATATGTCCGCAAATTTTCAGGTCATTCGGACGTCGTTTGGTCGGGTTTTAGATCGAATGTGCAATTCGGAAAGTTTTAAGAAATTTAGGCTCGAATCCGTTGTAAATTGATAATTTTTGTGTTTATGGACGTGTTTGGATGATTGGAACAAGTTTGAATAAGGTTATAGGAAGTGTTGGTGTTTTTGGTTGAGGTCCCGGGGGCCTCGGGTGAGTTTCGGGGTGGTTTCGGACCATTTCTAGGCCATTTTTCACTGCTGGTTTTTGGCTACAGCAGTGCTCTACGCGATCGCGGGGTATTGGTCGCGATCGCGGTGAGTAAAATCTGAGGAATGAACTAATGAATCGCGATCGCGTAGATGGCTTCGCGATCGCGAAGAAGAAATTTCTGTCGCGCAGTCCCTACTTTGGAAGATCATATCTTTTTAGCTAAAAGGAATTTTGAGGTGATTCAAAAACGAAAGTTGTAGCTCATCGTGTCTAGTTTTCAGAAAGCTAAAGAACTCCTCATTTGGAAATATATAGAAAAAGTTATGTACGTTACACTCTATGCTGTCCGAGAAGTATATCTAAAACCCATAAATGGATTTGGAAGCTTGTATCTAGAAATGTATAAGGATTCAGGAAATGATCAAAACATGAAAGTTATAGCCCTATGTGTCTAGTTTCCAGAACATCAAACCATTCGTCATTTGGAGTTGTGTGTAAAGCGTTATGACCATTTTACTGAAGCCTGTCCGGAGGAACTGGAAGCTGTTCACCGCGATCGCGAGGCATTTTCCGCGATCGCGAAGGGTAATTTTTGGCCAAGAATTTGTTCTCCGCGATCGCGAAGCATTTCCCGCGATCGCAGTGAACAAAATACCTGGGCAGAATGTTTAAAAACATTTCATCCGCGAACCAAACCCATTTTTCCACCATTTTTGGTCATTCTTGAGAGCTTTTGGACGAGAATTGAAGGGGTTTTGACAAGAAGTGATTAGAGGTAAGTCCTATGAACTAAATACATGATTTTATTGAAGAATCATCCTTGAAATTTATGAAAACATAGCAAAATTGTAAGAAATTAGGGCTTGGAGCAAAAACTTTAAATTTGGGATTTGAAGGGCCATTTGTGGTCCGATTTGGGAGATTTTTATATGGTTAGACTCGTGAGAGTACGAGGGTTCTGAAAACGTAAAAATATTTCAATTCCGAGCCGATGGATTCAGGGGTATTTTGGTCATTTCACCCACTTTCGCGCCGTAGCTGTAATTTTATCATTGTAGTTAGTTACTTGCGATGTTATTTATACTGTGTAATTGGTTTGACTAGATTCGGGCCACTCGGAGTCGGATATTCGCGGCAAGAGGGTTGTCTCTTAGCGGTTTTGTACCGGAATCGAGGTAAGTGGCTTGTCTAACCTCGTGTGGGGGAACCTTTACCCCTAGGAAATTATGTGATAGTTTAAATGCCTTGTACGCGAGGTGACGGGCGTGTACATGCGCTGGTTGTTGTAACTCACTTTACTTGAATTGTTCAATTCGTGATATTCTTGTTCTTAATTTATTAAATTGTGACATTTACCTGGTATTCGTTAGGGAAGCATGATTAGGTAGGATTTATCCGTCTAATTGCCTAATTGTCCTACTTGAACTTCTTGATAATTGTTGGCACTAGTCCTCGGTGAAGTTGTAGTTAAGCATATTATGTTTTCTGTGAGCGTTTTCTTTATTTGTTGTGTTTGTGGACTGCGGGTTCAATTCCCGAAGATTTTGTGGACAGCAGGTTCAATTCCCGGAGATCCCAGGGCTGTGGGTTCGATTCCCAGAGACCCGGAGTGGTATTGTTGTGGACTGCGGGTTCGATTCCCGGAGATCCTGGGATTATTGAAATGTGGACTGCGGGTTCGATTCCCGGAGATCCTGAGTTTTACTGAGATGTGGACTGCGGGTTCGATTCCCGGAGATCCTGAGATTTATTAAGATGTGGACTGCGGGTTCGATTCCCGGAGATCCAGAGATTTACTGAGACATGGGTTGCAGGTTCGATTCCCGGAGACCCATGGGTACTGTCAATGGGACCGTGGGTTCAATTCCCACAGGTCCTGGACTTGTTTTATTGAGTTGGTTACTTGTTGTTAGCTTAATTGTAGACGGTTGCAGTAATCATTTTATTGTTGCTATTTCGGAATTATTATCATTTAAACTACTTATTATTGCTATTTCCATCATATTATTGTTTTTCTCAGTAGGGCCCTGACCTTCCTCGTCACTACTCCATCGAGGTTAGGCTTGGCACTTACTGAGTACCGCCGTGGTGTACTCATGCTACTCTTCTGCACACTTTTGTTGTGCAGATCCAGGTACATCAGGACAGACTCATATTAGGTAATTCAGCAGCATTTTGGGAGATCTCGAGGTATGATCTGCTACGTCCGCGGATCCGGAGGCCTTCCTTCTATTCTGATAGTATTAGTAGATGTTTTCTCTCATGTCTTTGTTAGATACTCTTCACACATAGAGCCACCGTTGTATTCTCTCTTTTAGTCTGTGTTACCCGTGGGATTCCGGGTCTTGGTGGTGTTTATACAATGTGTTTGACGGGTGTATGTGCCAAGCGGCACAAATTACATTCTTATTTATATCGTTTTCCGCTATTTCTTATTTAATGTTCATAAACTTGTATATTCCGCAACGTGTTAGGCTTACCTAGTCGTGGGAACTGGGTGCCGTCATGACATGTTCACGATTGGTGAACTAGGGTCGTGACAAGTTGGTATCAGAGCTCTAGGTTCATAGGAGTCACGGGACACAGACCGGTTACTTAGAGTCTCGCTGATCGATACGGAGACGTCCGTATTTATCTACGAGAGGCTATGTAACTGTTTAGGAAACTCTTCAATTCTTTGAATTCCTTATCGTGCGTCATTTATTCAGTTGAAGCCTATGTCATATGTTCTTTTGTATCCACTCGTGTATTGAAATTGCGCACTCGGTATCAAGTATGCACCGACGGTTCGTTACGCTGCAGAGAGATTTCAAGGGAGTCAAGAATTTACTCAACTATTGTTACCGCGTGTCGTCCATATAGATAATGCAAGAGAATTGAGAGATCTTCAATTGTGCACATGGGGGTGCACTAGGTTCTGGCATTCGGTTGATAGTACGGTCGTGACAAGGTTTACTTAACTGCCAAATCGTCACAACAATGGTAGAATCACAAGGTGGATGTAGATCTAAAAATAGTTGGTGGTAATAAAGACTATATGGTTCATATGAGATATCTATTTAGCGAAGGATTCAACCAGCAGAGATACTGGGGGAAAATGAGTTTAACTGTCTTAAGAAGGACATGTACCAAACGAATGTCTTGCGCCGTCTTATGATGAAGACGTACGAATGTTAAAGGGCTAGTATCATGGATTAGCAAGATGTATCTTAAGGCTTCGTGTCAAGTGAAAGGATTTCACTATCAACGATGTAATTATGGGTCATGTGTCGTGTCAGATTTGGCCTGCGATGTATTTAGGTGCTATTTCTAAGTTCTTGAAAACTTGCGGATGGGCAAGAGTTGAGGCTCGTATGGTATAATGTTGGGACTTTAGATGTTCCTGTGTCCCTAATAAACTCTGCATTTTATTATCAGCAGGGAAATATTTGACAAAGGCTACATGGTGCTTCGTAGGCGTGTGAGAATCATAGTATGTTTTAAGATGTTATTGGTAGAGAATGCTCGGTGCATGGAGCGAGAAGATGTTTGGTTGTATTGGGATGAGGTCATACCCTATGATGTTAGAGTGCTAATAGAGCACATGTGGTTATATTCGTTGGATCAAGTGAGTTGCAGCTGAATAATAGTAAATGACTCGAGAGAATGGTTCTAATGTGTTCGAGAGTCGTGTAATAGTGGCTTTGGGCTAAGTGGGAGAGTCCCACCGCTTAAGATTGGGTCGCATGGTTAATTACCGGTGTGAATTCTGGATACTAGCGTATTATTGTGTTATTGCAGCCACGGGAAAGGACCATGTGTGGTAATTTGAGTATATGTACTTTTGAATGCATGTTATGGTTAGCCTTACTGGCTCATGTTCAAACTTGAGGAAAGATTCATGACTTATGCCTCGTATAGGTGCAGGCTTCGTGGGAAGTAGTTCCGCTGGGTGCTTTATCGAGAGGGTATTCATATGTTGTAAACATTCAGTAGAGTTGGTTGGGTACTGGGCCAAGTTAGGGCCGGATGGTTCTCAATAGCGGTCCTAGTGAATTCAAGAGGTAAAGTGTGGTGCCTGATAATTCTGAGTCTATAAGTACAGTTGAGGCTCAAACTTTTGGAGCAACTTACGAAGAAAGGCACAAAATGATCTATGATGTTTTGACTTGTGGTGTAGTATTTGAGAGACATGAAATGGTCATCGTTCTTAAGATAGCATGGCCTCATGATTTAAGGTCACTCGGGGTAAGTGCGGTTGGAATAAGTTAGGTATTGAAGGAAGATATTAACATTTCTAAGGCAATCAAGGATAACCTGGAAGGAAGTAGATTGATCAACCATAGTTGAGTTGGCGTATTAGTGTCAATGATCGGTTCATGCAACGTGATCGAATTATGCATGTGATTTGTGGCGGTGCATTTGAGACTTGTCGGCAGCAGTGATTGATGTTATTCTGAAGTATTCTTCTGTTAAGGGCCTGTTATGAGTAGGCAGATCTCGGGAAGGGTTATGGTGGCTTGGACCACTACTTATGGATTGGCATATTCGATGGTTATGAGAATTCGCCGTATGTTGTTATTGTTCTCCTGCAGTGAGCTTAATGGAAAGTCTTATGTGATGAAGTATTAGCCTATCGTCAGTTCTAGAGCTATGATGGAAATTGTGCCTATCGTATATCGGCACGTGGGGTGCAGTGAGTAGTATGAAAATTTGAAGTAAGGACCAAGGTCACAATTTGGTCAATGAATGTGATATAAAGAGCTCGAATGAGCAGGGAAAGAGTGTCACTGTTTTGAGTAAGATGGGTATTAACATCAGTATCATTTGAGATCGGTGTTCTATGAGAAGGGCTTTGCATCCCGGTTAGGGACTCCTGATCGCTTTTCAGTGTTAGTGCAACCGGTGGGTTGAATGTGCAGGTCCGTTTAATTATTCGGAAGATGGTGGGAGCTTGATCCACAAGAAGATTGTATAGGTGTGACTTGTAGTCACTTGATTGGTTAGAAATTTAAACCAAGTATGAGGATTTTGGTGATATCATCCATTTGAGAACTTATGCCCGGAGGGCACTCTGCTTAGTGGGTTATAGACCTGTGAAATATTATTGACTTAGCTTGGCACGACCAGGATAGACTTAAGGTCGGTGGTTAGATTTAAATGTGGAAGTGAGCCTTGCGTCAGGCCAGTTATGTTTCTTCCGGCAATGCGCCCTTTATGGAGGGATAGTCGCGGTCTTATTTCGCGGTTAGTTAATTCAAGTAAAGATATATTGCGCCGTATGAGTGTGCGACGGCTTGGTAAGTTCCTTATGTGTTGAGGTTCCACTCAGCGGTGATGTTATATGAGCATGATGGCTCTTGAGGCTCATATCTTATGTCGCACCTCAGTTGTGCTTGAGTTCATAGCCTATAGCGCTATATGTTTTCATTGAGTCTGATATCATGCACCTTAGTGTGCTTATGATCGATATTCAGTATTTTGATGTGATGAGCTATTCAACTCGACATATGACTCTTTGTGTGAGTCTATATTGTTGGGATCGGGTGGCACGCCGCCATGGTTATATTTTTGGGATCGGGTGGCACGCCGCCATGGTCATATTGTTGGGATCGGGTTGCACGCCGCAACAGTGTGATGTTTATTTCAGTGTCTATAATTGCTTTTATGTGTTCCGTTTCCTATTTTCTGAGGAGGTACATGTTAGTGTGAGAGTTGAATAGTTCTCTCTAGTGTTCGCATTCCTTTTGTAACACGTACGAATTAGTAGCCTACTGGCACATTATGTCATCTTGTGGAACTTTTGATTATGTCTGATGTGGCTTATCGCCCTGAGCAGTTCGTACTGGGTGAGATGAGATTATGTGATTTGGGGTCAGTGCAAACCGATTATATGAAGTATATTATAGAGGAAAGGATCATCCTCTAGTTTAGGACAAGGTAATGGATCCTGTCAGGAGTATATATCCAATGAATTGTTGATTCAGTAGTTGGTTATGGATATCGGCACATCTCTTCCGTCGTGTCGGTATTGTAAAAGTTGGAACGAGACCTATGTAGATCGTGAGGTGCAATGGGAGCATTCGATTCGTTGAATTTTTGGCTAATTTGATCATGAAATATTATCGTGGTCCTGTGGATTTTGTGTTGCAAGGTAAGAATCCAGCAAGGTTATGTAGTCATGTTTGAGGACGGCGTTTGAGGAATATTGAGTGATCTCTTGATGAAAACAAGCCTGACATAGAATTTCGGATGTTGGAATTAGGCTCTAAGACTTAATTGTTGAACAAGAGGGAATATCTTCAGATTATATCAGGGTAATATGCTCAGCTGAGTCCTATATTTATTGGCCCTTTTGAGATTTTGAGGCATGTTGGGGAGGTTGCTTATGAGTTGGCCTTACCTCCCAGCCTAGCCGGAGTCCATCCCGTATTTCATGTCCCCGTGCTCCGGAGATACCATGATGACCTGTCGCATGTGTTAGATTTCACTTCTGTTCAGCTAGACAAGGATCTGTCTTATGTTGAGGAGCCAGTAGCCATTCTAGACAGGCAGGTCAGAAAGCTAAGGTCAAAGAACATCGCTTCGGTAAAGGTTCGGTGGCGGGGCCAGCCGGTCGAGGAGGCGACTTGGGAGACTGAGCAGGATATGCGCAGCCAGTACCCTCATCTTTTCACTACTCCAGGTATGTTTTCTATGCCCGTTCGAGGACGAACGAATCTTTTAAGTGTGGGAAGATGTAACGACCCGGCCGGTCGTTTTAGAAAATTACGCCCCAATCCCCAATTTAACTGTTCCCCTAACTTCATTTATGCTATTGTGGTTTGCCGGGAGAGTCGGTTCTGAAATTTGGAGTATTTTGGGACACTTAGTCCCTAAATGAGAGCTTTAAAGTTAGAAAATGGCCCGTAGCCGAAACAGTGTTAAGACGACCTCGGAACGGAAATCCGATGGTTCCATTAGCTCCGTTAGGTGATTTTGGGGTTGGGAGCGCGTTCGGAAAGTATTTTGGAGGTTCGTAGCTCAATTAGGCTTGAAATGCCGAAGTTTGAAATTTTGGCGAATCCGAACGATAGGTGAGATTTTGATCCGGGGGTCGGAATGGAATTCCGACAATTTCTGTAGCTTCGTTATGTGATTTTGGATATGTCCGCAAATTTTCAGGTCATTCGGACGTCGTTTGGTCGGGTTTTAGATCGAATGTGCAATTCGGAAAGTTTTAAGAAATTTAGGCTCGAATCCGTTGTAAATTGATAATTTTTGTGTTTATGGACGTGTTTGGATGATTGGAACAAGTTTGAATAAGGTTATAGGAAGTGTTGGTGTTTTTGGTTGAGGTCCCGGGGGCCTCGGGTGAGTTTCGGGGTGGTTTCGGACCATTTCTAGGCCATTTTTCACTGCTGGTTTTTGGCTACAGCAGTGCTCTACGCGATCGCGGGGTATTGGTCGCGATCGCGGTGAGTAAAATCTGAGGAATGAACTAATGAATCGCGATCGCGTAGATGGCTTCGCGATCGCGAAGAAGAAATTTCTGTCGCGCAGTCCCTACTTTGGAAGATCATATATTTTTATCTAAAAGGAATTTTGAGGTGATTCAAAAACGACAGTTGTAGCTCATCGTGTCTAGTTTTCAGAAAGCTAAAGAACTCCTCATTTGGAAATATATAGAAAAAGTTATGTACGTTACACTCTATGCTGTCCGAGAAGTATATCTAAAACCCATAAATGGATTTGGAAGCTTGTATCTAGAAATGTATAAGGATTCAGGAAATGATCAAAACATCAAAGTTATAGCCCTATGTGTCTAGTGTCCAGAACATCAAACCATTCGTCATTTGGAGTTGTGTGTAAATAGTTATGACCATTTTACTGAAGCCTGTCCGGAGGAACTGGAAGCTGTTCACCGCGATCGCGAGGCATTTTCCGCGATCGCGAAGGGTAATTTTTGGCCAAGAATTTGTTCTCCGCGATCGCGAAGCATTTCCCGCGATCGCAGTGAACAAAATACCTGGGCATAATGTTTAAAAACATTTCATCCGCGAACCAAACCCATTTTTCCACCATTTTTGGTCATTCTTGAGAGCTTTTGGACGAGAATTGAAGGGGTTTTGACAAGAAGTGATTAGAGGTAAGTCCTATGAACTAAATACATGATTTTATTGAAGAATCATCCTTGAAATTTATGAAAACATAGCAAAATTGTAAGAAATTAGGGCTTGGAGCAAAAACTTTAAATTTGGGATTTGAAGGGCCATTTGTGGTCCGATTTGGGAGATTTTTATATGGTTAGACTCGTGAGAGTACGAGAGTTCTGAAAACGTAAAAATATTTCAATTCCGAGCCGATGGATTCAGGGGTATTTTGGTCATTTCACCCACTTTCGCGCCGTAGCTGTAATTTTATCATTGTAGTTAGTTACTTGCGATGTTATTTATACTGTGTAATTGGTTTGACTAGATTCGGGCCACTCGGAGTCGGATATTCGCGGCAAGAGGGTTGTCTCTTAGCGGTTTTGTACCGGAATCGAGGTAAGTGGCTTGTCTAACCTCGTGTGGGGGAACCTTTACCCCTAGGAAATTATGTGATAGTTTAAATGCCTTGTACGCGAGGTGACGGGCGTGTACATGCGCTGGTTGTTGTAACTCACTTTACTTGAATTGTTCAATTCGTGATATTCCCGTTCTTAATTTATTAAATTGTGACATTTACCTGGTATTCGTTAGGGAAGCATGATTAGGTAGGATTTATCTGTCTAATTGCCTAATTGTCCTACTTGAACTTCTTGATAATTGTTGGCACTAGTCCTCGGTGTAGTTGTAGTTAAGCATATTATATTTTCCATGTGCGTTTTCTTTATTTGTTGTGTTGGTGGACTGCGGGTTCAATTCCCGGAGATCCCAGGGCTGTGGGTTCGATTCCCAGAGACCCGGATTTACTATTTGTTTGTGGACTGCGGGTTCAATTCCCGGAGATCCCAGGGCTGTGGGTTCGATTCCCAGAGACCCGGAGTGATATTGTTGTGGACTGCGGGTTCGATTCCCGGAGATCCCGAGTTATTGAGATATGGACTGCGGGTTCGATTCCCGGAGATCCTGAGATTTATCGAGATGTGGACTGCGGGTTCGATTCCCGGAGATCCTGAGATTTACTGAGACATGGGCTGCGGGTTCGATTCCCGGAGACCCATGGGTACTGTCAATGGGACTGTGGGTTCAATTCCCACAGGTCCTGGACTTGTTTTATTGAGTTGGTTACTTGTTGTTATCTTAATTGTAGACGGTTGCAGTAATCATTTTATTGTTGCTATTTCGGAATTATTATCATTTAAACTACTTATTATTGCTATTTCCATCATATTATTGTTTTTCTCAGTAGGGCCCTGACCTTCCTCGTCACTACTCCATCGAGGTTAGGCTTGGCACTTACTGAGTACCGCCGTGGTGTACTCATGCTACTCTTCTGCACACTTTTGTTGTGCAGATCCAGGTACATCAGGACAGACTCATATTAGGTAATTCAGCAGCATTTTGGGAGATCTCGAGGTATGATCTGCTACGTCCGCGGATCCGGAGGCCTTCCTTCTATTCTGATAGTATTAGTAGATGTTTTCTCTCATGTCTTTGTTAGATACTCTTCACACATAGAGCCACAGTTGTATTCTCTCTTTTAGTCTGTGTTACTCGTGGGATTCCGGGTCTTGGTGGTGTTTATACAGTGTGTTTGACGGGTGTATGTGCCAAGCGGCACAAATTACATTCTTATTTATATCGTTTTCCGCTATTTCTTATTTAATGTTCATAAACTTGTATATTCCGCAACGTGTTAGGCTTACCTAGTCGTGGGGACTGGGTGCCGTCATGACATGTTCACGATTGGTGAACTAGGGTCGTGACAGTGCGTATTCGTTTCCATATAATTTTGTTTTCATTTTTTCTTAATGTTTGTTGTTATATTTATCCATATCTTCTTTTATGCGAAACAGGGTAGTATATTTACCTGCTGATCAAAAGCTAGAGCCTTGTTTTGACTTTGGAGTTGAACAGATTGATGATAAGATGTTTTTCCATACCTTAAATTATTCTGGCAGGCTGCTTTCTAGTTCGGTATGTGTACTGCTTTTTATTTTTGTTGTTATAGTAGTTTATTCATATTGTTAGTGGTAGTCATACTTTCTTCCTCTCTTTTTTTTTTTGCAGCACTTGAATATTATATTTTACTAACTTAGGAAGAAAGCGAAATATGGAATTAATATTCCAATCAAAGTCACAACCACATATACTGTTTTTAATAATATCATTCAAAGGGTTTTCAAAGAATTTGTAAAAGGTGGGAAACAAGATCATTTGATTGATAGATCAGACGATATCATGCAGTACATGAAAGGAATTAGGATGCATTGCAACACTCCATGCCAGGTTAATCATGTCCTTTTTCCAATTAATTTGGCAGAAAGTTGGCATTGGATATTGAGGTGTGTGTCATTCCACAAGAGATGTTTTTACGTATATGACTTGCTACGTAGTCGAAAGCACAGAAAAGCTACTCAAAAGGTGACAGAGGCTTATGCTATGTTGATCCCCATATTTCTAGTTAGTATTGAATTTTATAACCAAAGAAGTGACATTGTAGTAGAGAATGGTCTGCACGTTGAAAAGAATTTGACAGATCCTTTTGAGATTGAACTGATTACAAATCTGCCAATACAGGAAAATTCGTAAGAATAGTTACTTTATTTTTTACTTTTCTTCGTTTATATTAACATTTTCACTTCTAATGGATTTTTATATTCTATTCATTTGTTTTCTTTCAGAGATTGCGGAGTATATGTTGCTTGCTTTGCTGAGTATATTATTGAAGATCTTCCAATCCCTGTTGCCAATTTCGATGTGGATGGTATTCGAGCTAGGTTTGGTATATTGTTGTGGCACTATGGGAGGAACAAGCAGTTAAATGGCGAATCAAGTGAATCTGAAGCTCCAGTGGCACCTAAAAAGACTCGTGGAAAGAAACGCAAGAAGTAGTATAGGTGTTTTTTTTGTTTTAGTTAATAGTATCATGAAAACGTTGCAAGATTTTAATAGTTTTTGGTGAAGTATGGTAATATTAGTAGTAAATGACCTTCTGCAAGTGAAAATTAAGGCAGATGAAGCGAAGTTAAATGATCTGCTTTCGAATGTGTTGATACTCTAAGCTTTAATGTTCATCTGTAGTTTTAGTATAGATGGTGTATTAATGCAGTACAATTATATACCAATCAGGCATACTGATATACCATTTGGGTATCACGTTGTATTTGACTCACCTTTTTCCTGCAGCAACTAGATGTAAGTACTAGCATGAGTTGCAAAGCATACGCATTTTGTGTATCACATTCTATCTGGCGCACCATTTGTATTTTTGCGCATATTTTGTTTTAGCCATATTAGTGCAATACCACTATATACCAGCAACGTATACAAATATAATATTTAGGTATCACATTGTATTAATGTACCTGATGATGTACAATAACTGCATATAAATGGCTTTCAATTTATTATACTTCAATACAGGCATGAGCTGCAAAACGTGCCCATTTTATTAACAAAGTATGTGCAAATGTTGCATTTGCAGCACCACTTCTATTTCTGCACATATTTTGATACTAATAAGATATATAAATATACTAATAAGGTATACATATATACCACTTTGGTATCACATATATATTTTAGCATCTTTTTTTCTTGAAGCAAGTAGATGTAAATGCATCCCACTTTTGTATACTAAAATAGAAAATAAATAGATTCTTAGTGAAAATACAAGTAGCCATATAAAAGTTTTGCCAAAAAGTAATTTCGCAAAGAATCATCATACCAAATATATGTCTAATGCAAGAAATGCATTTTATTTCTTTGCAATTCAAATGTTATGATTCTACGATGTATGAGTTCTATCAAAACATTGAAGCTTTATATCAATCTCTCTTTGGAATATTTCGGCATGTTCTTCGGTTGTGTCCTTTTCTCCCGCATAGTGAACATGTAACTGTATTTCCTTCCCAACCTCCTATGCCTCTCTTCTTTTTAGGTATTCCTGGTTTGATTTGTCTTTTTGGTGGCAGTACAACCTGCGAAGAGACATGTTCTGGAATTTGCCACGTTGTTTCATCAGGCAATGGATTTACCGGTACCTCATATATTTTCAGCAAGTAGTCTATGCTGTAGTAATCTGAGCAATAGCTGTATGAATCCATATGGAATTTTTGTATAACTGCCATTGCATGTGGACATGGAATATCGTCTAGCTGAAACCTCCCACAAGTGCAGTTTCTTTCATGTAGGCGCACCACATTTCTTGTTTGGCCATCAATTACTAAATGTAATAATTAAGTTGATGGCAACACCTAGTATAATTTTAATTAAGAAAAGTCATTATCTATATAAAGTAATATTATTTTTTAAATAACAATATTCAGTTGTTTAGTGCACTCACAAAGGTTAAAAAGTAAAAATACACTACATGTAGTATTTTTATGATTTTGAAAATGCATACCATCATCGTCTGTGATAAGATGGTATTATCTGCCAATATTTTTGTATACTTTGCACCAATCTTCATAAATGATTCCATTGCATCCTTCCTATTGATGTAATTCCATTTTTGAATTAATGTTGCCATAAAGTCTAGCAAATTCACAACTGGGAGGTCTCTTGCATGCTTGTTTGTTGCATTTACTGATTCCGCAATATTCGATGTCATGGTCATGGTTCTATTTGCCTTGGAATGCGCCCGGGACCATTTATCATATCCAACATCCATCAGGTATGTTTTCACTCTGCTATCAATAGCTTCTAACTCTACCATATGCCTATTGAATTCTTCAACTGTGTATGCTCTAGCTAATGCAAAATATACTTCTTTGATTAGTTTTTGGCTCTTCCTGAAGTTTGTCTTTATGTTGTTGCACAGATGGAACATACATGCACAATGAGGGACTTCTGGATAAACAATTGAAGTTGCTTTCCACATAGCATCATGCCCGTCTGATACAATACACATTCCCTCTCTTTGTCCATATGTTTCTCTGAACTGCACGAAGAACCATTCCCACGATGCATTATTTTCCGAATCAACAATTGCATATGCTAGGGGTAGAATTTGTCCTGTAAACCCAAAGAACAAAATACCAATTACAACACACTATATTAATTTAGCATTGCATATAGTAGTCTAGTTATAGGTAGGTGCAGGTGTGTAGCAAAATAACTATATACTCTGTTGGTATACTTGTATACCATACAAGTATCATATAATATTTGATGCAGGTGTGTAGCAAAATAACTATATCCTCTGTTGGTATACTTGTATACCGGATCTTTTGGTGATGTTCTTTTATCCTAGGTTGTGATAGATTTATTTGAACCTGAGGTGCTGTGGAGAAATTCTTTAACTGAATGTAATTGGATTGTATTATTACCCTCTGCGTCTTGCATGGAATCTGTGAGTATGGTCCATCTATATGTTGACTTTAAAAACTTCCATCAACTACAACTGTTCGCCTACAATAGACCCATCCTCTAATCGATGCATATATAGCTATGAATGCATACAAGAAGCTCCCATCTCCTTCAGTGTGTAGTCCTGTTACTGATCCTGGGTTAGCGTACTCTAACATATAAAGATATGTTGGCATTTCCTTGTATGACTCACTTGGTGATCGTTTCGATAATTGCATTGCTTTTTCTTTTGATCTCCATGCTTGCATGTAGCTCAAGTCCATACCAATATGCTTTTTGGATGTCTCTTTGGATATCTGTTAGTGTGTATATGATTTTCGGGTCAACAAGTTTATCTTGTACCACAACTTCAACAAAAGCTGAGACAACTTGCTTTTGTGAACAAAATCTTTTATCAATTAAACAACTGTGGACATAATTGAAATCCGTCACTTTGAAAAGATTTGATGCTCGCAGGCTTGATGCTTTAAGTCTCCAAGAGCATCTTTCATCCACACATTCAAGAATATACATGTTTATAATACAAATACAGTTATGTATCATGTATTATTGATAAACAACACACAAAAATCCACACAATTATATATTCACATGGTATACTCTGTTGGTATACTTATATCCATACAAAATTTCAATTCTGATTGATGGAAAAAGTGAGGATCCCGGGGATCTAGTATCAAAGTTTGAAGATGCGTACGCACTTTACCAGGTTGATGATAAACCAATTACCAATAACATACGGTCTTTTTTGGGGGACCAGGTTCCAACAAATAACTTAATGACAATGTACTATATTTTTCTAGTTAAGCCTAGTGTTATAAAATTATTTCCATTTAAGCTACCCTTGTTTGCATCGTGCTCTCAGTTATAAACAAATAAAAAAAGTAAGTGTTGATCGTACTTGCAGTTGTGCTTATTTTTATCTTTATTCCCTGTGTATCTTTCGATTCGGTTTCAACTCTTCAGTCACGAAGCTCTTGATTTGATTTTAACTGCTCCAGGCTACAAAGACCCTTCTCTATCTTTAGCAGAACATATTTCAGTAAGTTAATGTAAAAGCGAAACATATAATTTCCACTCATCCCAGACAAAAGAAAAAATATCTAACTATTTAAAGATGATACTTTTGTTTAAGCACTCCACATCCATATTTTCCATTTTTCTTTCAGTGTATGTTTCTGATAACTAAAATGATTCTATACTCACATAGTATACTGATTTAGCATTCATATATACTATATTATTATTATGTTTTACTGATAATAAAAAAGACAAACCAATACAGTTATATACTCGCATAGTATACTGATATATTATATTTGTATACTATATCGGTATCATTGATAAAAAACACACATAAATCAATACAATTCCATACTCGCAAAGTATACTGATTTAGCATACTTATATACTATATAGGTATCACATAGTTTTTTACTTGAAAACATGCAGACGAACCTTCTTGGCCATGATTTATGAACCCGATATTGGTATTTTTCCTTTATGGCATATTGTTTCATAACGAGAGCCAGCAGGTTCTTGTCTTTGTAAATTTGTCCCTTTTCAACATTTTCATAAAATTGATCTGTTATGATGTTTGCATCATCAAGTTCTAAAATGGCGTTATCTCCTTCTTACACATCAAACGTAGTAATCATATCAGTGCTTTCAAATTCTGCAATTTTTGATGAAATTGGAGCAACATCGAAACTGGAGGTGCTTGCAGCTATAGTGTTTTTAGCAAACGACACACACAGGGGAAATATTGTCATCCCTGCACTTGATTTTTTCAATTCTATGTAAACGCTCACACTCATATACGTTGCAAATCGTTATTGGTGGATATCTTGAGCAATACAATACAGAATTAATATTATTCTATTGTACTTTTGCAGGTGCTTTGAAATTTCTCTCACAATTTGTTCATACTTCCAATACGTCTTTACTAGAATTGCATCCACATGAAAATTTACGAAATTGTTATTATCATATCACTCTCCACTATGTTGGAGCATAATTGGAAGACTTTCCATGATTATAAAGTTATAAGCACTTCTATGTCCAAATTGAATCTCAACAATGGAAATTTCAGCAGTGTTCTTTCAATAAAACAACAACGAAATCAAACCTCTAGATCTCCATATCTCCAAACCTAGATTAGAATCTTCAGTTAAAATCCAGAAGTTTAGCTCCGAAATCAAAATCAAATGAACAGCGAAATCAAAATATGAAGATAACATTGAAATCAAAATCTGAAGAGAAGAGCGAAATCAAAATCTGAAAAGAACAACAAAATTAAAATCCGAAAAGCATCTTCAATCTATTTTTTCACACTTACTACTCTTCAATCGATGGAAATTTCAATTTTGTGGTCTAATTTTTTGAATTTTTGACGAGCTTCTGCATTTTTCGTACGCTTGTGAGCAGCTTCTGCGTTTTTTAGGTAGGGCATTAAAAGCGTGGGTAGTTATTTTGTTATTGCCACTTATTTTTATTAAATAGGTAGGAGTTGTAATTATTTAGTAGGTAGAATTCTTTAATGGGTATGATTGGATAAATAGTTTCACTTTTATAAATAGTCATGTTTTAACCCTTTTAATTTCTCCCAAATAAAGGAGTCATAGGCCCATAGAGTTGACAGGCTGACGGTATGTACTATGTAAAAGATGCAAAGCACAGTTTCCAATTTCAGAACTACAAGAGATGGAATATTCCTTATTCGAGTTAAGTGAAGAAAGAAAAAGAAATGTTCAATTTAGTTTGGTGAAAAGATTAAGAAACATGTATATAATTCGTTCGTATTTAATGTCTGCTCATTTTTCGAGGTCAAAACTTTAAAAAAATCAAGAGAAAAGAGCCAAAATTATGATGATAGTAACAATTAGGGGCAGAGTTAAGATTTTTATTAAGAGGGTCAAATATTTCCCAATTTAATTCTAGTAAGTTGGTATAGACAAATGGTATCCTCTATTAAAAAGTTGTGCAAATGGTAATCCAGAAAAGGCGATTTAATAGTTGAAAAAAGGAGAATCCATTAAAGAGGTTATAAGTGGTCGTGCTTTTACTATCGGAAGCTTGGCAGTGATAAAACGCATTGTTCAAGTCTCTTAGCATCATTGTTTAGTGGCAACAAGTTCCGTGCATAAATCATTTTAGTTATAGGGGCGAGGAGCAAACAATCCCTTATATAAGGTGAAAACCTATCTGATTAATAAGAAGAAAGGAGCATGCCAAAACCGACTTCTAACAAGTTATTGGCTTTTCATCATGTTAGCCTTTTCCCGACCTAGTTAAGGGTTATTTAGTTATAGCACGTAGTGTACTAGTAAATAGAAAAAATGGATTGTAATTCCACAATTCTACCCCTAGCTTGCGGCTTTGAGATTTTGAAAGACGCGAAAATCTTTAGACAAATCTATGACATAAAGCCCTACAACATCAACTACCAACTTAGGGATTGTTTGATTGAAAATAAATTATCTCACGATTAATTATTTCGGAATTATTTATCGCATTTTCCCCTAAAGATAAAAGTACAACAATTTCGAAATAGTTATTCTGGAAATTAATTATATCACGATTTTATCGTAATCAAACATAAAATAAACTTATCTCAAATTTAATTACGAAATTAATTATCACTTTATTCCTCGTACCAAACGAATTTGATCCACAAATAATGAATCGTACCCAAGAACAATCCAAGAAGGAAAGAGACATGGAAAATTTGGTATGAGGCAAATTTAGGTGCTGGATTTGTCATCTGCTGCTTCCTCAAATTTAGCATATGTTGGGATGGTAGGAAGCAAGTTTGATATGTGACCAACCCATTAAATATAATAAAATTGCAAAAAAGATAACTTTCTATCTTTTTAAGCCAGAAATGCTTCTCTATTTATAGCCAAATTGCCAGAAAGGTAAAATTCTCCATTCTTAGTTTTATGTCAAATTAACTTCCAGCTGCCCCTGTTAACTTGCGGTCCTGCTAATGTTTCTTCAAACATAGAGATTATATTGTAGGAAATAAACCCCCACATAAATAATATTCACGGTAATAAAAATAAAATAATAATATAATATCCAAATACGGTAATTAACAAGAATAAAAGAGTAACAATGACACTAAGCTTTTTACATGGAAAATTGTAACGACCCGGCCCGTCGTTACGGGAGTTATCGCCCCGTTTTCTCCATTTAATACTTCAATATGCTAATTTATATGTGTTTGGAGAGTTAGAAGCAAATCGGTGAGAATTAGAATAGAAATGAGGCCATAAATATCTTTACGTGAAGAATAGGTTGGAAAAGTCAACCGAATGTTGACCGATGAGTTAGACAGCTCGAAATGCAAATTTGATGATTCGACTAGTTTCGGTGGATCATTTATGACTTAGGAGAGCAATCAGAATCAAATTCGGAGGTCCAGTGTAGTTTTAGGCTTGAATTGGCTAAGGTCGAATTTTGACGAAATCCGAACGGTAGGTGAGATTTTGATCCGGGGGTCGGGATGGAATTCCGACAATTTCTGTAGCTTCGTTATGTGATTTTGGATATGACTACAAAATTTCAGGTCATTCGGACGTGGTTTGGTTGGGTTTTTGATTAAATGTGTGTTTTGGAAGTTTTAGAAGAACTTAAGCTTGAATTCGATGTAATTTGATGGTCTTGGCGTTGTTTGATGCATGTCGATGATTGGAACAAGTTTGTATGATGTTTTAGGAGGTGTTGGTATTTTTGGTTGAGGTTCCGGGGGCCTCGGGGTGATTTCGGATGGTTAACGGGAATTTATTTAAGTTGGAAAACATCATAATAGGCGAAGATGTAAATGAGTGTGCACAAGACCTCACTTTAAACGATCATATCTCTCGTTATATAAAGAGTTGTGTGACTCACAACCTATCAAATTAAATCCCTTTGAGTCTAGTTTCCAACGCAACAAACCGTGCGTCATTTGGAGGTGTATACAGAAAGTTATGACCTTTTTACTGGGCATGTGTTAGTAGCACGGCCTTAGCGCGGGAGCGCTAGTAGCCCGCGCTAATTGGGTTATTTTCTGCCTCAACCCGCGCTAATTAGCGCGGGTGCGCTAGTAGCAGGCCCTGAATATACATAAGGACGGGAAATGACAGAACTTGAGTCATTTCTCAAGCCTAGGGCTTCCCAACACCCCCAATTCGACCAAGGCACTCAATTGCACTCCTAAGGTAAGCTTTTAAGTGTGTTTTTATGGTGATTTCTCTTCTCAATCACTAGTTACAACATGATTTTGGTTGGATTTCATAGGATTTCTTCAAAATCTCAAGAACACCCCAAAGTTGTCTTTCAAGATTTGATCAACAAGAGGTAATCCTACACCTTAGACTTACATATATAGTGTTATTATGGGAATATGAGTATGAGTCAAGTATTACAACTTATAGTATGGTTGTTGGAAGTCATAAATCCCCAATTTAAATACATGAACATGGTAGGGATTTAAATGTGTATATTTGTTGGAATTTTATTGGTGTGGGTGTGAATGGTTGATCACACACATGATGTTAGGAGTGTAAATTTCTAAAGAATGATAGGGAGATGAATTGTTGGTTAATGGTGATAGTTGGAGGAACCAATGTTATAGTTAAGAGGTATAAATATTTATGCCTACAAGATGTTTGATAATAGGCCTAGATGGCACAAGTTATGGAATTTATGACTAATATTGGCCCTATTGAATGTGGTATTGTAGATTGAAGTTATATAACTGTATTGGATCATTGTAGTATCATTAAGGGGCAAATTTCAGATATGTACGGCTACACCCCCATCTTTTAGAAATCGAACTTCATCGATGTTTGTATGAATTTGGATAGATTGGAAGCGCGAGGAGGCTGGTTGAGGAGCAAAGGCGTCACGGACTAGAATTCTCGCCTGTTCGAGATTCGGCATCCGAGGTGATTGAATTGCAAGGCGGACTAAGGCTTCTACCGGCTAGAGGTGAGTAGTTTATGTATATGGTAGCCTGAGGGTTCGAAACCCCGGCTTAGCACATTGTGACACTAGTAGGGCGTGGCTCACACCCCGTGGCAGGTGCGGGATTGATTGTGACTGGGGATTGAGACTTAGTCCATCCCGGATATGGATAGTATGCTATTAGTGATGGAAATACACTGTGTTTGACTTATTTATGGGCTGTAAGCCTTGTTTGGGGCCTTGTGCCGACCTGTAGTATCCCTAGGGGATAGTATATATGTGATAGCTATACTTGCTTAATCACTCATCTCAGTCCTTGAATTTGAAATCACAATATTGAAATGCTAAGTCACCGATTTTGCAAAATTAAATAAAAGTTAAAGTATTTTCATAAATTATGAACTGGAATCTGGAAATAAGAAATTTGAGCTGTTTTGTAACTTTTCTGATTATTGTGGACTGAGGATGGATCGGGCTGCACGCCGCAGCGGTTATTATGATATGAGGATCGGGCTGCACGCCGCAGCGATATTTGCGCTTGGGCTGTAGGAGCCCCTCCGGAGTCTGTACACACCCCCACTGAGCGCCGTCGACGTTAAATGGATCGGGCTACATGCCGTAGCGGTTATGTGCATTGCATTGCATCTTTATTTGTTAAATTTTTCTGTGGTAGCTATATTGTATTGTTGATGCTAGTTCGTAGGAGGAATCAGACTATAGTTTTGCTTTATTATGTGGTATTCTGTGGATTTCTTACTTTCAGCTACTTGTATATATTTATTACTCACTAAGTACTTAGTACTCACCCTACTCCCTCCACCTTTGTGTGCAGATTCAGGTACACAGGAGGGATAGACGAGCACTCCAGCTTTTATCGGTATTTATCCGTGTTGCTGAGGTAGCTGCTGGCGTTCGCAGGACCTGACTTCTCTTCTTATTCTAGCTTTCCTTTGTATATATATTATCCAGACTTGAGTATTTGGTTTAGTTATTATTATCCGATCATGTTTAGAGGCTCTAGACTCGTGACCCTAGATCTTTGGGTGGTTATTCAGTTTAGCTTTATTGTTGAAATAATATCCAGGTAATTGATTTGAGCTTCATGCTCGGGTGAGAGTCTAAATGGTCGGGCTTGCCTAGCAGGTGTATTGGGCGCCAACACGACCGAGATTGGGGTCATGACAAGTTGGTATCAGAGCCTAGGTTACTAGGCTTCATGAGTCTTGAGCCAGTTGATAGAGTCTTGTAGATCGGTACGGGGATGCCTGTACTTATCCTCGGGAGGATGCAAACTTTTAGGAAAACACTTCACATTTCTTGGAATTCTTATCGTGCGTACTTGATTCATTTTGAGATATAATTTTTGAAATTCCTTCCACACGCCTATGTACGCATCGAGCGCTCAGTAATATGATTGCCGTGATGGCTTATGATTCCCCAATCGAGGGACGAGATATAATCTCTATGAGTTCATGTTGGGCCTGTCTGGAGGACTTGAGGCCGGATCCTTGTCTATGGCTTGATACCAAGGTGCTAATTTTGCGAGCCGGTATTATGAAGTTCATACAATCGGTATTGATCTTAATTGTGAAAATGGCAGTTTGATAATGGGAGAGCTGCAAGGTATTCGGTTCTTATTGTGATTTGATATGTAGCCCTAGCTATGGGCGTGGGGAAATATGTTCATTGCCTTTTAGCGGAGATGTAAAGTGCACTATGTGTGGTAGTATGAGTTTAGACTCAAGAAAACTGAATTGGTTGTGCTAAGAGTATTGTGGTGAAAGGTATTTGACACATGTTATGATTCGAGCAGGTGCAGCGCATGTCCATGTATCAATTTTGATAATATAACTCGTGTAGTATTGAGATTAATGTTGTTGATATACATTGTAATGTCTTGTTGAGTTGTGAATGTATTTTTAGGATGGTTTTGGTGATTCTCTGGCAGGTGGATAGGCCAAATTACAAAGGAAACTCTGTCGAAATTTTTGGAAAATTTGGGACTTAGAAAAGATTTCTGTCACCTAAAGAGAGTAGGCTTAACTGTGGTGCGTGTATAAATACAAGAATTACAGAAGAGCTAAGGTCTCTAATGATTCGAGTCTCTGTCAAGGCTTGTAAATGACATGAGTTTAATCTCACTATAATATTGTGGCATCATTTGAGTAAGAATGCTATGACTGGCTAAAAGTGCTTTGATGTATGGCTCCGAGCCAAGTTGGGGAGTTTGTTATCGATTAACTGATTGCATTGTTGTGTGCTATGTTGGTTCTATCTCTAAGTATGTAGGGGAAATTCTGATAAGGGTTATGGTGCTTCGTAGATGTGAAGAAATACTAGGATGTTTTGAACTGCTATTGGTAAAGAACGTTCGGTGAATAAAAAAAACGATAGCTAATTGTATCGATATGTAATCATGTTCTGCGATGTTAGAGTTCTAACAAGGCACGAGTGGTTCTGTCCAATAAGGCAGTTGAATTATAGCTAAATGAGGGTGAATGACGCCCAAGAATAGCCTTGCGGTGTTCAAGACTTTGCTTGTAATGGTAAGGTGTCTTAAGATTTTGTATGTGGCTAAAGATGGTGGTTTCGTTAGAAGGTGATCAAGACTTGTGTATTGATATGTGGATGATGAGATTCTATGTATCTATATTGTAAGGTAATGATAACGAATTTAAAATCGCAAGAAGTTCTTCAAAACAAGTATTGTAGAATGTGGTACTTCTGGGAAACATTGAGAAAGTATTCAGTGGCCTATGGGTTTTAGACCGTATGGTCTTATGTACGAGTCTCGTGTGGTAACCTGAGTTGAGGTGTTGTGATTCTTCAGTAAAGGCTAATACTAAGTTAAAGACGATTCAGAGAGGAAATTGAGTAAATGGAGCAACTTGTTAATAAACTGAAACGGTATGATAGGGATACGATTAATTCCTGGTATGTGTTCTAATGAAATGAGTCTTGCAGCGATGGTGCAACCAAGCTCTTGAGTGCTGCCAGTTGCGTAGCTCGATGTGGGTAGAAGGACACAGTCCTGACAGTTAAACTTATGCAATGAATTGGGAGAAAGAGTTTGTGATGTGTTTTACCGTGGTTTGAAAAAAATGAGCGTATTCCCTATTGGTATGCGAAGCATGGAATGTGTAATGACTTTTCTTCTATATGGGATCATGAAGGTCCTAGACTAGTAGAGTACGTCGATGTTTGCGGCATAGGAAAGGGATAGAAGTTTCCATGTTATCTTAGTGTGGTATGGTATATACGATGTGTCATGGGATGTTGATAATGGCATGTTCAAGGTTTTGAGATCAGTTCGTAATATATGGGAAGTCATTAAAAAAAAAACAAAAAAAAATTATTGAGCAGCGCGGGCAGCTGCAGGTAATTTAAGAATCGATCTTTCTGGTGATTAAGGAAAAATGATACTGCTATTCTAGTAATTTGGCAGGGTATATGGTCAAAAAGGACAAGGTGCTGTAAACTGATAATATCTAGTGGTATGGTGGTATTCTCTTTTTGGATCGACTGTGATGATTAAGTTGTTGATGGCATAGGGAAATTTCCGAATGATTTTCGTGGTATGAATGGATCCTTGATGTGTGTTATGTATTCGTACAATGGAGTGTGGAATCAGGCATAGTAATTCATGTGTTATATAGGTGATGGAGACTAGAAGTTCTCGTAATCCGCCTATGCAGTGGTTGTATATCGTGTGTATCGGCACCGTTTAGTGATCATCGGAAATCGGAAGCCCTAGTAGCTCTCTCTTAACTTGATATGATGAATTTGGGTTATGATACTTCATTGCAGACTGGTTGTCATAAGTTAGGTTGTCTAGACTAATGTGATATGGACTATGATGAAAATGGCACAAAATGCATAGTAGAGTGCATCAGAGTATGCTCCAGCAGGGTAGTTGTACCCAGGACCAACGGGCAGCTGGTAGGTAATGCTTTGTCAGTTGGGCCTTCGTGGCGGATATTAGTGCAGAGGTTTCTACTATTGATCCAGTTCCGGTATTGGGGAAACTTTGTAGGATGCATTTCTTGTGGCCGAGCTTAAGGCTATATATATGTTTATTGTAATGAGCAATTTGACTCGGTGTGCATTTTCTCTTGCGAGATTTATGCATGGATCGGGTGGCACGCCACCACAGGTATGGTATCTGGATAGGGTGGCACGCCGCCACGGGTATGTTATTGGAACGGGTTGCGCGCCGCAACAGTGTGATGTGGAAAATATAGTTTCCTATAAGTTACTTTGTATACAATACTTCCTAGCTTCTAAGGAATAGTCTGTTTTGGGTACCGCTTGGGGAATAGCACATCGGTTGTATCCATTCAGGATTTGATAGCATATATTAAATGTATCACCGTGAGTGTGATTGATTGCTTGAGTTCAGACCTAAATATGTGCGTGGCTGACCGTTTTGAGCATGGTGACTTGAGGTGCTCCATGAGTAATAGTGCTCGGATAGAATCATGAGTCGTGGCAATGCCATGTGATGTTATGACATTCGAGGAGGGTTCAGGTACTCTAATTCTATGATGTGAGACAGGATCTCAGTTCTATGTTATGATGGTACGGAGGAATTGAATTACAACTCTTTTGTTTGAGTTAGTTATCATGATTGAGTATGTTCAAACGTTTCTTATTGGAGCCTGTGTTGTGCTCGTCGTGGCTTAGGCCGGTGTTGAGGTGTCATATCACCAGTGCGGTGTGTTATAATCAGAATGATCATTGGAGCCATTAATGAGTGCGGGCATATGTGATTTCAACTGGTTAGAAAGGAAAACATCAAGGTTTGGCTCCGAAATATATTGTAATGTCAGTAAAAAAAAAAAAAGGGAAATGGATTCATGAATAGATGACCTGAGAGATGGATTCGATATATCGTGTGTTCGGTTGCCGTGGGTAATATACATGAAAGTGTTGGAATAAGACTTTAGCTAACGAGAAAGGTTTTTCAGTAGTAACTGGTTATCGTGGGAAATTGTGGTGATTAGAGGGCATCGTCTCGAGTGATTGGTTTGTTTGGTACACCATAAGGTCTCACCCGGAGTGGCGAGTATGGACTGTTACAGTTGGTTCGGGTGTATTCCGAGTAGAGACGTGGGATCCAGATGTGGTATATGATTTCGAAAAGTGCAATGTGGTCTATGTTCCAGATGGACTGTGGAAGTTCAGCTATATTGCGTTAGCGAACTTATGATGGACAGGGTGATTTGGTACCACCCCGCATATATGCTTGGTAAGGTCATTCAGCTATTGGGTTGCTTCTAGTACAACTCTGGGTACACTCGAGGACGAGGGATTCTTTAAGTTGGGGAGAATGTAACGACCCGGCCCGTCGTTACGGGAGTTATCGCCCCGTTTTCTCCATTTAATAATTCAATATGCTAATTTATATGTGTTTGGAGAGTTAGAAGCAAATCGGTGAGAATTAGAATAGAAATGAGGCCATAAATCTCTTTACGAGAAGAATAGGTTGGAAAAGTCAACCCAATGTTGACCAATGAGTTAGACAGCTCGGAATAGAAATTTGATGATTCGACTAGTTTCAGGGGATCATTTATGACTTAGGAGAGCAATCAGAATCAAATTCGGAGGTCCGGTGTAGTTTTAGGCTTGAATTGGCTAAGGTCGAATTTTGGCGAAATCCGAACGGTAGGTGAGATTTTGATCCGGGAGTCGGGATGGAATTCCAACAATTTCTGTAGTTTCGTTATGTGATTTTGGATATGTCTACAAAATTTCAAATCATTCGGACGTAGGTTGGTTGGGTTTTTGATTAAATGTGTGTTTTGGAAGTTTTAGAAGAACTTAGGCTTGAATTCGATATAATTTGATGGTATTGGCATTGTTTGATGCATGTCGATGATTGGAACAAGTTTGTATGATGTTTTAGGAGGTGTTGGTATTTTTGGTTGAGGTCCCGGGGGCCTCGGGGTGATTTCGGATGGTTAACGAGAATTTTTTTAAGTTGGAAAACTTCATAATAGGCGAAGATTTAAATGAGTGTGCACAAGACCTCACTTTAAACGATCATATCTCCCATTATATAAAGATTTGTGTGACCTACAACCTATCAAATTAAATTCCTTTGAGTCTAGTTTCCAACGCAACAAACCGTGCGTCATTTGGAGCTGTATACAGAAAGTTATAACCTTTTTACTTGGCATGTGTCAGTAGCACGGCCTTAGCACGGGAGCGCTAGTAGCCCGCGCTAATTGGGTTATTTTCTGCCTCAACCCGCGCTAATTAGTGCGGGCGCGCTAGTAGCAGGCCCTAAATATACCTAAGGACGGTAAATGATAGAACTTGAGTCATTTCTCAAGCCTAAGGCTTCCCCAACACCCCCAATTCGACCAAAACACTCAATTACACTCCTAAGGTAAGGTTTTAAGTGTGTTTTCATGGTGATTTCTCTTCTCAATCACTAGTTACAACATGATTTTGGTTGGATTTCATAGGATTTCTTATTGCACTCCTAAGGTAAGCTTTTAAGTGTGTTTTCATGGTGATTTCTCTTCTCAATCACTAGTTACAACATGATTTTGGTTGGATTTCATAGGATTTCTTCAAAATCTCAAGAACACCCCAAAGTTGTCTTTCAAGATTTGATCTACAAGAGGTAATCCTAAACCTTAGACTTACACATATGGTGTTATTATGGGAATATGAGTATGAATCAAGTATTACAACTTATAGTATGGTTGTTGGAAGCCATAAATCCCCAATTTAAATACATGAACATGGTAGGGATTTAAATGTGTATATTTGTTGGAATTTTGTTGGTGTGGTGTGAATGGTTGATCACACACATGATGTTAGGAGTATAAATTGCTAAAGAATGATAGGGAGATGAATTGTTGGTTAATGGTGATAGTTGGAGGAACCAATGCTATAGTTAAGAGGTGTAAATATTTATGCCTACAAGATATTTGATAATAGGCCTAGATGGCACAAGTTATGGGATTTATGACTAATATTGGCCCTATTGAATGTGGTATTGTAGATTGAAGTTACATAACTGTATTGGATCATTGTAGTATCATTAAGGGGCGAATTTCAGATATGTACGGCTAAAACCCCATCTTTTAGAAATCGAACTTCATCGATGTTTGTATGAATTTGGATAGATTGGAAGCGCGAGGAGGCCGGTTGAGATTCGGCATCCGAGGTGATTGAATTGCAAGGCAAGCGCAAGGCGGACTAAGGCTTCTACCAGCTAGAGGTGAGTAGTTTGTGTATATGGTAGCCTGAGGGTTCGAAACCCTGGCTTAGCACATTGTGACGCTAGTAGGGCGTGACTCACAACCCGTGGCAGGTGCGAGATTGATTGTGAGTGGGGATTGAGACTTGGTCCATCCCGGATATGGATAGTATGCTATTAGTGATGGAAATACGCTGTGTTTGACATATTTGTGGGCTGTAAGCCTTGTTTGGGGCCTTGTGCCCTAGGGGTTAGTATATATGTGATAGCTATACTTGCTTAATTACTCATCTCAGTCCTGGAATTTGAAATCACAGTATTGAAATGCTAAGTCACCGGTTTTGCAAAAATTAAATAAAAGTTAAAGTATTATCATAAATTATGACCTGGAATCTGGAAATAAGAAATTTGAGCTGTTTTGTAACTTATCTGATTATTTTGGACTGAGGATGGATCGGGCTGCACGCCGCAACGGTTTTTATGATATGAGGATCGGGCTGCACGTCGCAGCGGTATTTGCGCTTGGGCTGTAGGAGCCCCTCCGGAGTCTGTATACACCCCAGTGAGCGCCGTCGACGTTAAATGGATCGGGCTACACGCTGTAGTGGTTATGTGCATTGCATTGCATCTTTATCTATTGAATTAATCTATGATAATTGTATTGTACTGTTGTTGCTAGTCCGTAGGAGGATCAGACTGTAGTTTAGCTTCATTTTGTGGTATTCTGTGGATTTCTTACTTTCAGCTACTCGTATATATTTATTACTCACTGAGTACTTAGTACTCACCCCTACTCCCTGCACCTTTGTGTGCAAATTCAGGTACACAGGAGGGATATATGAGCACTCCAGCTTTTATCGGTATTTATCCGAGTTGCTGAGGTAGCTGCTAGCGTTTGAAGGACCTCGCTTCTCTTCTTATTACAGCTTTCCTTTGTATATACATTATTTAGACTTGAGTATTTGGTTTAGTTATTGTTATCCGATCATGTATAGAGGCTCTAGACTCGTGACCCTAGATCTTTGGGTGGTTATTCAGTTTAGCTTTATTGTTCAAATAATATCCAGGTAACTGATTTGAGCTTCATGCTCGGGTGAGAGTGTAAATGGTCGGGCTTGCCTAGCAGGTGTGTTGGGCGCCATCACAACCGGGATTGGGGTCGTGACAAAAACCCTTCTGAATAAGGGAAAAACCACGACCCCGAGAGGAGAAACTGATATCACTATAGTATGGAATTTACACTTTGTAGGCCCGAGTAGAATACTACAAAGACCACTACAGCGCTCAAAAGAAATAACCCTCTTTTGATATTCCCACCTCACTACAATATCGCTCAGTCTCTATTTTACTCACAGACTATTTTCTTATACCTTGTTTGTGAAACCTCACTCTTTCTTTCTCTCTTTGTTGGTGTTTAGAAATGAGAATTGAAGCTCTCCTTTTATAGCCAAAGCTTCATTCTCTAAAGCCTACAATATTTGACAATTTACAGACACTTTTCACAATTCAACAAAGTTGGCTACCAACCCAAAGAAATTCAACAAGGTTGGCTACCAACCCAAACTAATTCAACAAAGTTGGCTGCCTAACCAAACCAAGTCAACAAGGTTGGCTACCAAACCAAAGAAACTTTTATTAGGCACATGCCTAATACTTCTTCAAATGAGATGGACATCATCAATCTCCCGCTCTAGTCTCATTTATCTAGAGGAGGTAGCACTGTGTTCTAGTTTGAGTGCATGCCGACAAGTTCTTTGCATAGCTCAAACTTGTTCCTTGGGACCACCTTCGTCAGCATATCTACGGGATTCTCACTTATAAAAATCTTAAAGACTTTTAGAGATTCATCATCTACCATTTCTCGAATCCAATGATATGTCACGTCAATGTGTTTGGTCCTTGCATGGTACATTGAGTTCTTGCTAAGGTCTACTGCACTTTGACTGTCACAATAAACGACATACTCCTTCTGATGCAATCCAAGCTCTTGAAGGAACCGTTTGAGCCATATCATCTCCTTTACAGTTTCTGTAGAAGCAATGTACTCTGCTTCAGTTGTTGAAAGTGCATCATACTTCTGCAACTTAGACTGCCATGATATAGCTCCCCCTGAAAATGTAAACAAATATCCAGTAGTAGATTTTCTGTTGTCAATGTCACCTGCTATATCAACATCTGTATAGCCCTTCAAGATTGGATCAGATCCTCCAAAGCACAAATAATCTCCCGTGGTACCTCTCAGGTACCTGAGTATCCACTTGACTGCTTCCCAATGTTCCTTTTCTAGATTTTGAATAAACCTGCTGACAATACCAACTGGGTGAGCAATATCAGGTCTAGTGCATACCATTGCATACATTAAGCTTCCGACTGCTAAAGAATAAAGAACTCTAGCCATGTTCCCTTTCTCTTCCACTATTGTAGGACAGATCTTTTTGCTCAACTTTAGATGACTAGCAAGAGTTGTGCTAACTGGCTTGGCGTTCTTCATGTTGAAGCGTTCTAGTACAGGTTCAATGTACTTTTCCTGAGATAGCCACAACTTTCTACTTGTTCTCCCTCGAACTATCTTCATCCCTAGAATTTGTCGTGCTGTCCCAGATCCTTCATATCAAATGATTTGGACAGATCTCCCTTCAACTTTGCTATCAACCCCTTGTCTTTTCCTACAATTAACATGTCATCCACATACAACAATAATATAATAAAGTTATTCTCAGAAAATCTTTTGAAGTATACACATGGACCAGAATAGGTCTTTAAGTATGTTTGACTTTTCATGAACGAGTCAAACTTCATGTACCACTGCCTTGGTGCCTTCTTCAATCCAAAAAGACTCTATTCAATTTGCACACCATGTGTTTCTTTCCAGCTACTTCAAATCCTTCTGGCTGCTCCATATAAATCTCCTCTTCCAAATCTCCATGAAGAAATGCAGTTTTCACATCTAACTGCTCCACTTCAAGATCTAGGCTAGCTGCTAAGCTCAAAATAGTTCGAATAGAAGTCATTTTGACAACAGGTGAGAAAATTTTGTCAAAATCAGTACCTTTCTTCTGTTCGAAGCCTTTAACGACCAATCGAGCTATGTATCTGACCATCTTGCCATTTCCATCCTTCTTGAGTTTAAAGACCCATTTGCATTTGAGTGGTCTTTTACCCTTTAGAAGTTCAACCAGCTTGTACGTGCCATTTTTCCTATAGAGATTCCATCTCTTCTTGCATAGCTTTCATCCACTAGTTCTTTTCTGAATGGGATATCACCTCCTTAAGACTTTCTGGCTCCCCTTCATCACTGATGAGGACATACTCTGTGGAAGGGTACCTGCATAATTCTACCCTTGGCCTCTCTGATCTCCTTAGAGGTTGAGGTTGTTCTTCTTCCTGAGTGGGATGCTCCACTTCCTCAACACCTTCATGAAGTTGCTCCCCCTGCTCGGCAACCTCATCGGTCGTACTTTCTGCACTTGTGGGATTTGTAGAATAAAAGGAATAGTAACAAGGTTAGGAATTATACCATTCTTCGCCTATTCTGACATATACAGTTCCAACTTCACTTTCTCGGAAGACTACATCTCTGCTTCTATGACCTTTTTCTTTAGAGGATCCTACCATCTGTACCCAAACTCTTTATCTCCATATCCGATAAATATGCAGGGAACAAATATATCGTCCAACATTGTTCTCTACTCTTTTGGTACATGTGCAAAAGCTCTGCAACCGAACACCTTCAAATGTGAGTAGGAAATCTCCTTGTTTGTCCAAACTCTCTTTGGGATGTCAAACACCAACGGAACTGATGAACTCCTATTGATCAGGTAACATGCTGTCTGAACTGCTTCACCCCAGAATGACATGGGCAGTTTAGCCATTCTGAGCATGCTTCTCACCTTCTCAACAATGGTGCGGTTCATCCTCTCGGCTACGCCATTATGTTGTGGGGTTCCAGGAACTGTCTTTTCATGTCTGATCCCATGACTTGAACAATACTCTTCAAATTCCCTTGAAGTGTACTCACCTCCATTGTCACTTCGGAGATGCTTTAGCTTTTGACTCGTCTCCCTTTCTACTAGAGGATAAAACTTCTGGAAAATATGAAACACCTGATCTTTGGTTTTCAAAATATAAACCCATAATTTTCGTGAAGCATCATCAATAAAAGTAACAAAATATTTGTTACATCCCATTGATTCAATTTCCATTGGACCACAAACATCAGAATACACTAAATCAAGTATATTTAATTTTCTTTCAGACGATGTCTGAAATGAGACTCTATGCTGCTTACCAAATAAACAGTAGTCACAGGGTTTTATTATTGTACCTTTGGCGTAAGAAATAAGTGATTTATTGGCAAGAATATATAATCCCTTCTCGCTCATATGACCCATTCTTTTGTGCCACAAATCTGCATAGATTTCATCTTGTGCCGCGTTCAATTCGCCTTGGCATATTTTTGCATTTGTCCTGTACAACGTGCCACGAGCAACTCCCTTTGCAATCACCAATGATCCCTTAGTGAGTCTCCACTTTTGGTTTGTAAAATAGTTCTCGTATCGATCTTGGTCTAAAGCAATCCCCGAGATCAAGTTCATCCGCAAATCAGGTACATGCCGTACATCCTTTAGAACCAATGTGCATACGACATTTGTCTTGATACAAATGTCACCAATCTCCGCAATCTTTGAGTAACTTGTGTTTCCCATTCTCTCAGTGCCAAAATCACCTGCTACATATCTGCAAAAAAGATCTCTTACCGGTGTGGCGTGGTAAGATGCCGCTGTGTCAACCACCCATTCCGACTCTGGACCTGACAGGTGCATGCATTCATCTTCCTCATTTATAAAGAGGACAACATTATCATTGGTTTGCACCATGGCAGATGTGTTGTCATCATTCTTCTAGCCACTGATTTCACCTTTGCTCTTTCTTGGATTTGGGCAATCCCTTTTGAAGTGACCTGGTTGATCACACAACAACAACAACAACAACAACCCAGTATAATCCCACTTAGTGGGGTCTGGGGAGGGTAGTGTGTACGCAGACCTTACCCCTACCCTGGGGTAGAGAATCTGTTTCCAAATAGACCCCGGCATCCTTCCCTCCAAGAACTTCCCACCTTGCTCTTGGGGAGACTCGAACTCACAACCTCTCGGTTGGAAGTGGGGGTTGCTTACCATCAGAGCAACCCCTCTTGTCTAACCTGGTTGATCACAATTATAGCATTTTCTGGCTATTGATTTGGATCGGTTCTTTGACTTCCCACGAGCTCCGGATCTGCCATAGTTGCATGAACTCCTTTGATAACTCCTGCCTCTACCTTTTGTTATGAGAGCCTGTCCTTGATTTTCAGGCTTTTTTCTCATCTTCTCATTAGTAGAAGAGCCGATGTGACATCTTTCAACTCAATAGTAGTCTTACCGTGCAGGATAGTTGTTGCCAAATTATCGTATGAAGATGGCCACGAGTTTAATACCAATATGGCTTTATCTTCCTCCTCGATTTTCACTCCGAGGTTGGCAAGCTATGTGATTAGTCCAATAAATACATTTAAATGTGATAATAAATTCATACCTTCACCTATATGTAGGGCGTATAACTGCTTCTTCAGGTACAATTTATTTGTCAGTATTTTGGACATGCATAGGCTTTCCAACCTTGTCCAAATTCCACGTGCAGTGACTTCATCAATGATGTTATTTACCACATCATCCGATAAGTGCAACCTGATTGCACTAGCAGCTCTTTCATCCAAGTCAGCCCAATCCTCAGCTTTCATGGTATCAGGCTTTTTTGCATCAGCATCTAGTACCTAGTGTAATCCTTGTTGGATGAGCAGATCCCTCATCTTTCTTTTCCATGTCGAGAAACCGTTATCTCCGTTGAATTTAGCTACCTCGTACTTTACTCCGGACATTTTTATTTTTCACCGAGTATAGTACTACTGACAGTGAATAGTATTTCAGTGAACGAGCACAACCTGTGCTCTGATACCAGTTGTTGGGAATAAACCCCTACATAAATAATATTCACGGTAATAAAAGCGGAATAATAATGTAGCACCGAGATACGGTAATTAAAAAGAATAAAAGAGTAACAATGACACTAGGATTTTTATGTGGAAAACCCTTCTGAATAAGGGAAAAAACCATGACCCCGAGAGGAGCAACTAATATCACTATAGTAAGGAATTTACACTTTGTAGGCCCGAGTAGAATACTATAAAGACCACTACAACACTCAAAAGAAATAACCCTCTTTTGATATTCCCACCTTACTACAATATCGCTCACTCTCTATTTTACTCACACACTATTTTCTTATACCTTGTTTATGAAATCTCACTCTTTCTTTCTCTCTTTGTTGGTGTGTAGAAATGAGAATTGAAGCTCTCCTTTTATAGCCAAAGCTTCACTCTCTAAAGCCTGATCATAATTCTTTATGTTTGGATACCAACCTATCTTATCAATATATTTACAAAAAAGCCACAATATTTGACAATTTACGCACTTTCACAATTCAACAAAGTTGGCTACCAACCCAAAGAAATTCAACAAGGTTGGCTACCAACCAAAACTAATTCAACAAAGTTGGCTACCTAACCAAATCAAGTCAACAAGGTTGGCTACCAAACCAAAGAAACTTTATTAGGCACAATGCCTAATACTTCTTCAAATGAGATGGACATCATCATATATTATGGATCAATGGTTATTGGACTCCAAAAATATTCCAAGACTTTTGGAAGTATTAGTTAAAATCAGTATTATTTATACCAAAATCTTGGTATAACTAATCCCTTAGGGTCATTTGGTACGCGAGATAAGATAGGAGAAGTTGTGGGTTTAATTTTTATCATATTTGGTTGGCAGTATAAATTTATTCCGGGATAAATTTATACCGCCAACCAAACACAATATAAATTTAATCCCAGTTTTAATCCTGAATATCTTACCTTATCCCGTCAAACTTGGGATTATTTTGTCCAACACCTCTTAGGGGATAAATAATCCACTGACTATAATCCTGGGATAAATATAGTCCGTGTACCAAACGACCCCTTATAGAAAATGGGATAAGTTATCCAAGTTATAATCTTGAGTTTAATACGGTCATTTGTCATTATTATTATTATTATTATTATTATTATTATTATTATTATTATTATTATTATTATTATTGAAATTGTGTAAAGAGAATTAAGGTAAGTCTATCCCTGCCGATTCTGATTTCTAAGATACTGGTGTAAGGTTCACTCTAAATACATTGTATCTCTGCTTTTAGTTCAGTAAATTGATACGTTCCTTTAAAAAAACCTAGCAAAAATGTAGGAATTTTTACAGAAATATTTTTAGGAAAGAAGAAAAAATTCAATTGTAAGGTCCCGTAAATTTTGTGCTTGAAACCTAGTAGCTCATGGTGTCAAGGTCCGAATATTGTAGTGATCTAAGCTTTAAAAATCGAAAGACAAAAATTTTCTAGAAAATTTCGTTTCTGCGGTCAAGAATGCGGTCGCAAATCTGCTATGCGGACAACATTCATACCGCAGAGTGTAACAGAAGGTTTTCCAAAATTATTGTTGAAAATGCGGTTCAATATGCGATCGCATAATAAAAATGCGGATCGCATAACCATCGCATAATTCCTTAAGGATTTTTCAGGGTCAATTCTGCGGCGCATTATGCGACCGCAGAACACGAATGCGGACCACATTCTTGTCGCATATCGTAACAGAACATGTGATTTTTGGGAGCAATTCTGCGGTCCATTATGCAGACCGCATGTTAATTCTGCGATCGCAGATGCGACAGCAGATTTGACTCGGCCCAAATTTTTCTAAAATTTTAACCCGATCTCTTCATTAATAAAACACCCCAACTCCTTATTTCTTCATATTTTCTGAGCAAAATAAGATAGAGAGAGGAGAGATTTTTGAGAGAGAAACCTATCATCTTCAAGGATTGTTTTCTAATCGCTTGGACCAAAAATCCTATGGGAAGTGTCTTCTTCCCCAAATTCTAAAGGTAAAAACCCTAACCATTTTTCCTTGATTTTCGGTTTTTTTAAAAGGAAAGAAAGAATTTTATGCATTAATTCTTAAAAGTGGAAATTAACCACTCATGCATGTTCTTTAAACTTGAAATTTAGTAAAAAGAAGTGGATATAAGCAAGAGTTTACAAAAATGGAGTTGGCAACATAAGATAACTTGGGTGAATTTGAAGTAGGAGATAAAAGAAAGGAAATTCGACTCCAGGTATGTATGGCAAATTTTGATCTTTGTGAAATCGCCCTTTTGTGTACAAATTATTTAGTATGTAATAGCTATGTGAATTGTTGTGTAATTCTGATGATTAAGTTGTTGGGTGTTCGATTGGTTTAACCATGTGTTATGTGGTATGAGACGTGAACCGAATGATGAACAAGGAAATTGTAAATGGTAAAAATGGGGACAATGGTAGTAATGGTATACTTGGATTCTTGTGGGAAAGTAATGGAACAACTCGAATTGTTTATAAACTGTTGAAAAATAATGGGATTGGTACTCTCGGGTATGGAAATATTGTAACATTTTTGTAGCAGTAGCTTGAAAAGTATTTGGAAACACAAACAAATTTGTAAGTTGCTTATTGCCCTTGTTTGTGATCTTTGTGAAGTGTTTTTGGTTGTTGTTGTGATTGTTGTGATCGCTGTGATTTGAAACTGTACGGTAGGATTGGGTTGCGCGCCGCAACACGAAGTAATAAGGTGTGTGTTGGGGTGATAAGGGTGGCCGAGGTAATAAGGGTGGCCGAGGTAATCGCCATTGAAATTGATATGAATACAATTGTGAAATCATTGATGTGAAATTGTGAAAGGAGACAACATGAGAGTTTGCAACCTGTGGGGCATTGATTGTCCCTTTGTTTGGCTTGATTGTGCTTTCTGTGCGTGTTTGGTTGATGCCTTCTTTGTTGATCACTATTTGTATATGGGTTGAGGACTAATTGAAACAAAGTAAGTGTGGAAACGTGATTGGCTCGCTTCATTATTTCTTGGTGTATCTGTTGGTTGTGTTATTGTCGTGACTTATTTGTTTATGGCTTGAGTTTACTTGGGATAAAGCTTGTCCATACATACCAGTACAATTCCACTGTATTGACGTCCCTTTTTCTGGGGGTGCTACATTCATTTTTTGATTGTAGGTGGATCCATAGCAGGTACTTTAGCTCATCGGCAATAACACTCACCATGTTCCACTGGCCGTTTTGGTGAGTGCCTATCCTTTTGGGGCCCTACGTGGCTCATGCCACTTCTATTTTGATTTCTTATTTTGATTTTGTGTAAGGTATAGCCGGATCCTTGTTACCGGAAAGTATTGTATCATCCTGTTATATCTTAGAGGCTCCAAAGACAGTAAGATGTGGGATCATGGTCTTATATAAATATATTTCGGGCATTATAAATTGTAAACTTGTTAATAAACTAAGCGTGTTGTTATGTTGGTAAAAGTGTGATTTTAATTATAAATTGGTAAATTTTGGGTTTATAAGTAATGAACGATACAGGGGTAACACATGGGTTAGGAAAGGCACCCAGGTCCGCTTGACTGGGGCTTCCCGGTCAGGCGCCGGTCATGTCCCTCAATTTTGGGACATGACATCAATGGTGTTTGACTCAAAAGTTATCAAATACTTTTCGAGAAAATCAATCGAAATACATCAAGGGTAAATCATAGCCAATCATAACTTTTCACTGAATCAGAAGACAAATTTGAGATATATGAATAATCAACTGGAGAATGATACAAACATGGTTTTATTCATCATACTAGCTTGACCTGCCTCTCCTTAAAGAGGTTCAATATCTTACAGTTGTCTTGTTCATCGCCCCATTCATGGAGAGTATTCATCCATTTTTATGTATCCAAAGTCGTGTAAAAGAACAAGCCCCTTTTCAAGGTTCTCTTTCTTGGTATTTATAGTTTCAAGCTCTGTGAGCTGGTCACGAGTTATCGTAGTTTGGTCGAGGAGACATCCTCTTATCGCAAAAGGGATGTGACCCCCTTGTTCGCCTTAAGAACAACTGTCAAGTTAAAAGTTAATTGCATTGACCATTCATTATAAGTTGGTTAGGACGGGGATAGCCCCGTAGTTGTCGTATGGTCAGATTTCTACCAATACAGTTAGTCCCTCTGTTCGTCAGGGTCGTGTCTGTGCCGACCTCGACGGACGGATAGTGTGGCATAATCAGTAGAAGTCGGACTCTCCTTTCGTTTATTAATGGAGTTAAGAATTCCAAGACGACCCGGGGCACATTTTCGATGTTTCCATATATCTATGATAGCCTCACAACTGAAATGTCAGTTGGTAATTGAAGCGCCATTTCGCGCAGTCGTTTATAACAGCACACATTTCCATTAAACCAAATTGTTTCATGCTCAGTCATGTATTAATGATGACTGTTAGCACGTGATTTTTGCACTAAGCAAATAAATTCCAAAATTAAATTAAATAGGATTTTTTGAGTGCAATTACATGATTTGTGTGATATTGGATGCATTTTGTGTGTTGAATAACATAAAAAATTAGAAAATAAAAAAATATATGATAGGAGAAGTACTGTGCATTTTTTATTAATTAGTTTTTTTAAAAAATAAAATAAAAAAGAAAGAAAATCAAAAAATATATAATATAGTGTTAATAGCGGAAAATAGAAATATATAGTAGAAAATTGCCAAAAAATACCTAAAAATTAGTAAAGGCAGGAAATTAATTAATTTAGATAATACAAAAAGGAAAAAATGAAATACAAAAAGGAATTACCTCAAAAATATTAAAATATCAGAAAAAAAAAATATACAAGTATAATAAGATTGGGCCAAATGCAGTCCAATTGGTTGGCCTAGTGTGTTAGCCCAAAAGATCCGGTCCAAGCATTTGAATTGGTGGAATCTCAGCCGTTAATTGCACCACATCCAACGGCTGAAAATATTAGCAGATTTTTATTTTTTAATTAATATGAGAGGATTGATCTCAACCGTCCAAATCCAGATGATCTGACGGAAGAGACCATTAGTCTCATTATCAGGGAGACGGCGTCGTTTAAGTAACGTTAGTCTTGACCGTTGATCATCAGAGATTCAACGTCCAAGATCACCTTGTTGGCCACGAGTATAAAAGGCCTATGTCTCAGTTGAGACCGGCCATTCTAGTACTCCCCAAACCCTAGCCGCGTTGGCTTCTTCTTCATCTCCTTCTTCTCACCCTCGCCGGCCATGGAGGCCACCACCTTTCACGGTGGTCTCCGGCCACCCCCTCACCCCAAACCACTATCTTCTTCTTCTCCGTCAGAAGCCTCATCCCAAAAACCCTGAATCCCCTTGAAACCTCCCTTGTTCTTGAAACTCCGGTCATCGGAGTTCATCTCTGGTGACCTCAATATATGAGAACCACCCCAAGCTTAACACCACAGAACCACCTCACCCTGATCTATCACCCCATACCCTTGGCTTCCCTCGAATCTGCCCCTATCTCCTCGAATATCCAAAAGAAGGTCGCCGGAACCCTAACTCCGGCGACTCAAACCAAGTTTCCTCCCAAGATCCCACCTTTCCCTCTCTAAATACCCACCCCTAACCAGAAAACCCCCAAAAAACTTCGTCCTGAAGTCTAACAAGAAAACCAGAAAAAAGATATAAAAGAAATAAACGAAAAAGAGAAAAAAAAGGAAATCTGAAGAAAAGAATGAAAAAATATGAGAGGGAAAATGGAAGCTCAGGGGACCGGCCGTGCAAGCTAAGTGTTCCCTCTCCCTTTACTTGCTTTGTTTTTTTTAATTGTTTTATGTGTTTTTCTTTTCTCCTGTGTGTTTGATATACTTTTCTTGATATAGATAATCGAATAAAACTAGGGTTTTTTAGTTAGTTTGTTTCTTTGTTTTAAAGATTCGTTCTTGACATCATTGTTCTTCTTCATCTTCTGTTTATATTAGAGTTTCTTCTGTTAGCTTTCAATATCTTTACTGTTCTTCTCTTCCGTTAACTGTATGATTTAGTTTTGGTTCTAAGTTTAGCCGTTTGATTCCCATTCTCCTTCATCTCCTATATTAGGGTTTCTTATGTTGGTTTGTAGTATCTCTTCTGTTTTTCTTATCTGCTAAATGGCATGCTTAATATTGGGGTTTGATTTTCTGAAATCTGATTTAGTGATTTTGCTTCTCTTCTCTGTCACTTTCGCATGATAGATTTAGGGATTTTCTTCATTGTTTCTTCATGTCTTTCCTGTTCTTCATCTTCAATTTATCTATCACACGCATAGAGTTAGTATTTGGAAAGCGGGTTGATATCATTCTTATGTTACTCTGTTAGAACCATTATGCTTGTGTCTGATATAGGCCATGTTTTGATTGCTTTGTGAGGTCTAGTCTCTACGAGTCTATGTTCATGAACTTTAAGTGTGTTCTGGGTCTTTCAATGAATCATTCAACATAAAATGGTTGTAACTAAGCCTGACTGATGTTAATTGGCACTTTGCTACATGAAATTGAGTTTTGTGATTCTGATTGATTAAGATTCAACACTATCAAACTTCTTTTCTGAGTTTTAATTGATAGATGAACAAGTTTGGTTTCATTTGGTTATGTGTGCAATTGTATGTTGAAATGGCTAAGTTTGCAATAGTTTTATGTTAGTATGAGCAGTGTTAATGCCCATCAATCTTAGGGGAATTGGTTATAGCTGCAATAGTACTAAGTTTCATAAGTGGTTAGTTTTGAAATAGGTTAAAATTGAAAATAAAAAAAATAGGTTATAAATTAAATAAGTGACCAAAAATGGTCAATTTTGCAATTGACCAACTCTGCAAGGTCTTTCACATACTGGCCCACCCTTAAATGGGCTAGTTGTGTAATAATTTGTTTAAGTTTGAAAGTTCAGACTTACCAAGACTCAAATTGAGCCCTGAATCACAAGTGGCTAGGCCTGCAAAGGCCTTAGCCAAGCCTGTGTTCAGTAATGGGCTTTAATTGCAAAAGCCAAGTCTCAACTTGAGACTGGCTAAGTTTTAAATAGTCTAAGTATAACAATAAAGCAGGCTAGTCCTGCAATTAGCTTAAAAATGAAATAAAAGTCTTTAATTAATAGAAAATAAAGCAAAAGTGGTTAAAATTGAAATAGTTCTTCAAGTTAAAATTGGCCAGTCCTTAAATACCAATGCAAGGACTGGACCTTAGTTAAATAAGTTGAAAAATGCTGAAAACCTGACCTAGGTAGGTCGGGTAATTCAGCTGTGCCCTTAAGGGCATAAAGGGAATATAAATTGGTAAAATGGTAGATTAAATAGATCATATAGGGACATATGAGACATTTGTGCTCCTGATTTCTGCAATTTTGTAGAGATTTAGGGGTATAATGGTCTCATTAAAAAGGAAAATCAGTAAAAATCCATAACTAGTAGGGACACTTTGGTAAAAACTTAAGAATAGAATAAAAAAGAACCTTCCAGCACATGCTGGAAGGGATCTTATAACTGAATTGGGGTGCAAAGTATAGATTTAGTGAGTTTTAAGGGGAGGAAAATGGAATTAACCCCTATTCTTCCCCCCCCCCCCAAGAAATCTGCCAATCTATACCTATAAATACCCCCTAAAAAGGCTGATTAAGGGCTGTTTTTCTATAGAAAAATTCAGAGTGAATACAATAGCAAATAGCAAATAGTTTTTCTGCATATTTCGAGTGATAATCACGGGTTAAGCTTTTTGTTTGTGGGATTTCTGCTCGATTTCTTCTGGGATTTCTTATCTGCTGTTGCTGTGTTGTCCTGCTCGTTTGAAATTCAGTTCTACACTGTTGCTTGTGCTTTGTTGATTCTGCTGCTGTTGCTTGCTCTTGTCTCCCTTAGAACTCATCGATTTCTTTTGCTGAACCAGGTACATTCCCTGTTCGACTGAAGATGTAATGTTAAAATGCTTAATGAAATGAAGTTCAAGTGTTAAATTCATCTGTTATTATGTATTTTTAGCTTACTCTTTTCATTAATAGTTTAGTGTAGCTTAGATATGTATTTATTTAAGTATAGTATGGCATGTATAAGTAGAAGAACCAAACAAAAACAATGTAATAGATAGAATGATAGTAGTAGTGTAGTCGTAGTTAGTATATCACCTAGTTAAGGTAGATAAAACTCTTAAAACAAGTAATTAACTATAGTCCAGGTCATTAATAACTCTCACATCAGTAACATGAAAACATTCATATAGTTAATTAGACTTACGAACCAGTATACAGCTACAAACAAGCTCAAAGGAGATAAACAGTTAGAAGAAACATCAATACTTTTGCAACTGGGTATGTGATAATGTAATGACTAAAATCGTAGTAAAAATCAGTAGTGTAGCTGTGCTTAAGTCTTCAAATCACTTAAACGTAGATACTCAGGTTATTATAATTAAATAATTGAATTGTTTAGTAATACTTCACCCAGGTAGACTGTCTTCTCTTAATTTCTTAGTTAAGCAATCTCGACATTAATATAAGTCATTTAGCAGAAAACAAAGAGAGTAAGAGTAGTTGGTTCTCACATACATTAGTTAGTTGTAATCTAGAATTAATATTGACAATCTTTGTACAATGATCTACCTCTTTGTTGAATAAAAAATGCATTTCATTTTCAGTTTATCCATGTTTGTTTTAGTGTGATTTCTTCACGTTTGTTGTCGTTTGGTTTGGGCCTAATACATAACGTGGGCCTGAACAGTGGTACTGTCACGACCCTATTTCACCAATTGTGAACATGTCGTGATGGCACCCAATCCCCACGACTAGGTAAGCCTAACATGTTGCGGAATCTATAAGTTATAAATACTTAAATAGAAACAACGGAAAATAACATAAAAGATATGTAATCCATGCCGCTTGGCACATACATCCGTCACACAATAAGTAAAACACTACCAAGATCCGGAACCCCACGGTAACACAGACTAAAAGAGAAATACAACTGTGGCTCTATGTGTAAAGAGTATCTAATAACGAAATGAAGAAAAATGCCAACTAGTAATACTAGAATAGAAGGGAAGCCTCCGGATCCGCGGACGTGGCAGATCATACCTCGAAGTCTCCCAGAAAGCTGCAGAATCACCTAGTACGAGCCTACTCTGATGTACCTGGATCTGCACAACAAAAGTGTGCAAAAGAGTAGCATGAGTACACCACGGCGGTACTCAGTAAGTTCCAAGCCTAACCTCGATGGAGTAGTGACGAGGAAGGTCATGGCCCTACCGAGAAATAAAATAAGATAATGATAATAATATAACAAACAACTCAAAATAAGAACAAGTCTGAAGTAAAAGCATTTGATATGAAATACTATAACCGTCTACAGTTAAGCTAACAAAATAAACGAATCCAGGATCTGTGGGAATTGAACCCACAGTCCCATTCTCAGTACCTCTGGGTCTCCGGGAATCGAACCCGTAGCCCATGTCTCCATAATATCTCAATAACTCAGGATCTCCGGGAATCGAACCCGCAGTCCCTACCCATCAGTCAGGATCTCGGGAATCGAACCCGTAGTCCTCATTTCAATAAATCTCGGGATCTCGGGAATCGAACCCGTAGTCCATATTTCAATAATCTCAGGATCTCGGGAATCGAACCCGTAGTCCACATTTCAATAATCTCGGGATCTCGGGAATCGAACCCGTAGTCCACATTTCAATAATCTCGGGATCTCGGGAATCGAACCCGTAGTCCACATTTCAATAATCTCGGGATCTCGGGAATCGAACCCGTAGTCCACATTTCAATAATCTCAGGATCTCGGGAATCGAACCCGTAGTCCACATTTCAATAATCTCAGGATCTCGGGAATCGAACCCGTAGTCCACATTTCAATAATCTCGGGATCTCGGGAATCGAACCCGTAGTCCATAACCACAGCAAGTAAAGGAATACACAGAGAGAAGTATAATATGCCTAATGATAACTCCGCCGATGAACAGCGCCAGCGATTACCAAGAAAACTCAAGTAAGTCAAGTAGGCAACTGGACAGTTAGATTCTATCTAATCATGCTTTTATAACTACTACCGGGTAGAAATATCGAATTTAACATCTAAAAACACAGTAATATCACTCATTGAACATTTTGAGTAAAGTATGTGTTCAACAACCAGCGCATGTACACGCTCGTCACCTCGCGTACAAGGCATTTAAAGTATCACAATAATATCCTAGGGGTGAAAATCCCCCACACGAAGTTAGACAAGCCACTTACCTCAATTTCGGTACAAAACCGCTAAGAAATAACCCTCTTGCCGCGAATGTCGGCCTCCATAAGTGTAGTATCTGATAAAAATCAATAGAATCACATCAAAATAGGCCAATTTGGGCATTACCCAATCAAAATAGCTCAAAATTCACCAAAATCCACAAGTTGCCAAAACCCGACTTTCGGTAAGCTTATCGAAAAATCACGAAAGTTGTATATTCGGAACCCTTGCCTCAATACGAGTCTAAGCATATAAATTTTACCAAATTCGGACTCCATTTGGCCATTCAAAACCTTGATTTTCTAAAGTTCAAGCCTAGGGCTAAATCCTCCATAATTACCCCAAATTTCTCCATTTTCATGATATAATTGCATAATATTACCAATACTAATCATAGTTTAAGTCCATAGATGATTACCTGATGATGATTTCCCTTGAATTTCTCTTCAAAATCGCCCAAATCGCCTCTAAAGCCGAGACCCAAAATGTGTGAAATGTTCTGAAATTTTTCTAACTTCCGATACACTTACTTACAGCGATTTTCGCTTCTGCGGAATATTTTCCGCTCCTACGAACCCGTATCCACGACCAAAGGGTCGCTTCAGCGGTTCCAGGCCTGGCCGGCCATTTCTGCTTCTGCGAGTAAAGGGCCGCTTAAGCGGGCCCGCTTCTGCGAAGGAACTTCCGCTTCTGCGGAAACATCCGCCTCTGCGCACCATTGACCGCTTCTGCGGTCTCGCCCAAGCGGTCGAGTGTCCGTTTCTGCGGACCATGCCCATTTTCTCCCCGTCCGCTTCTGCGATCACTGGCTCGCACCAGCGACCTCGCTTCAGCGGAATGGCTTCCGCTTCTGCGTAACCAGCCGCTCCTGCGCACCTCGTCCGCTTCTGCGGACTCGCTCCTGCGTCCAAAATTCCGCAGGAGCGGAAACAACAGAAGCAGGATCCCAACCTGCAATTTTTCCACAATTTTCTCCCGTTTAACCATCCGAAAACACCCCGAGGCCCCCGGGACCTTATCCAAACATGCCAACACATCTTAATACCTTATTCGAACTTGCTCAAATCCTCAAAACAAGTCTAACAACATCAAAACCCATAATTCGTATCGAATTCAAGCCTAAATTCCTTAAAACATTCCGAATTACACATTCGATCAAAAACCCGACCAAACGACGTCCGAATGACCTGAAATTTTGCGGACATATCCAAAATCACATAACGAAGCTACAGAAATTGTCGGAATTCCATTCCGACCCCGGATCAAAATCTCACCTATCGTTCGGATTCGCCAAAATTTCAACCTTCGGCATTTCAAGCCTAATTGAGCTACGGACCTCCAAAATAGATTCCAAACGCGCTCCCAACCCCGAAATCACCTAACGGAGCTAATGAAACCATCGGATTTCCGTTCCGAGATAGTCTTAACATTGTTCCGGCTACGGGCCATTTTCTAGCTTCAAAGCTCTTATTTAGGGACTAAGTGTCCCAAAATGCTCAAATTTTCAGAACCGACTCTCCCGGCAAACCACAATAGCAGAAATGAACTTAGGGGAACAGTTAAATTAGGGATTGGGGCGTAATTTTCTAAAACGACCGGTCGGGTCGTTACATCTTCCCACACTTAAAGATTCGTTCGTCCTCGAACGAGCATAGAAAACATACCCGGAGTAGTGAAAAGATGAGGGTACTGGCTGCGCATATCCTGCTCGGTCTCCCAAGTCGCCTCCTCGACCGGCTGGCTCCGCCACCGAACCTTTACCGAAGCGATGTTCTTTGACCTTAGCTTTCTAACCTGCCTGTCTAGAATGGCTACTGGCTCCTCAACATAAGACAGATCCTTGTCTAGCTGAACAGATGTGAAATCCAACACATGCGACGGGTCACCATGGTATCTCCGGAGCATGGAGACATGAAATACGGGGTGAACTCCGGCTAGGCCGGGAGGTAAGGCCAACTCATAAGCAACCTCCCCAACACGCCTCAAAATCTCAAAAGGGCCAATAAATCTAGGACTCGGCTTCCCTTTCTTTCCAAACCTCATAACGCCCTTCATGGGCGAGACTCGAAGCAGAACCCGCTCACCAACCATAAAAGCCACATCGCGAACCTTCTTGTCCGCATAACTCTTCTGTCTAGACTGGGCCGCACGAAGTCTATCCTGAATCACCTTGACCTTGTCCATAGCCTCCTGAACCATATCAGTACCTAGCAACCCGGCCTCGCCCGGCTCAAACCAACCCACGGGAGACCTGCACCTCCTACCATATAGGGCCTCGTACGGTGCCATCTGAATACTAGACTGGTAGCTGTTGTTATAAGCAAACTCCGCCAGTGGCAAGAAGTGATCCCATGAACCTCCAAACTCAATCACGCACGCACGGAGCATATCCTTCAAAATATGAATAGTGCGTTCGGACTGCCCATCAGTCTGGGGGTGAAAGGCTGTGCTCAGCTCTACCCGAGTACCTAACTCCTGCTGTACGGCTCTCCAGAACCGTGAAGTGAACCGAGTGCCTCTATCCGAAATGATGGAAACTGGAATACCATGCAGCCGAACTATCTCCCTGATATAGATCTCCGCCAGTCGTTCCGATGAATAAGCAGTACTCACCGGTATGAAATGGGCGGACTTGGTCAGCCGATCCACAATAACCCAAATGGAATCAAACTTCCTAACAGTCCGTGGAAGCCCAGATACAAAGTCCATGGTGATGCGCTCCCATTTCCACTCTGGAATCTCAATCCGCTGCATCAATCCACCTGGGCGCTGATGCTCATACTTCACCTGCTGGCAATTGAGGCATCTAGAAACATAATCAACTATATCCCTCTTCATCCGCCTCCACCGGTAATGCTGTTTCAAGTCCTGATACATCTTCGCGGCACCCGGATGGATGGAATACCGCGAACTATGGGCCTCTGCTAGAATCAGCTCTCGAAGATCATCTACATTGGGCACACAGATACGCCCCCGCATCCTCATGACTCCATCATCCCCGATGGTAACATCTCGAGCATCATCACGCCGAACTCTATCCCGAAGGACAAGCAAATGAGGGTCGTCGAACCGACGCTCCCCGATGCGGTCAAATAGAGAAGACCGAGAAACCACACATGCCGGAATTCCGGCTGGGCTCCGAAAGATCCAGTCTAACAAACTGTCTGGCTAAAGCCTGAACATCCATCGCCATAGGCCTCTCTGAAGCTGGTAGATATGCTAAACTCCCCAAACTCTCTGCCCGACGACTCAAGGCATCAGCAACCACATTAGCCTTGCCTGGATGATAGAGAATAGTAATATCATAGTCCTTCAGTAGTTCCAACCATCTCCTCTGACGCATATTCAGGTCCTTCTGCTTAAGCAAGTGTTGCAAGCTCCGGTGATCAGTGTAGATCTCAGAAGGAACCCCATATAAATAATGACGCCAAATTTTCAAGGCGTGAACAATGGCGGCTAGCTCCAAATCATGAACAGGGTAATTCTTCTCATGCACCTTCAGCTGTCTCGACGCGTAGGCAATCACCCTACCGTCCCGCATCAATACCGCACCGAGTCCAACTCGTGAGGCATCACAATATACAGTATAGGACCCCGAACCTGTAGGCAACATCAATATAGGGGCCGAAGTCAACGCTGTCTTGAGCTTCTGAAAGCTCGCCTCACACTCGTCTGTCCACCGAAAAGGGGCACCCTTTTGGGTCAATCTAGTCATAGGTGCTGCAATCGAAGAGAACCCTCTACGAAACGACGGTAATAGCCCGCCAAACCAAGGAAACTGCGAATCTCAGTAGCGGAGGAGGGTCTGGGCCAACTCTGCACGGCCTCCACCTTCCTTGGATCTACTCGAATACCATCACTCGATACCACGTGGCCCAAAAATGCCACTGAACTCAACCAGAATTCACATTTAGAGAACTTGGCATAAAGCTGCTTCTCCCTCAGGATCTGAAGCACTATCCTCAAATATTGCTCGTGCTCTTCCCGCTCCGAGAATATACTAGAATATCATCAATGAAGACAATTCACGAACGAGTCCAGATAAGGCCTGAACACACTGTGCATCAAATGCATAAATGCTGCTGGGGCATTAGTCGACCCAAAAGACATCACGAGGAACTCATAGTGACCATACCGGGTCCTGAAGGCAGTCTTCGGGATATCTGGCTCCCGAATCTTCAGCTGGTGATACCCAGAGCGCAAATCAATCTTAGAAAACACATGTGCGCCCTGTAGTTGGTCAAATAAATCATCAATACGGGGCAAAGGATACCGGTTCTTCATTGTAACCTTGTTCAGCTGACGATAGTCAATACACATACGCATAGAACCGTCCTTTTTCTTCACAAACAATACGGGAGCACCCCAAGGCGAAACACTGGGTCGAATAAAACCCTTGCCCAATAACTCCTGTAACTGATCCTTCAACTCCTTTAACTCGGGAGGAGCCATACGGTACGGTGGAATAGAGATGGGCTGAGTGCCCGGCAACAAGTCAATAGCAAAGTCAATATCTCTGTCAGGCGGCATGCCCGGAAGATCAGCTAGAAATACATCGGCAAAGTCACGTACCACATGAACAGAATCAATAGAGGGAGTGTCAACACCTGACGTCCCGCACATAGGCTAGATAAGCAGCACACCCCTTCTCAACCATACGCTGAGCTCTGAGAAAAGAAATAACACGGCTAGGGGTGTGATCTAGAGTACCACTCCACTCAATACGTGGAATGCCCGGCATAGCCAGCGTCACGGTCTTGGCGTGACAATCAAGAATAGCATAATGGGGCGACAACCAGTCCATGCCCAGAATAATATCAAAATCGACCATCCCGAGCAACAATAGATCCGCTCTGGTCTCAAAATCACAAATGGTAACCAAACACGACCGATATACACGGTCCACGACCAAAGAATCACCCACCGGAGTGGAAACATAAATGGGGGCACTCAAAGAATCCCGAGGCACACCCAGATGAGAAGCAAAGTAAGAAGACACATATGAAAAAGTGGAACCAGGGTCGAATAGAACCGATGCCTCCCCGTGACTAACCATAATAATACCTGTGATAACAGAGTCAGATGCAACAGCCGCAGCGCGATCAGGAATAGCATAGAATCTGGCATGTCCCCCCTCTCGAGGGCGGCCTCTGGAACCCTGACCCCCGCCCCTGGCTGGCTGGGCAGGTGGAGTGGCAGCTGGGGCTGGAATGATAGCCTGCTGGCCCTGAGAACCACGCGGATGCTGTGATGACTGATGAGGGGCTCCTCTCCTGCGCCCGGGGCACTCCCTAACCAGGTGGCGAGTATCCCCGCACTCAAAACAAGCTCTGGGAGGACGCGGCGGCTGTGACTGACCGGCCTCACCCCCACTAGTCTGACCCCTGGAAGGACCCCGCGCAGGAGGTGCATTGGAAACTAGGGGAGCATAATAAGGCTCCTGAGGTGCTGGAAGACCTGGAGTACTACCGGCTGCGGGCAATGCCGAGTGAACTGGTCGACCGGAATAACCCCTGCCAAAATGACCGACCGATGAAGTGCGGGCACCAGAGAAATCGCCCGACTCACGAGACCTCTTGGCCTCTCTCTCTTTCCGCTCTCTAGGGAGCATACTCTCGATCCTATTGGCAATGCTAACTGCCTGCTGATAAGATATATCTGTCTCAAGCTCTCTGGCCATGCTGGATCGGATAGGCGGAACAAGGCCCTCAATAAATCTCCGCACTCGCTCCCGAACCGTGGCTACCAAAGCCGGTGCATGCTTGGCTAGGCGGGTGAAACTGATAGCATACTCCGATACTGACATGGAGCCCTGTCGCAACCGCTCAAACTCCGAGCGCCAAGAATCCCTAAGGCTCCGGGGAACAAACTCCCTCAAAAACAGATCTGAAAACTGCGTCCAAGTCAATGAAGCAGACTCCTCCGGACTATCCAACTCATACGTGCGCCACCAATCATAAGCGGCCCCACGAAACTGAAAGGCAGTGAAGGAAACCCCGCTGGTCTCCACAATCCCCATAGTGCGAAGAATACGATGACACTCCTCCAGAAAACCCAATGCATCATCTGAAGCCAAACCACTAAACACCGGAGGGTCATATTTCTTGAACCTCTCCAATCTACGCTGCTCGTCCTCGAGGCAGCTGGTCCACCTCCGGATTGTGCTCGGGGCAGCCGGAGGCATAACCAAAACATCCGGAACCTGTCCCACCGGCACACGCTGCTACGGTGTAACGGCTGCGGGAGTCCGGGCCCTCCCCCGACCCGAGATGTAGCTGCAACAAGAGGAAGCGGTCCTGCCCGGGCTAAAGTGGTATACATACTCATGAACCGAGCCGGGGTCTCCTATGGTGCCGGAGTAGTAGATGCCGTAGTCGGTGTACCGGTGCCCGCGCTCCAACCTCGGTCTACCGGTGGCACCTCGGCGGCAACGCGCGAGGGTGCTGTGGCTACACCTCGGGCGCGTCCTCGTCCTCTACCTCGGCCCCGGCCTCTGACGGCGGCAACAGGGGCGCGGGTACCTGATCATCGCGGTTAGCTCGTGTCCTCACCATCCGTGAGAGAATAGAAAGCAGTAGTTTAGATTTTTGATGCCAAAAATGTCGCACGACAAGGAATCCAAAAGAAATGAAGAGTTTCCTAAACGGTTACATAGCCCCTCGTAGATAAATACAGACGTCTCCGTATCGATCAGCGAGACTCTAAGTAACCGGTCTGTGTCCCGTGACTCCTATGAACCTAGAGCTCTGATACCAACTTGTCACGACCCTAGTTCACCAATTGTGAACATGTCGTGATGGCACCCAATCCCCACGACTAGGTAAGCCTAACACGTTGCGAAATCTATAAGTTATAAATACTTAAATAGAAACAACGGAAAATAACATAAAAGATATGTAATCCGTGTCGCTTGGCACATATATCCGTCACACAATAAGTAAAACACTACCAAGATCCGGAACCCCACGGTAACACAGACTAATAGAGAAATACAACTGTGGCTCTATGTGTAAAGAGTATCTAATAACGAAATGAAGAAAAATGCCAACTAGTAATACTAGAATAGAAGGGAAGCCTCCGGATCCGCGGACGTGGCAGATCATACCTCAAAGTCTCCCAGAAAGCTGCAGAATTACCTAGTATGGGCATGTCCTGATGTACCTGGATCCGCACAACAAAAGTGTGCGGAAGAGTAGCATGAGTACACCATGGCGATACTCAGTAAGTGCCAAGCCTAACCTCGATGGAGTAGTGATGAGGAAGGTCAGGGCCCTACTGAGAGAAAATAATTACAAAATGATAATAACAATAATAAGCAGTTTAAATGATAATAATTCCGAAATAACAACAATAAAGTGATTACTGCAACCGTCTACAATTAAGCTAACAACAAGTAACAAACTCAATTAACAAGTCCAGGACCTGTGGGAATTGAACCCACAGTCCCATTAACAGTACCCCTGGGTCTCCGGGAATCGAACCCGCAGCCCATGTCTCCATAGTATCTCAATAACTCAGGATCTCCGGGAATCGAACCCGCAGTCCCTACCAATAATCTCAGGATCTCGGGAATCGAACCCGTAGACCATATTTCAATAAATCTCGGGATCTCGGGAATCAAACCCGTAGACCATATTTCAATAAATCTCAGGATCTCGGGAATCGAACCCGTAGTCAACATTTCAATAATCTCGGGATCTCGGGAATCGAACCCGTAGTCCACATTTCAATAATCTCGGGATCTCGGGAATCGAACCCGTAGTCCACATTTCAATAATCTCGGGATCTCGGGAATCGAACCCGTAGTCCACATTTCAATAATCTCAGGATCTCGGGAATCGAACCCGTAGTCCACATTTCAATAATCTTAGGATCTCGGGAATCGAACCCGTAGTCCACATTTCAATAATCTCGGGATCTCGGGAATCGAACCCGTAGTCCATAACCACAGCAAGTAAAGGAATACACAGAGAGAAGTATAATATGCCTAATGATAACTCCGCCGATGAACAGCGCCAGCGATTACCAAGAAAACTCAAGTAAGTCAAGTAAGCAATTGGACAGTTAGATTCTATCTAATCATGCTTTTATAACTACTACCGGGTAGAAATATCGAATTTAACATCTAAAAACAGTAATATCACTCATTGAACATTTTGAGTAAAGTATGTGTTCAACAACCAGCGCATGTACACGCTCGTCACCTCGCGTACAAGGCATTTAAAGTATCACAATAATATCCTAGGGGTGAAAATCCCCCACACGAAGTTAGACAAGCCACTTACCTCAATTCCGGTACAAAACCGCTAAGAAATAACCCTCTTGCCGCGAATGTCGGCCTCCACAAGTGTAGTATCTGATAAAAATCAATAGAATCACATCAAAATAGGCCAATTTGGGCATTACCCAATCAAAATAGCTCAAAATTCACCAAAATCCACAAGTTACCAAAACCCGACTTTCGGTACGCTTATCGAAAAATCACGAAAGTTGTATATTCGGAACCCTTGCCTCAATACGAGTCTAAGCATATAAATTTTACCAAATTCGGACTCCATTTGGCCATTCAAAACCTTGATTTTCTAAAGTTCAAGCCTAGGGCTAAATCCTCCATAATTACCCCAAATTTCTCCATTTTCATGATATAATTGCATAATATTACCAATACTAATCATAGTTTAAGTCCATAGATGATTACCTGATGATTTCCTTGAATTTCTCTTCAAAATCGCCCAAATCGCCTCTAAAGCCGAGACCCAAAATGTGTGAAATGTTCTGAAATTTTTCTAACTTCGGATACACTTACTTACAGCGATTTTCGCTTCTGCGGAATATTTTCCGCTCCTACGAACCCGTATCCGCGACCAAAGGGTCGCTTCAGCGGTTCCAGGCCTGGCCGGCCATTTCCGCTTCTGCGAGCAAAGGGCCGCTTAAGCGGGCCCGCTTCTGCGAAGGAACTTCCGCTTCTGCGGAAACATCCGCCTCTGCGCACCATTGACCGCTTCTGCGGTCTCGCCCAAGCGGTCGAGTGTCCGTTTCTGCGGACCATGCCCATTTTCTCCCCGTCCGCTTCTGCGATCACTGGCTCGCACCAGCGACCTCGCTTCAGCGGAATGGCTTCCGCTTCTGCGTAACCAGCCGCTCCTGCGCACCTCGTCCGCTTCTGCGGACTCGCTCCTGCGTCCAAAATTCCGCAGGAGCGGAAACAACAGAAGCAGGATCCCAACCTGCAATTTTTCCACAATTTTCTCCCGTTTAACCATCCGAAAACACCCCGAGGCCCCCGGGACCTCATCCAAACATACCAACACATCTTAATACCTTATTCGAACTTGCTCAAATCCTCAAAACAAGTCTAACAACATCAAAACCCATAATTCGTATCGAATTCAAGCCTAAATTCCTTAAAACATTCCGAATTACACATTCGATCAAAAACCCGACCAAACGACGTCCGAATGACCTGAAATTTTGCGGACATATCCAAAATCACATAACGAAGCTACAGAAATTGTCGGAATTCCATTCCGACCCCGGATCAAAATCTCACCTATCGTTCGGATTCGCCAAAATTTCAACCTTCGGCATTTCAAGCCTAATTGAGCTACGGACCTCCAAAATACATTCCAAACGCGCTCCCAACCCCGAAATCACCTAACGGAGCTAATGAAACCATCGGATTTCCGTTCCGAGATCGTCTTAACACTGTTCCGGCTACGGGCCATTTTCTAGCTTCAAAGCTCTTATTTAGGGACTAAGTGTCCCAAAATGCTCAAATTTTCAGAACCGACTCTCCCGGCAAACCACAATAGTAGAAATGAACTTAGGGGAACATTTAAATTAGGGATTGGGGCGTAATTTTCTAAAACGACCGGTCGGGTCGTTACAGGTACGAAGTTGATTGGGCTGTCGAACAAAAGTCTGAAGGCAGTCTGGGTCGCTGAGACCTGGACAAATCCAATACCTCATTAAGTGCGGGAGCAGAGGCCCAGGCCCAATAAAGACAATGATAGTGGCCTAGGCCCAATTCTGAAATGATAGTGATAATAAATAGTTAAGGAAAAAACCAATATAAAAAATATTATAAAACAAATAGGATTGGACTATTAAAATTCAATCGGGATGAGCCTCACATGACACCAAATAGTGGGGCCCCCTTTAGTAACAAAGTAAAAGATGTAATTAGATTCGGGAAAGTTAATAGTGAATTTCATAGCTTCTCCCAAAAGATTCAAAAGCCGATAGACATTATTAGGCACGTTTAATACACTTTCCTTAAATACGAGTGTGCACTTGGTGCGACTCAAATCCCAAATCCCGGCAAAGCTGAAATGTACTAAGGGTCACGCGTACTGGTTGCGGTGTGACTCGAGGTGTGTTTTCGCAATGTCGTAATTCTTTAAAAATATTAAAAGTAAAAGCACATACGTATTGTTTAAAATTTATAACAAGTCAAATAAGTTTGAGAACGATGGTTGAGCGACCGTGCTAAAACCACGGAATCCGGGAATGCCTAACACCTTCTCCCGGGTTAACAGAGTTCCTTATCCAGGTCTTTGTTTCGCGGACTGTAATAACAGAGTCAACTTTCTCTGATTCGGGATTAACCAGTGACTTGGGACACCGTTATCTTCCCAAGTGGCGACTCTGCAAATTAAGTAAAAATTCCGAACCGATTGTCCTTTATGTGGAAAAACTCCTTCCTCTTTGTTGTTATATCATTCTTGGGTATTTGAACACTGAGGTATACCCTACGTATCTTTCCAAACGGATCGGTACAAGAGCCTTTCTTGGGGTAGTAAAAAGGGAGGTGTGACAGCGCTGGCGACTCTATTGGGGATACCAACCTAGAACTTCGGTTTCAGGGTTTAAGTACTCGAACTCCTTAGAATCGCCGTCCTCGATATTATTTGACTTTGTTATATACTTTGAACAACATGCTATGTATTTTACCGCTTTAATATTATATGGATTGTATATAAATTGTGCCGAAAAACCTTCTCTTCTTTATCTCCGGGGATGTGCTTACTGGTTGAGACTGCCCTTTCTGTTAAGTCACCAAAAATTAAGAAAATAGAGGCCGGATAAGTTACAAAGCCGATTGACTCCGCGAGTCACCGGTACGTAGCCCCCTCCTCGATTCGAGTTGTCCGCTCGGTTACACGGTCTAGCATTCTATGAAACCATAAGATTTTGAACATATGTCTGAGACGATTATTTGCATCATATCTGATTTAGGGGACTCAACACAGGGGTTGAGTCCGTCTAGGACAGGTGACCCAGTAATTAAAGACCGAGTATATTATGTGTTGCATTCTTATTGTCCTTGATCGTTATGCGGACCGACAAAGTTCCCGAGGATAGGAAAAAGTGTTCAATTAAAAAAGAGAGAAATAAGAATTAGTGTAGTCAGAAAATTTGAAAATTTGAAAAAATGGCTTTGATGTTGAAATAATTGGTCAACTAATCTGACCGAACTACGCAGGTTTGATTCTCGCCATTAGGCGGTGTACGTAGGCAACCCTTGAACTGGTCCAACCACCTTTTTAGAAAAAAGACCAAAAATATTTTTCGTTTCAAATAATCGAAGTGATCGCTATTTTTGGAAACGGCCGAATGTTCCGAAAGGACACCGGAAGGTTGTTTTGGCAAAAATGGCCACTTCGAGAGCCATGTTTTCTTTTTCAAATTCAAAAATGAAAAATTTGCATTGAAAATATTTTTCTCTTTTCTAAATAAAATCGCCCTAATAAATGTGCAGGATGAGCACAATACAGAATGAATCTTTCGCTTTAATGAATAAAATCCCTTTGGAGCTAAGACTATGGTGGAACGACATGAAAATAGAAGGTCAAAATTGGGTCAAAGGCTACTTACAGGATCTCACGGGCTTATTGGACATAATTCCCCGAGCCAACGTAATCCGAGCACTAGTCACATATTGGGATCCTACGCACAACGTACTACATCTTCCGGACTTTGAACTCACTCCCACTCTGGAGGAAATTGCTTTCTACATAGGGAAGAACAAGGTCCCCTTAAAAGAAAAATACCCGGTGGCCCTGAGAGCATTAACGGTGCACCGCTTCTTGTACTCTTTGAAAATTGCTAGAAACGTCCACAATGAGGATTTAGCCAATAGATTTTGCTCCCTAAATTTCATTTATAGCAGATATGGACATGTAGGGGGTTTCAACGACTCCACGAACAAGCTTTGTAGCAAGTCCAACCGGGCAAAATGGGAGGAGCATCGACGGTTTGCTTTCTTAGTGGCGTTTCTCGGGATTATCATATTTCCGAGAAAAGACGGGCACATTGATATAAAGGTTGCCGGGGTAGTAAGCACTTTGGTTGTACAAGATAATTGTACTCTCGCTCCAATGATTTTAGCCGACATCTACCGTGCCTTGACTACGTGTAAAGCAGGGTCCAACGTCTTTGAGGGATCTAACTTGATTTTGCAAATCTGGTCGATAGAACATCTATGCCATCATCGTTCATTCTCAAGCTATGGGCCGACTGAAAGAACGTGCCTTGAAGAATTTTACACGAGAACAAAAGAAGTTAAGTTGCCGGAGGGAGTTAAGGATTGAATTTCACATCTACGATCGTTGACCGACAGCCAGATCGATTGGGCATACGGATGGTTGCCCCCCGATAAGGTGATTTATATGCCGACAGAAGGGTCACACTTTTTGATCATGGGTTTGAAAAGTATCCAGCCTTATGCCCCGTACAGGGCCCTGCGACAGCTTGGAAGATGTCAAGTTATACCAAAAAATGGGGACCTCAGTTCGCAAGTGATAGAGATTAGTTCGGATGGGCAATTCCCGGAAGCAAAGGTTCGACAGATTTGGAATGAATGTCAGAATTTGAAAGTAGAGACTTGTGTGCAGAACAGAGCTCAGCGTGAAGTGTCGTCAGGGTATTCCGCATGGTATCGACGGGGTATTGAGCATGACAGGCCATCGAAAAGACCTCACTTGCAAGATCTGGTGGAGCAATCTAAGGAAAATAGGAATTGGGTGGCCAAAGAAAGTGAATATAAGGCCAAGATCAGCTTGCTGGTAAAACAATTGAGAGATCTCCAGTTTGAGAGCGGTTTGCAGGCAGCATCCGATGAAGGAGAGAAGAAGCAACTGAGAAAGGAGAATGAAATTCTGAAGGCTCAGGTTGCTAAAATGAAAATTGCATCCGAGACCCCTGTTCGCTTAGCTCGAGACGAGAAATTTATTGAAACTCTTCGGCGCAAAGTGAATGATTACAACTTCGACTTAGACAAAGCAGAAAAGGAGTTAGTCAGGTCTCGGAAGCAACTGGCCAAAGATGCCGAGGAAAGAGCCAAGTTGGTTTAGCAGCTACAGGATAAGCATGAGTTTGAGGTAGCTCGGCTAAGAAAGAAAATTGTCACAACCACTGTCAAAAGTAACAAGATCATCAAAGACTTCGAAGAAGAAAGAGAACATTCTTACACAACTATGGCTCGATTAGAGTTTGAGCTACAACAAATGCAAAAGGAGAGCCAACGCACCTTAGATGCTTGCGCCGAACAGATTAGCCGATTGCTTCAAGAGAAAGGGGTTATTCGAGAGAGGATTGTTCATATCGCTCAGTATATCACCCGAAAGAGCCAGCTATGTGAAGACATGTCCCGGGCAACATTTGTGTCAGCAGTGAAATTCTTTGTGCAGCAAGTCATGTCCGACCTAGATAGGCTCCAAAGTGGATTAGCATATAGGCTCGCGGCAAGACCGAACGATGTCTCGCGGGCACTAGGAGCATTAATGTATTCATAGGGCATGCATTCTATATTCATATTTCTCTGCATTAGTAGCACAACACCATATTGTAAACTAATGTTTTTTGAAATATCAATGAGAAATCAAGAGTTGTTGCTAATCCTTTTGCTTTATGTCAGTTTTTATTCATGATAGGCAAAAAATAGGAACGCAAATCAATAAAGAAAAGAAGAAAGAAAGAAAAAAAGAGATAGAGAAAAGAAAGAAAATAAAAAAAAAAAGAAAAAAAGAGAAGAAAAAAAAAAGAAAAAAAGAAAAAAAAGAAAAAAAAGAAAAAAAAGAAAAAAAAAGAGAGAGCAAGAAATAAAAAGAAGAAAAGAAAAAAAAAGAATGATGAGATTGGTTCAAAATGAAATAAAGGCCGGGATGATGCATGACGATCGAAGGCAAAATTGTGATTATTCCAAATTATTGCATCTTATCTTTTCATGTGCTAACTACTAACGGGTGTTGTTGTTTATGAGAACCAGATTCTAGCTGGCAACTGGCATTCTGGCTACTCATCCCTACCACACAAGATCTAAGACAATGACAAAGGCCGTATCTCAAGAAATTAAACCAACTATCATGGACCCCGTCCAAGAGGAGGAAGTTGTGGACGTGGCAGGAATGAAAGAAGAAATGTACAAGCTTAAACAGCAGATGGCTGAGATGTACCAGGCTTGGTCTAGGGGTCAACCCTTACCTACTTATCCCGCTAACCCAACATATGTCCCTCCAGCCAATCCCAACCCTGAGCCACCCACTATGAACTCATCCTCTACATATCCATACTATCATCACTACTATGCCTCCACCTCTCAGGTACCACCACCACTGTCAAAACGGATGCCACCTCAGCCACCACAAGTCGCCCCGGTACATGTAGCACCTCCACCTGCCGCCCTGCATAAGTCATCTAGTGAGCCGCTGTTCCATGTACAAGATGCCCACTACTACCCACCCGAACCAACTTTTCAGCAGCATGAATCTCATACCCCGTTGATGGAGGCTACCGAAGAAAAACCTGCCAGGAATTTAGAACAGGAAGAGATGGCCAGAAAGATGAGGAGTTTGGAGCAGTCCTTTCGTAACATACAAGGGCTAGGGGGACAAGTAAGTGTGGCGTACAAAGACCTATGTCTGTTCCCAGAAGTGCAGCTCCTTGTCGGGTTCAAGTTGCCAAAATTTGACATGTACAGTGGGCACGGAGATCCGGTAGCCCATCTTAGAGGATACTGCAGCAAGATGCGTGGCGCAGGGGGAAGAGATGAGCTTCTCGTGGCGTACTTTAGCCAAAGCTTGAGTGGTTCTGCACTGGAATGGTACACGCGCCAAGATCACACCAGATGGTTCATCTGGGATGATCTCGCACAAAAATTTGCTAACCATTTCCAATACAATTTGGGAATCATACCGCATAGGTTATCACTCACTAAGATGGAAAAGAAACCTGGTGAAAGCTTTCGAGAGTACGGTTTTAGGTGGAGAGAACAGACGGCGAGGGTGGATCCGCCGATGAAAGAAAGTGAAATGGTAGACTGTTTCTTGCAGGCCTTGGAGCCTACCTACTATGGACATCTGGTGTCAGCCATTGGCAAGAATTTTAATGAAGTCGTAAAAATGGGAAGTTTTGTGGAAGAAGGATTGAAAACTAACCAGATTATGAGCTTTTCTACGATCAAGGCAAGAAATCAGGCCATACGGACAGGGAATGAAGGAGCCATTAGGAAGAAGAATAAAGAAGAAGTGTCGGTTGTGGAGAGTAAACCCTGGAATCGTAGCCAATACCATCACCCACCTCGCCCGTACCAAATGTACCCGCCAGCACCATACAACCCACCTCTACCATACTACCCACCCACTACCCCACACTACTATAATCCACAAGCCCAAACTTATCCACCACCACCACAGGTATGGCGAGCCCAGGTCCCGCAAAATGTTTATCACACACAAAATGCCTATCCCTCTTCTAGAACTTACAAAAATCCGAACAGACCCAACTTCAGGCCCGATTTGGAGATGAGGAACAAAAACCAGACGAAGAAAACATTCACCCCGTTGGGGGAATCCTACACTAGCCTCTATCACCTATGAAGGAATTGGGGATGTTGAGCCCAATCGAATCAAAGCTTCCAAACCCACCTCCCAGGAATATTGATCAGTCGGTCAGGTGCGAGTATTGCTCTGGGGCACCGGGGCACGACACTGAAAAATGTTGGCACCTGAAGACTGCTATTCAAGAGCTCATTGATAGTCGGAGGATTGAGGTACATGCTCCAGAGGCTCCGAACATTACTCAGAATCCACTGCCGACTCATCATGAGACACACATGATAGAGTTGGCACAAGAGGAGAGTAGCAGGAAGCCATCCCTGTCGGTCATGATGATAAAAGCTAGCAGCAAAGCAGGAAAGGAAATTGAGAAAGGGGAAATAATAGTTGAAGTACCAGTGAAAAAGCAACCTGCGGTTGAGACTTTGAAAGTTGTCGTGCCAGGGGTGAAACAATTATTGACAGTGAAAGGTGCGTGCATGGAACCGGTAATTATAAAGCCAGTGGTGCAGATGCCGGTGGTAGATACTAAAGTTGTACATTGGAACTACAACAAGGTGGCAGCAATGTACAAAGGAAAAAAAGTGATTGGAGAGATCAACGAGACAAACGGTCTAACTCGTTCTGGGCGGTGTTTTGTCCCAGAAGAGTTAAGAAAAATGATGGTGGTGAAGGAGAGTCATATGAAGAAGCCTGTCTCTGAAGAAGAAGCAGAAGAATTTCTGAAGAAGATAAAATCTCAAGACTACTCGATAGTAGAACAGTTGAGGAAGACACCTGCACAAATCTCTTTGCTCTCATTGTTGATTCACTCGGAGGAACATAGAAAAGCATTGTTGAAGATATTGAATGAGGCACATGTCCCCGAAAAGATCTCGGCCTGTCATCTTGAGAAGATTACCAACAAGATTTTTGAGTCCAACAAGGTCACGTTCTCAGACAATGAATTGCCTATTGAGGGGACTGAACATAACAAGGCACTCTACCTTACTGTGAAAAGCGAGGAATCGGTGGTCAATCGGGTGTTGATAGATAACGGGTCGAGTGCAAACATTTGTCCACTTTCGACTCTTGGAAAGCTGAATATCAATCCTGACAGAATCCGGCAGAATAGTGTGAATGTGCGAGGGTTTGACGGAGGAAGTAAAAAAACTTTGGGGGATATCATTTTGGAGGTCACCATTGGGCTAGTAGACTTTACGATGGAGTTTCAGGTGTTAGACATCACTGTGTCCTACAATCTATTGCTGGGTCGACCATGGATTCATGCAGCTAAAGCCGTGCCGTCATCCTTGCACCAAATGGTTAAGTTCAAATGGGAGCAGCAAGAAATCACAGTGCACAGAGAGGGAGACACCTGCAATGCCATAATGCCCTTCGAGGAGACGGATGGAGACAAAGGCCCCTGGGTGTACCAGGTGACAGACTCTGTAGCAGTGAACACGATTGCTGAAGGAGAGAAATTGCCAATCCCTATAGTGGCACCTGCCGCTGTGATGGTACCCAGAGAGATTATCAAAAATGGATTTACACCATGGAAAGGGCTAGGAATAGCCTTGCAAGGAATAACTCAACCAGTCCATCTGCCAGTGAACAATGACACCTTCGGCTTGGGATTCAAACCCACCCACGCCGACATCCAGAAAGCCAAGAGAACCAAAAAGAAAACTGGACCCTTCCTAAACCTGTCCCAAAACTGTCCGACACCTTTGCCAAGAATGGTACAAAACGACATCTGACATCTGCTGCGTCGAGGTATGCTAAGACTAGGCCTGATGAGGAGCTCCCGATGAGGTTTGAAATGTTATTTGGGAACGTGAACATGATAGAGATGGGCGAGGGTACCAGCAAGATAGACGTTCAGTTCGTAGGGTCTGGTGTTGCGCTCAACAACTGGGAAGCCACTCCTTTCCCAATCAGGAACGAGTCTTGGTAGTTAGCTTTTGAAATACATCATCATTTCCCAAAAAGCAATTTTACTTTCGGTAGTCCCCACCCCCATTGAAATCAAAATGTACCCAAACTATGTTCATCTTTTGAAATATCTATGAAATGCAGTTTCATCTTCTTTCTTCATTTTTGCCTTATTTTTATTTTTTATTTTTCCTTTTTGTACAATTCCATATGTGCTGATTCTGATGATATGTCATGCATGAAGGATTCCCGCCCCAGTTCTGACAATCGAATTATTATACAAGAAATTGAGAATGATAGTGAGATAGAATATGAGGATGAGGAAATACTGGAGGAAATAAGTAAAGACTTGAATCAATATAAGGAAAAACCCAAACCGAATTTGAGTGAGAAAGAATCTATCAATTTGGGGAGTGAGGATAATGTACGAGAGACGAAAATCAGTGTACATTTAGAAGCCTCCCTCAGGGAAGAGTTAATAAAGTTGCTGCATGAATTCAAGGACATCTTTGCTTGGTTCTATGATGACATGTCCGGACTTAGCACTGATTTGGTGGTACACAAGTTGCCTATTTATCCTGAATACCGGCCAGTGAAGCAAAAGTTGAGAAAGTTCAAAACGAACATCAGCGTGAAGATAAAAGAAGAGGTGAATAAGCAGTTTGAGGCAAAGGTCATACGAGTTACTAAGTACCCCACCTGGTTAGCAAATGTTGTACCAGTCCCAAAGAAAGATGGAAAAACCAGGGTGTGTGTGGATTACAGAGACCTCAACAAAGCCAGTCCAAAGGATGACTTCCCATTGCCAAACATCCACATATTGATCAACAATTGTGCCAAGCATGAGATTGGTTCTTTTGTAGATTGCTATGCGGGTTATCACCAGATCCTAATGGACGAAGAAGATGCGGAGAAAACTGCTTTCATTACGCTTTGGCGAAGATATTGCTATACAGTGATGCTGTTTGGGTTAAAGAATGCCGGAGCTACTTACATAAGGGCAATGACCACAATGTTCCATGACATGATGCATCAAGAAATTGAGGTATACGTGGACGATGTCATCATAAAGTCCAAAAAGAAACATGATCATGTGAGGGATTTGAGGAAGTTTTTTCAAAGGCTCCGAAGGTACAATCTTAAACTCAATCCTACTAAATGTGCTTTTGGAGTACCTTCAAGGAAGCTATTGGGATTTATAGTGAGTCGGCGAGGTATTGAACTAGATCCGTCAAAGATCAAAGCCATCCAGAGTTTACCTCCGCCGAAGAACAAGAAGGAAGTAATGAGCTTGTTAGGAAGGTTGAATTATATTAGTCGGTTCATAGCTCAGCTGACATCGACATGTGAGCCGATCTTCAAGTTGTTAAAGAAAGATGCAGCAGTGAAATGGACCGACGAATGTCAGGAAGCCTTCAACAAAATCAAGGAATATTTGGCAAATCCTCCAGTGCTAGTTCCTCCGGAGCTGGGAAGACCTTTGATCTTATATCTGACAGTGCTTGACAACTATTTTGGTTGTGTGCTGGGACAGCACGATGAGACAGGTAAGAAAGAGTGGGCTATATATTACCTTTGTAAGAAATTCACATCTTACGAGATAAAATATACTCAGTTAGAGAGAATATGTTGTGCATTAATCTGGGTGGCTCAGAAGCTGAAGCACTATCTATCGACATACACCACATACTTGATATAATGGTTGGATCCTCTGAAGTATATATTCCAGAAGCCCATGCCTACAGGAAGACTTGCTAAATGGCAGATTCTGCTCACCGAATTCGACATCATTTATGTAACTCGCACGGCGATGAAGGCGTAGGTAGTTGCAGATCACTTGGCAGAGAATCCAGTGGATGATGAGTATGAGCCACTAAAGACATATTTTCCGAATGAGGAGGCAATGAATGTCGAAGAAATAGAACAGAGTGAAAAGCCAGGATGGAAGATGTATTTCGACGGAGCCGTCAATAGTAAGGGAGTTGGTATTGGAGCAGTGCTTATTTCAGAAACGGGTCAACACTATCCCGTTACCGCTCAGCTTCGATTTTTCTGTACCAACAATATGGCCGAATATGAGGTGTGTATATTGGGATTAAGGATGGCAATAGACATGGGTGTTCAAGAGATTTTGGTCATGGGTGACTCGGATCTTTTGATATATCAAATTCAGGGAGAATGGGAAACAAGGGATCTGAAATTGATACCTTATCGGCATTGCTTGCATGAGTTGTCCCAAAGATTCCAGTCCATAGAGTTCAAACATATCCCAAGAATGCACAATGAAGTTGCAGATGCCTTGGCCACACTATCCTCTATGTTACATCATCCGGATAAAGCCTATATAGATCCACTTCAGATCCAGGTACGTGATCAGAATGCTTACTGTTTTGCTGTGGAAGGAGAGTTAGATGGAGAACCGTGGTATCATGACATCAAGGAATACTTGAAGGCAAGTAAATACCCGGAGCAAGCCACCGGTGATCAGAAAAGAGCTATAAGACACTTAGCGAATGGCTTTTTCCTCAGTGGAGGAATCATATATAAAAGAACACCAGACCTAGGATTATTGAGATGTGTGGATGCGCAACAAGCTGATAAGATTATGACTGAGGTGCACGCTGGAGCTTGCAGACCCCACATGAGCGGGTATATCTTAGCAAAGAAGATTTCAAGAGCCGGGTATTATTGGCTCACCATGGAGCGGGATTGTATCAGATATGTGAGGAAATGCCACCAATGCCAAGTACATGGAGATCTAATCCACTCCCCGCCTTATGAATTGCATAAGATGTCTGCACCCTGGCCGTTTGTTGCTTGTGGCATGGATGTTATCGGACTGATAGAGCCTGCAGCTTCCAATGGGCATAGATTCATTTTGGTCGCAATTGATTACTTCACTAAATGGGTTGAGGCAAAGACATTCAAGGCGGTGACGAAGAAAGCTGTGGTGGATTTTGTGCATGAAAATATTATATGCCGGTTTGGAATTCCCAAGGTAATTATCACAGATAACGGGGCCAATCTGAACAGTCACCTCATAGCGGAAGCTTGCCAGAAATTTAAGATCTTACATCGTAACTCTACACCGTACAGGCCAAAGGCAAATGTGGTAGTGGAAGTTGCAAACAAGAACATAAAGAAGATCCTTAGGAAAATGGTGGAGGAGTCCAGACAATGGCACGGGAAATTACCTTTCGCTCTTATGGGTTATCGCACAACAGTGCGCACTTCTATCGGCGCTACACCTTATTCATTGGTGTATGGGACAGAGGCTGTTATACCTGCAAAAATAGAGATACCGTCATTGCGAATCATAGCTGAAGCTGGAATAGATGACGAAGAATGGGTAAAAGCCCGTCTGGAACAATTAAGTCTGATTGACGAGAAAAGGTTGGCAGCAGTTTGCCACGGGCAATTGTATCAACAAAGAATGGCCAGAGCATATAATAAGAAGGTGCGCCCTCAAAAGTTTGAAGTTGGACAACTTATATTGAGGCGTATCTTACCACATTTGGCCGAAGCAAAGGGTTAAATTCGCGCCAAACTAGCAGGGACCATTTATAGTATCATGGGTGTTGTCTAATGGAGCATTATATTTGACAGACATTGAACGGAAGTGCGTAAAGACTGCTATCAATTCAGATGCGGTCAAAAGATACTATGTATGATTCCTTTTTCAATTGTAAGATTGTATTTTGTTGTGATTTTGTAATTGAAATGATGAAGGCATTTTATTCTCTATCCAAACACTTTATCCATTGACATCCCCTTTGAGCCATGTTTGATATATTCTTTCATACCCCTCTCTCAGAATTGTTTAGGACACAATACAGAAAAATGAAAAAAAATGATGAATGAAAAAAAAAAGAAAAAAAAAAAGAAAAGAAAAGAAAAAGACAAAGAAATCGGGAAAAAGTCAAAAGAAATTCATAAATTGATGACGTAGAATGAACTACGTTTGACTTGATCCCGAAAGGGTACGTAGGCAGCCTCACTGAGGTTTAGTCACAATAAAGGAAAAATCCAAAAAATTCCACACATATTGAAACGGGGGCAGAAGTTATGTTTTTATAATCCCGAGAGTTGTAAATATTTTAAAACCCTCGTAAATTTTTGAGCCTTTTTACCTTTCTTTCTTAACCCATCCAAAAGCCACGTTACAGTCCAAAGAAAGACCTTCTGATCAATTTCAAGAGAATAACAAATGCAATGAAATAAAGGAAGAATGAAACATTGGACAACATCAGTGGTATAGAAAAACAAAAGACAAAAGGAAAAATGGAAAATGAAAAAATAAGTGAGAGAGCCTCATTGGTGAAAATCTTAACCGGCACCGTGAGGCGATTGTGAGGTCTAAGAGAAATAAAATGAGAGAGTCTTGTCAGTGAAAACCTTTAAACGGCACTGCAGGGCGATTGTGAGGCTGAGAGAATAAAATGCGAGAGTCTTGTCAGTGAAAACCTTTAAACGGCACTACAGAGCGATTGTGAGGCTGAAAGAATAAATGAGAGAGTCTTATTGGTGAAAACCTTTCAAGGCATCATAAGGCGATGGTAAGGATTACCATGGAAAAGAGAAAAGGCAACAAAAAATACGATCGGTCTGGGGTGGAAGCAATTTTGAGACAAAATAAAAGATTGAACGAACTAGGTCGGAGTTTAAATACATGGCGTGGTCAACAGAATCAGCCGACATACCCAGATAAGTTCTACCACTTCTCCAAAACACCATTACCCCTTTTGAGATTCATTTTTTCTGCATTTCATTGTTTGTCTTTTAAAAGCTAACTACCAGCTCCGATGATAAGAGCTGAAATAACACTGGATCAGAAAAGAAAGGAAAGGAAAAGTTGGAAAGAAATAAAGGAGTTTGGCAAACAGAGCCAAAAGAAAAGAAAACAAAAAGTAAAAAACAAGAAAATACAAAAAGAGCTTGTAGAAGATAGTCAACTGAAAGACCACACAGTGGAAGAAAAAGCAAAAAGAAGAAAGCAATAAGAGGCAGGGACGGCAGATGCCAGTTGCCAGCAGCTTATATCTAATAAGTTTTGTGTTGTGATTTAGACAGGAACAAATCGTCACTAATCACTTTAAAGTGAATGTGACCAAGGTGGAAAGATAGAAAACATCAAAAAGAAAGTTTGGCAATAAGTGAAGGAATTCAGGGATGAAAGCCAATCAATCAAGAAAATACCAAAAACAAGAGGAAGGTATCATTTTTTTAAATTCATACCCCAGTTATCAAACTGAAGGAATGCTTTTCTGCAATTTTAATTTCATGCATCAGGCGCCCACCTAGATAACAAGGGAATACATTTCTGCAATTTTAATTTCCGTTCGGCGCCCACCTGGATAACAAGGTAATACATTTCTGCAATTTTAATATCATGCATCAGGCGCCCACCTGGATAACAAGGGAATACATTTCTGCATTTTTCATTTTTCATGCATCAGGCGCCCACCTGGACAACAAGGGAATACATTTATGCATTTTTCATTTTTCATGCATTAGGCGCCCACCTGGATAACAAGGGAATACTATTTTGCAAGTTTAATTTCATGCATCAGGCGCCCACCTAGATAACAAGGGAATACATTTCTGCATTTTAATTTCATCAGGCGCCCACCTGGATAACAAAGGAATACATTTCTGCAAATTTTAATTTCTGCAACTTTGGTTTGTGTTAGCTAACATGAGTAACACCGTAACATGATAAGCCCATACTGGGGCAGAAGGGAAAGTTTGTTGTTTTGTTTTGTTTTGAGCAGGTATCATGTTTGAAGGCAAGAAGTATAAAAAAAAGGGGGAAGCAAGGAAACGAAAATCAACAAAAAAAAAAAGAAAGGCAGCATCACAGAAAGTCAAGGAAAAAGAGACAAGGAAGAGTAAATAGACAAGAAGCTAGATAGGAACAGTTGTAATTCGTAGAATCATAACTTAGAATAGCTTCTTCATTTTACATTTTATCCCCCGGTGTAATAAGGAGTAAGTCAGCAAGTCTCAACAGTGTCAATGCAACAGTGAGTCTGGCTGTTTTAACTGTCAGACCTTCCCGAACTACACTGACATGATTCTTGTTTAGCCCAGGATATGTAGGCAACCTCTAAAGCAGGGTGCGGTCAAAAAGGTCTTCAAAAATGCTTTCACAGAATATGCCAGTGGGCAAAAATCTCTCATTACTGCTCACTTGTCTTTACACTGAAACACTTCGTGTTCCCGAGCAAAGAGGGGCAGCTGTGAGCACGTGATTTTTGCACTAAGCAAATAAATTCCAAAATTAAAATAAATAGGATTTTTTGAGTGCAATTACATGATTTGTGTGATATTGGATGCATTTTGTGTGTTGAATAACATAAAAAATTAGAAAATAAAAAAATATATGATAGGAGAAGTACTGTGCATTTTTTATTAATTAGTTTTTTTAAAAAAAAAATAAATAAAGAAAATAAAAAAAATATAATATAGTGTTAATAGCAGAAAATACAAATATATAGTAGAAAATTGCCAAAAAATACCTAAAAATTAGTAAAGGTAGGAAATTAATTAATTTAGATAATACAAAAAGGAAAAAATGAAATACAAAAAGGAATTACCTCAAAATAATTAAAATATCAGAAAAATACAAAATATATATACAGGTATAATAAGACTGGGCCAAATGCAGTCCAATTGGTTGGCCTAGTGTGTTAGCCCAAAAGATCCGGTCCAAGCATTTGAATTGGTGGAATCTCAGCCGTTCATTGCACCACATCCAACGACTGAGAATATTAGCAGATTTTTATTTGTTAATTAATATGAGAGGATTGATCTCAACCATCCAAATCCAGATGATCTGACGGAAGATACCATTAGTCTCATTATCAGGGAGACGACGACATTTAAGTAACGTTAGTCTTGACCGTTGATCATCAGAGATTCTACGGCCAAGATCACCTTGTTGGCCACGAGTATAAAAGGCCTATGTCTCAGTTGAGACCGGCCATTCTAGTACTCCCCAAACCCTAGCCGCCTTGGCTTCTTCTTCATCTCCTTCTTCTCACCCTCGCCGGCCATGGAGGCCACCACCTTTCACGGTGGTCTCCGGCCACCCCCTCACCCCCAAACCACTCTCTTCTTCTTCTCCGTCACAAGCCTCATCCCAAAAACCCTGAAACCCTTTGAAACCTCCCTTGTTCTTGAAACTCCGGTCATCGGAGTTCATCTCCGGTGACCTCAATCTATGAGAACCAACCCAAGCTTAACACCACAGAACCACCTCATCCTGATCTATCACCCCATACACTTGGCTTCCCTTGAATCTGCCCCTATCTCCTCGAATATCCAAAAGAAGATCGCCGGAACCCTAACTCCGGCGACTCAAACCAAGTTTCCTCCCAAGATCCCACCTTTCCCTCTCTAAATACCCACCCCTAACCAAAAAACCCCCAAAAGACTTCGTCTTGAAGTCTAACAAGAAAACCAGAAAAAAAGATATAAAAGAAATAAACGAAAAAGAGAAAAAAAAAAAAGGAAATCTGAAGAAAAGAATGAAAAAAAGAGAGGGAAAATGGAAGCTCAGGGGACCGGCCCTGCAAGCTAAGTGTTCCCTCTCCCTTTATTTGCTTTGTTTTATTTTTTTTCCATGTTTTATGTGTTCTTCTCTTCTCCTGTGTGTTTGATATACTTTTCTTGATATAGATAATCGAATAAAACTAGGGTTTTTAGTTAGTTTGTTTCTTTGTTTTAAAGATTCGTTCTTGACATCACTGTTCTTCTTCATCTTCTGTTTATATTAGGGTTTCTTCTGTTAGCTTTCAATATCTTTATTGTTCTTCTCTTCCGTTAACTGTATGATTTAGTTTTGGTTCTAAGTTTAGCCGTTTGATTCCCATTCTCCTTCGTCACATATATTAGGGTTTCTTATGTTGGTTTGTAGTATCTCTTATGTTTTTCTTATCTGCTAAATGGCATGCTTAATATTGGGGTTTGATTTTTTGAAATCTGATTTAGTGATTCTGCTTCTCTTCTCTGTCACTTTCGCATGATAGATTTAGGGATTTTCTTCATTGTTTCTTTATGTCTTTCCTGTTCTTCATCTTCATTTTATCTATCACACGCATAGGGTTAGTATTTGGAAAGTGGGTTGACATCATTCTTATGTTACTCTGTTAGAACCATTATGCTTGTGTCTGATATAGGCCATGTTTTGACTGCTTTGTGAGGTCTAGTCTCTATGAGTCTATGTTCATGAACTTTAAGTGTGTTCTGGGTCTTTTAGTGAATCATTCAACATAAAATGGTTGTAACTAAGCCTGATTGATGTTAATTAGCACTTTGCAACATGAAATTGAGTTATGTGATTCTGATTGATTAAGATTCAACACTATCAAACTTCTCTTCTGAGTTTTAATTGATTGATGAACAAGTTTGGTTTCATTTGGTTATGTGTGCAATTGTATGTTGAAATGGCTAAGTTTGCAATAGTTTTATGTTAGTATGAGCAGTGTTAATGCCCATCAATCTTAGGGGAATTGGTTATAGTTGCAATAGTACTAAGTTTCATAAGTGGATAGTTTTGAAATAGGTTAAAATTGAAAATAAAAAAAATAGGTTATAAGTTAAATAAGTGACCAAGAGTGGTCAGTTTTGCAATTGACCAACTCTGCAAGGTCTTTCACATACTGGCCCACCCTTAAATGGGCTAGTTGTGTAATAATTGGTTTAAGTTTGAAAGTTCAGACTTACCAAGACTCAAATTGAGCCCTGAATCACAAGTGGCTAGGCATGTAAAGGCCTTAGCCAAGCCTGTGTTCAGTAATGGGCTTTAATTGCAAAAGCCAAGTCTCAACTTGAGACTCGCTAAGTTTTAAATAGTCTAAGTATAACAATAAAGCGGGCTAGTCCTGCAATTAGCTTAAAAATGAAATAAAAGACCTTAATTAACAGAAAATAAAGCAAAAGTGGTTAAAATTGAAATAGTTCTTCAAGTTAAAATTGGCCAGTCCTTAAATACCAATGCAAGGACTGGCCCTTAGATAAATAAGTTGAAAAATACTGAAAACCTGACCTAGGTAGGTCGGGTAATTCAGCTATGCCCTTAAGGGCATAAAGGGAATATAAATTGGTAAAATGTTAGATTAAATAGAGCATATAGGGACATAGGCGACATTTGTGCTCCTGATTTCTGCAATTTTGCAGAGATTTAGGGGTTTGATGGTCTCATTAAAAAGGGAAATCAGTAAAAATCCATAACTAGTAGGGACACTTTGGTAAAAGCTTAAGAATAGAATCAAAAAGAACCTTCCAGCACATGCTGGAAGGGATCTTGTAACTGAATTGGGGTGCAAAGTGTAGATTTAGTGAGTTTTAAGGGGAGAGAAATGGAATTAACCCCTATTCTTTCCCCCAAGAAATCTTCCAATCTATACTTATAAATACACCCTAAAAAGGTTGATTAAGGGCTGGTTTTTCAATAGAAAAATTCAGAGTGAATACAATAGCAAATAGCAAATAGCAAATAGTTTTTTTGCATATTTCGAGTGAGAATCACTGTTAAGCTATTTGTTTGTGGGATTTTTGCTTGATTTCTTCTGGGATTTCTTATCTGCTGTTGTTGTGTTGTCCTGCTCGTTTGAAATTCAGTTCTATACTGTTGCTTGTGCTTTGTTGAGTCTGCTGCTGTTGCTTGCTCTTGTCTCCCTTAGAACTCATCGATTACTTTTGCTGAACCAGGTACATTCTCTATTCGACAGAAGATGTAATGCTGAAATGCTTAATAAAATGAAGTTCAAGTGTTAAATTCATCTGTTATTATGTATTTTTAGCTTACTCTTTTCATTAATAGTTTAGTGTAGCTTAGATCTGTATTTTTTTAAGTATAGTATGGCATGTATAAGTAGAAGAACCAAACAAAAACAATGTAATAGATAGAATGATAGTAGTAGTGTAGTCGTAGTTAGTATATCACCTAGTTAAGGTGTATAAAACTCTTAAAACAAGTAATTAACTATAGTCCAAGTCATTAATAACTCTCACAGTAGTAACATAAAAACATTCATATAGTTAATTAGACTTGCGAACCAGTATACAGCAACAAACAAGCTCAAAGGAGATAAACAATTAGAAGAAACATCAATACATTTGCAACTGGGTATGTGATAATGTAATGAGCTAAAATCGTAGTAAAAATCAGTAGTGTAGTTGTGCTTAAGTCTTCGAATCACTTAAACGTAGATACTCAGGTTATTATAATTAAATAATTGAATTGTTTAGTAATACTTTACCCAGGTAGACTATCTTCTCTTAATTTCTTAGTTAAGCAATCTCGACATTAATATAAGTCATTTAGCAGAAAACAAAGAAAGTAAGAGTAGTTGGTTCTCACATACATTAGTTAGTTGTAATCTAGAATTAATATTGACAATCTTTGTACAATGATCTACCTCTTTGTTGAATAAAAAATGCATTTCATTTTCAGTTTATCCATGTTTGTTTTAGTGTGATGTCTTCACGTTTGTTGTCGTTTGGTTTGGGCCTAATACATAACGTGGGCCTGAACTGTGGTACGAAGTTGATTTGGCTATCGAACAAAAGTCTGAAGGCAGTCTGGGTCGCTGAGACCTGGACAAATCCAATACCTCATTAAGTGCTGGAGTAGAGGCCCAGGCCCAGGCCCAATAAAGGCAATGACAGTGGCCTAGGCCCAATTCTGAAATGATAGTGATAATAAATAGTTAAGGAAAAAACCAGTATAGAAAATATAATAAAACAAATAGGATTGGACTATTAAAATTCAATTGGGATGAGCCTCACATGACACCAAATAGTAGGGCCCCCTTTAGTAACAAAGTAAAAGATGTAATTAGATTCGGGAAAGCTAATAGTGAATTTCATAGCTTCTCCCAAAAGATTCAAAAGCCGATAGACATTATTAGGCACGTTTAATACACTTTCCTTAAATACGAGTGTGCACTTGGTGCGACTCAAATCCTAAATCCCGGCAAAGCTGAAATGTACTAAGGGTCACAGGCGTACTGGTTGCGGTGTGACTCGAGGTGTGTTTTCGCAATGTCGTAATTCTATAAAAATATTAAAAGTAAAAGCACATACGTATTGTTTAAAATTTATAACAAGTCAAATAAGTTTGAGAACACTGGTTGAGCGACCGTGCTAAAACCACGGAATCCGGGAATGCCTAACACCTTCTCCAGGGTTAACATAGTTCCTTATCCAGGTCTTTGTTTTGCGGACTGTAATAATAGAGTCAACTTCCTCGGATTCGAGATTAACCGGTGACTTGGGACACCATTATCTTCCCAAGTGGCGACTCTGCAAATTAAGTAAAAATCCCGAATCGATTGTCCTTTATGTGGAAAAACTCCTTCCTCTTTGTTGTTATATCATTCTCGGGTATTTGAACACTGAGGTATACCCTACGTATCTTTCCAAACGGATCCGTACAAGAGCCTTTCTTGGGGTAGTAAAAAGGAAGGTGTGACAGCTCTGGCGACTCTACTGGGGATACCAACCCAGAACTTCGGTTTTAGGGTTTAAGAACTCAAACTACTTAGAATCGCCGTCCTCGATATTATTTGACTTTGTAATATACTTTGAACAACATGCTATGTGTTTTACCGCTTTAATATTATATGGATTGTATATAAATTGTGCCGAAAAACTCCCTTTTTACTACCCCAAGAAAGGCTCTTGTACCGATCCGTTTGGAAAGGAGATAAACAGTTAGAAGAAACATCAATGCATTTGCAACTGGGTATGTGATAATGTAATGAGCTAAAATCGTAGTAAAAATCAGTAGTGTAACTGTGCTTAAGTCTTTGAATCACTTAAACGTAGATACTCAGGTTATTATAATTAAATAATTGAATTGTTTTGTAATACTATACCCAGGTAGACTATCTTCTCTTAATTTCTTAGTTAAGCAATCTCGGCATTTGTATAAGTCATTTAGCAGAAAACAAAGAGAGTAAGAGTAGTTGGTTCTCGCACACATTAGTTAGTTGTAATCTAGAATTAATATTGACAATCTTTGTACAGTGATCTACCTCTTTGTTGAATAAATAATGCATTTCATTTTCAGTTTATCCATGTTTGTTTTAGTGTGATTTCTTCATGTTTGTTGACGTTTGGTTTGGGCCTAATACAAAACGTGGGCCTGAACTGTGGTACGGAGTTGATTGGGCTGTCGAACAAAAGTCTGAAGGAAGTCTCGGTCGCTGAGATCTGGACAAATCCAATACCTCATTAAGTGCGGGAGCAGAGGCCCAGGCCCAATAAAGGCAATGACAGTGGCCTAGGCCCAATTCTGAAATGATAGTGATAATAAATAGTTAAGGAAAAAACCAGTATAGAAAATATAGTAAAACAAATAGGATTGGACTATTAAAATTCAATCGGGATGAGCCTCACATGACACCAAATAGTGGGGCCCCCTTTAGTAACAAAGTAAACGATGTAAATAGATTCGGGAAAGCTAATAGTGAATTCCATAGCTTCTCCCAAAAGATTCAAAAGCCGCTGGACATTATTAGGCACGTTTAATAAACTTTCCTTAAATACAAGTGTGCACTTGGTGCGACTCAAATCCCAAATCCCGGCAAAGCCGAAATGTACTAAGGGTCACAGGCGTACAGGTTGCGGTGTGACTCGAGGTGTGTTTTTGCAATGTCGCAATTCTTTAAAAATATTAAAAGTAAAAGCATATATGTATTGTTTAAAATTTATAACTAGTCAAATTAGTTTGGGAACGATGGTTGAGCGACCGTGCTAAAACCACGGAATCCGGGAATGCCTAACACCTTCTCCCGGGTTAACAAAGTTCCTTATCCAGGTCTTTGTTTCGCGGACTGTAATAACAGAGTCAACTTCCTCGGATTCGGGATTAACCGGTGACTTGGGACACCATTATCTTCCCAAGTGGCGACTCTAAAAATTAAGTAAAAATCCTGAACCGATTGTCCTTTATGTGGAAAAACTCCTTCCTCTTTGTTGTTATATCCTTCTCGGGTATTTGAACACTGAGGTATACCCTACGTATCTTTCCAAACGGATCGGTACAAGATCCTTTCTTGGGGTAGTAACAAGGGAGGTGTGACAATGACTATTGGGTTTTGTGAAGGTATAGTCTACTTCTTACAAATAGAGAGGATTTTCATTTGCGCTTTGCACATTCATCGTTCTTTCAAGAGAAATATTGAGAAACCTTTCCTTCTGCTAAATCGCATTTTTCTCACCTCTTTAGATCGCTATGATCATTGATATTCTCGTTTCACCCATAAAAGCTCTTCTTTCTCTCGCCCGCGAGTCAATTATAGCAGGAACTTCTTCTCATGGTAATCTTCTGACTAATTCTCCTGTGGTTGAAAATCCCGCTCGGTCAACTAAAGACTTAGAGCTGATGGAATGTGAAGAAGTTCCTTTAGTTTATGAAGTTTTGCCTCATCCAGGAAATCCGGTGGTGGATTTTAGTGCACCGAGGTGGACGTTCTTCAGCAGGTGGACATTGCTTCTCTTATGGGGGAAGTGGGGATAGCACTGCTGTCATATCAGTGAGGTATTCCATGCTACGTCAAGATCGCGCTTGGGAAGACTGAGGATAGGGTGCAGATCGATCATCGAGGGTATTGCTCGTTTTATGCTTACCCCTTCCTATTGGGTTACACACCCCCTCTCCCGATGCTGGTGATCGACTTCTGCCGTTATTACGAGGTGTGTCCAGCCCAACTTTCTCCTTATCTATATAAACTATTTCTCATGTTTATCAAGTACGCAGAGCTAGCCCATATGAAGGTCACTCTGAGGAACGTGCTTAGCCTCTTTGCTCCTCAAAAGATTCGCGGCACCATGATCCATGCATGCCCCCGAGGGTCAAGGGGCTTGGTAGTTGAGATGGACGACAGGACCAACCGTCGCTTCTTTGAATTTTTTTTCTATATTTGGACTGAGCACCTTGTGTTGGACCCGAGCGGGTTCCCAGAAGTTTGGAACTTTGCATGTAAGTCCTCGTTCTCGACTGGAAAAATGCCTTTTTTTGACCTTCTTTACACCGTGTGTTTGTAGTTATTAATTTACTTTAATGTTTTGTAGCTGAAAAAAGCTGCCACCGCCTCTTTTGGAGAGGATCTGTGAATGGGTCGAGGCCGTGCTTCCTCGTATTGTGGGGATTCACACATGGTTAACTTTTTGGGAGAGACACAGACGTAGGCCCCTAACAGGTGAAATAGCAGCCTTACTTCATTTATGTTTTGCCCTATTTTGATTTTATTCATCGAACGTTTGTTTGTTGTGGTTATGGAGAACTTGCCATTTCAGAGCTCCTCAGTTAGCGTTCCATTGATCGGGTGTGTCTGCTCGACTTACTACAGCGCCTCGTCCGGTATCGAGGGAAGCATCAGTTGAATCATCAGTGGCCGCCTCTCCAAAACGGGCTATGTCTCAGGACGTGGGCCCATCTGGGTCCGCCCGCCCTCGAACTGACTCACCACCAACCAGAGAGTAAGAAGGGCCATCGAAAAGGTGGAGGGTAGCATTTGTGGTGGCTCATCCAACGGTGATCAATTTGGTTTCTCCTCCAACTGAGTCAGAGGGAGAAGTTGTTGTGGCATCTACCGTTGGGAGGGTGCACTTAGTTGAAGTTGCCCCCGCCAGTTCAAGCCAAGAGAATGTTGCTATTTTAGAGACCCAGTTGGAAGTTCCCATTGCTGAGGCGGAAGGTCAATGTCCAGAGGTCAACATTGTGACCTCGAACGCACCTTTGTCGACCACGGCGGGTGGTTCTGGACCATCGACTACAGAGAGGGGAAAGAATGTGGTGGATGATGAGTATGAGTTTGAGTCTGATTTGGACCACGACAACGTCCTTATATTTGAGGAGGGCTTTAACAACTCTGCAGTTCGTGCAGGGGGACCGGCTCGTTTTATTGAAGTATCTTCAGATTTGAACATGCTGACCCAAGGAAGTAGCTTGGTGTCACAATTTGAGTTGTTATGTTCGGAGGTAGAGTACGTGTCCCTGAGGAGCATTTCTGATGTTGAGGTCGTGAATCAAGTGGCTATGATGGGTTGAGGGTATGTAGCGCGATTCCAGTTGTTTCTTCCTTGTCTTGGCCCGAGCTTTGGCTTTAATTGTTCTCCTTGTTTTGGAGACTTACTTGCTGGAGGTGGAGATCATCCGTAGAGCCAATGTCCATTCAAGGATCTTCCCGCAGATGCTGGGCAAATATCATCGCTATCACGATAGGTGCCAAGACCTGCACGATCGATTGAGAAACGACCCTTATAATTGAGCTCTGGGCGCGGAGCTAGAAAAGCGGGACCAAGAGCTGCTGCTAGCGCTTGGCAGCAAAAGCATGCTCGAGGAGTAAATTTGTGTGTAGGATGAGGAGCTCAAGGTAAAAAGGGGGCTCGCTGCTGAATGTGCTCACCTACGGGATAAGTTGAGGGAGATGGAACTGGAGCGGAGCAGAACTAGGTCAAAGCGGCAGAGATGGCCGTGGAGTGGAGCGGGAAGTTGGGGGCACTGGAGGTTGAGAATGTTGCCTTGAAACTCCGAGAGAGGGATGTATCGATGAGGGCCACGGCATTGGAAGAGGCGATCTGTGTTCATGAGGCTGAACGGGAGACAGAGAGGAGTAAAGTCGCCCTTAGGGAAAAGGGGCTCAAGGAGTGGATCAATGTCTTTGACCGGGAAGCCCAAGTTCTGTTGGATCGGATTGTGGCCTTGGACAGGGAGAACCAGCGCCTGCAGAACCAAGCTGGGTTGCCACACACTATTGTACCCAATAAGGCCCATGAACTTTGGGTCTACGCTTAAGCTTAATGCGATATCTTTAAGAACTTATGGGAGGCAGATAATGTGACCGAGGCGGCTTTCGAGGTGGCACATCAGAAGGCTCGTAAGGACCGTGCTAATTATGGCTATGATGTGGCAATGCCCGAGGCTGATGATGGTACGAGCGGTAATGAGGATGGCGCCAAGTGAAAGAATCTGTTTTTGGTTTTTCTTTGTTTCGTACGCCGGTTGGCGTTCGTATGTTCCTTGTTGTTTTTCTTTGTTTTTCTTTTTCTTGTGTTGAATGGCCTTGGCTGGGTGTAAGCGGGGATGAACCACATTATCAACTTTGTGGATAAATGAATTCTCTTTTATGTCGTTTGTCTTGTGCTTATTTTGTACCTTTTTCTCTCTCTTTTTTAATGTACTTGAAGTGCCGACCTTTTGAACTTCGATGGGCGTTAGTGTATCAGTCTTTAACTGATAATGGTTCTGTCTTGTTCCTGGGTTGAGCGAGGTCGAAATTACTTCGATGGAGAAGTCACTTAGCATTAATCTTAGTTCGAGCGAGGTCGAACTTGTTAAATTCGATGTCGAAGGCGCTTAGACTTATTCTCAAATCGGACGAGGTTGAACTTGTTAAATTCGATGTCGAAGGCAGTTAGCCTTATTTTTAGTTAGAGCGAGGGAAAACTTACTTCGATAGCGAAGGCGCTTAGCCTTATTCTTAGTTCGAGCGAGGTCGAACTTACTTCGATAGAGAAGGCGCTTAGCCTTATTCTTAGTTCGAGCGAGGTCAAACTTACTTCGATGGCAAAGGCACTTAGCCTTATTCTTAGTTCGAGCAAGGTAAAACTTACTTCGATAGCAGATGCACTTAGCCTATTCTCTGTTCGAGGGAGATTGAACTTACTTTGATGGCGAAGGAACGTAGCCTTAGGCCTCATTTGTTTGCACTTAATGGAGGTCTGAATCTTAATCATTCAGATATCAGACATTAAGTGCGTTTGTTTTAAAATCTGAATCTTAATTATTCAGATCTTAATCATTAAGTGTGTTTGTTTTTTTACTTCACAACCACTTAATGGGTCTGAATAGGTCTGTATGATTCAGATCTATAACAGAGACTTAATTTCATTAAGATGCTATCATATATTTATTATTAACAGCCGTCACCGCCTACCATTATCAACTACCACCATACCACCACCACCACCACCATACTCAACCAACCTCACCACAACCACCACCTCCACTACCATCACGCCACCATCATTATAACCTACCACCACCCACCCACCATCTTCTTCAGTCACAACTACTACCACCACCGCCATTATTAACTATTATATGCCACCACCACCACCACCATCACCATCACCATCCTGAAACATAATCGCCACCACTACCAATAGCTACTAGTTATTAGCATGAACCACCATCATCAACCAATACTACCACCATCCACCATTGCTAATCGATATTCACTCATTAACCATCACCACCAACAAGTATCATTTTTTTATAAACTATAAATTTTATTGATAAAATATTAGATTAGTTAGTATTTCATTTGAATTTTATGTTTATTTATTTTCAAATAGAGATAAATTTTATAAATTCAGATGTTAAAAATCAAACAATCTTAATTATTTAGTATTCAGATCTTAATACACATCTTAATATATTCAGATTTAGATGTCTTAATCTTAATACACCTTGATATTCAGATGTGCATTCAAATTCAGACGTCTTAATCTTAAAAAACAAATGAGGCCTTAGTCCCAGCTCGACTGGGGTCGAAATTACTTTGATGGTGAAGGCACTTAGCCTCATTCTTAGTTCGAGCGAGTTCAAACTTACTTCGATGGCGAAAGCACTTAGCCTTATTCTTTGTTCGAGCGAGGTCGAACTTATTTCGATGGTGAAGGCGCTTAGCCTTATCCTTAGTTCGAGCGAGGTCGAACTTACTTCGATGGCGAAGGCACTTAGCCTATTCTCAGAGCGAGCGAGATCAAACTTACTTTGATGGTGAAGGCACTTGCCTTAGTCCCAGTTCGAATGGGGTCGAACTTACTTTGATGGCTAATGCACTTAGCCTTATTCTTAATTCGAGCGTGGTCGAACTTACTTCGATGGCGAAGGGGCTTAGCCTTATTCTTAGGCGCTTAGCTTTATTCTTAGTTTGAGCAAGGTCAAACTTAATTCGATGGCGAAGGTGCTTAGCCTTATTCTTAGTTCAAGCGAGGTCGAACTTACTTCGATGGCAAAGGCGCTTAGCCTTATTCTTAATTCGAGCAAGGTCAAACCTACTTTGCTGGCGAAGGCGCATAGCCTCATTTTTAGTTCAAGCGAGTTCGAACTTACTTCGATGGCGAACGCACTTAGCCTTATTCTTAGTTCGAGCGAGATCGAACTTACTTCAATGGCAAAGGCGCTTAGCCTTATTCCTAGTTTTCGAGGTCGAACTTACTTCGATAGCGAATGCACCTACCCTTATTCTTAGTTTGAGCGAGTTCGAACTTACTTCGATGGCGAAGGCACTTAGCCAATTCTTAGTTCGAGAAAGGTCGAACTTACTTCGATGGCGAAGGCACTTAGCCTATTCTCTATTTGAACGAGATCGAACTTACTTTGATAGCGAAGGCACTTAGCCTATTTTTAGTTCGATCGAGATCGAACTTACTTTGATAGCAAAGGCACTTAGCCTTAGTCCCAGTTCAACTGGGGTCGAACTAACTTTGATGGCGAAGGCACTTAGCCTTATTCTTAGTTCGGACAAGGTCGAACTTGCGAAATTCGATGTCGAAGGCACTTAGCCTTATTCTTAGTTCGAGTGAGGTCAAACTTACTTTGATGGCGAATGTGATTAGCCTTATTTTTGGTTTGAGCGAGGTCGAACTTACTTCGATGGCGAAGGTGCTTTGCCTTATTCTTAGTTTGAGCGAGGTCGAACTTACTTCGATGGCGAAAGCACTTAGCCTATTCTTAGTTCGAGCAAGGTCCGACTTACTTCGATGGCGAAGGCACTTAGCCTATTCTCAGTTTGAGCGAGATTGAACTTAATTTTATGATGAAGGCACTTAGCCTATTCTCAGTTTGAGCAAGATCGAACTTACTTTGATGGCGAAGGCATATAGACTTAGTCCCAGTTCGACTGGGGTCGAACTTACTTTGATGGCGAAGGCACTTAGCCTTATTCTTAGTTCGAGTGAGGTCAAACTTACTTCAATGAAGAATGTGCTTAGCCTTACTCTTAGTTCGAGCGAGGTCGAACTTACTTCGATGGTGAAGGCGCTTAGTCTTATTCTTTGTTCGAGCGAAGTCGAACTTACTTCGATGGAATTTTTTTGGGTGATTTTCGATCCCTGGCTTGAAACATCCCTGTGCCGGTTTCCAGCCTGGCGCCGCATTAGAGGTGAGGGAAATGCTTAACGCTTCTGTCCAAAGGGAGAAGGGGGCTTCTTCTTCTAGTTTGGGATTTTTCAAGAATAACTGGGCAGAGGATCTTAGTTTCCTTTGATGCATTCAAGTATTCTGTGCTTGATGCGCTTCCTCTGGCTTGTTCGAGTTGGCATGCTTTCTTTTTAGATGTTTCTTTAGCTTCGATCCAGGAAGGAACTATGTGATTTCTCTAGGAAATCCCCACAGAAGGCGCCAAATTGTTTGACTCAAAAGTTATCAAATACTTTCCGAGCAATCAATCGAAATATGTCAAGGGTAAATCATAGCCAATCAGAACTAATCACTGAATCAGAATACAAATTTGAGATATATGAATAATTAATTGGAGAATGATATAAACAAGGTTTTATGCATCATAGTAGCTTGACGTGCCTCTCCTTAATGAGGTTCAAGATCTTACAGTTGTCTTGTTCATCGCCCCATTCATGAAGCGTATTCTTCCATTTTTATGTAGCCAGAGTCATGTAGAAGAAGAAGCCTCTTTTAAAGGTTCTCTTTCTTGGTATTTATAGCTTCAAGCTCTGTGAGCTGGTCACGAGTTGTCGTAGTTTGGTCAAGGAGACGTCCTCTTGTCGCGAAAGGGCTGCGACCCCCTTGTTCGCTTTAAGAATAGCTGTCATGAGCTAAAAGTCAATTGCATTGACCATTCGATATAATTTGGTTAGGACGGGGCTGGCCCCATGGCTGTCGTATGGTCAGATTTCTACCAATACAAATGGCACTTTTATAAATATTTGGCGTTATGTTTATATCATCCATCAAACTCTTTTACTTTTTCTCTCTTTTGTCTGAGTTTTTGGTACCCTTAAGAATGGCCACCCTACTGGATAATCAACACAACTCGTACTGTAACTGTTTAAGGGGTTGTTTGGTAATGTGTATAAAAATATTAATGAATGAGGTGTATTGTTGGCTATGTTTTGAAGATTGACAAATGAACATAAGGAGAACGACCTGGTCCATCCTGAGAAACACAGTTTAGTCAAAACCATCGCACATTGAAGGCACTAGGAGAAGATATATACTGAAGCGTGTGCAATAAATATTTTCTGAAGATAATCGAAATGGTTGCATTGAGTTCTAAGAGGAACAGTCCTCTTAAGATAAGAGAACACAATCCTAAGTCAGGATAAGGATGAGAATTCATAGCAGTTAAGGACTGAAATTGACAAAGGGATAAGCGACAGAGTCTTGATCAAATTCTAACTGCTGATCTATTTAATTAACTCAATTGTTCTCTTTTACAAGTAATTCACATAAGTAGATGTAAAGCATATTTGAGAGCAAAAAGAATCGATTCTGTTTTACAAGCAATATGTGAGAGATACAGGTGTGCACATCTGAAGCTACATGAACTAAGATAGACGAACGAGTTTCATCATTGTGTTTATTCAAAGTCTAGTTCAGCTGTAGTAGGTTTTCATATTTTACCTTTCAGCTTTTATAGAAGCAATTGTAATAGGTGCACTGAGTATTCAAGTTAGAGTTAACTTGAAAGTGTCGCAACAGTTGAGGCTGTGTGCCACACTGGGATTAGAGTCCTTAGGTTTACAAAGTATTATTGTAAATGCAGTTTTTGGCTCAATGATTTTAGTGGAGTTTGCGAAAATCCTATTGAGTAGTAGGTCGTGGTTTTTTCACCTTTGAGTCAGGTGTTTTCCACATAAAATATTTGTGTACTTTACTTTCAGCATTTATTATTCCGCAAAGTGTTGTAGTTAGAATACCTAAAAGAACCAGGTTCTTCTCGTGCAAAAATTAGGTACCACGAAAATCACCCCCACCCTCTTGTGTGGTATTGACGTATAGAACATCAATTGGTATCAGAGTAGGTAATCCTTGAAGAGGTTAACATCTTACGAAAGACCAACATGAGTGCTCCACCTGGGAACTAGGAAGGGTAATCCACTGCTAGGCCTCCTCTCTTCAATGGCCTCTACTACTCTTGGTGGAAAAACAGAATGAGGGATCCCATAATGGGAGAAAATTATGAGCTATGGGATATCATCACTGATGGTCCTTTAGCTACAACTAAGAAGAATGTTGAAGGAGTAGATGTTCCAAAAGCAAGAGTAGATTGTACTGCTAAGGATCTAAGGAAATGGGAGAAAAATGCTAAAGCCAAGAAATGGTTGTTATGTGGATTGGGTCCTGATGAGTACAGCACGATTCAAGGCTGTGCTACTGCCAAAGAGATATGGGACACTCTACAAGTGGCTCATGAAGGAACACCTCAGGCAAAGAGATCAAGAGGAACTCTACTGTATTCTCAATATGAAAACTTTACTATGAAGGAAGGAGAAACTAGTCAAGAAATGTATACCAGGTTCACTACACCGACTAATGAGTTGGGGTCTCTTGGAAGGATTATTCTGGAAGAAGATAAGGTGGAGAAAATCCTAACTAGGGTTCTGCCAATCTCCTTGGAAAGCAAAATCACTGCTATTCAGGAATCAAAGAACATTTCTACTCTAAAGTTAGATGAACTAATTAGAAACCTCACTGCCTATGAACTAAAAAGGCAAACATTGAAAATGGATGCTCCAAAGAAAGAAATAAGTATGGCTCTCAGAATTTCCGAAGGATCAGATCTTGAAGATGAAGAGAAGGCTATGATAGCCAGAGTTTTCAAGAAATTCCTTATGAGAGGAAAGAGTTCTTCAAAAGGTACAACATTTAGCAAATCTAGAGCTCCTGAGAAACAAACCAATGAAGGTTGTTACAAGTGTGGGAAGACTAATCACCACATCAGATATTGTCCACAATGGGAGATTGAATGGAAGAAAGCAAGAGCTGAAAGAAGAAATAGGAAGAAGGAACAGGTTCAACCAAGAAGGAACAAGGGATCAACCAAAGCCATGGTTGCTGCATGGGGAGAAACATCAGATGAGGACTTAGAAAATGAAGCTGAAGGTGAGCAAGCTCTTATGTCCATCAGAGAGTCAGAAGATGAACATGAGGATCAAGTGAAAAGAAGTAGACAAATGTGGTACATGAATAGTGGTTGCTCAAAACATATGACTAGTAACAAGAACCGGTTCCTTTCACTAGAGAACCTAAAAGGAGGTAATGTCTCCTTTGGAAATGGAACAAAGGGTGAGATCATTGGTGTTGGAAAGGTAGGAAAAACAGAGTCTCATTCCATTGAGAATGTCTATCTGATAGATAGCTTAAAGTATAGCCTGATAAGTGTGTCACAACTGTGTGACAGAGGTAACCTTGTGGCTTTCACTTCCACAAAATGCTTTGTGATTAGTCTTACTACTGACAAGATTGTTTTGTAGGGAAGGAGAGTTAACAATATTTACATTGTAGATTTGTCAACTCTCTCTGAAAATGAACTCACTTGCTTAAGTGTGGAAATTAGTGATCCCCTCATTTGGCACAAAAGACTTGGTCATGCGAGTCTGAATCAATTAAACAAATTAGTATCCAAGGACTTGGTAATAGGTCAACCTAATAACAAGTTTAAGGAAGACAAGGTTTGTGAGGCATGTGCAAGGGGGAAGAAGGTAAGATCATCCTTTAAACCTAAGAAAATGGTAAGTACTACCAAGATTTTGGAACTGGTTCATATGGATCTTTGTGGTCCAATAAGAGCCATGAGCATAGGTGGTAAAAGATATGTAATGATGCTAGTTGATGATTATTCTAGGTTTACTTGGGTATTGTTTCTAACCTCTAAAGATGAGGCATTTGTAATGTTCACTGCTTTTATTAAGAAAAACCAAAAGCAATTAGGAAATCAACTGGCATCCATTAGGTCTGATCATGGAACTGAATTTGAAAATGCAAAATTTGCTGAATTATGTGATGAATATGGAATAGATCACAATTTCTCTACCCCTAGGACTCCTCAACAAAATGGGGTAGTTGAAAGGAAGAATAGAACCCTTGGGGATATGGAAAGGACTATGTTACTTTCCAGTAAACTACCTCACAGCTTCTGGGCAAAGGCCGTAAACACTGCTTGTTACATAATAAACAGATGCATGACTAGGCCTCTTGCAGAGAAAACTCCCTATGAGTTACTTAAAGGGAGAAAACCAAACATATCCTACCTTAGGGCATTTGGTTGCAAGCGTTATGTGCACAACAATGGCAAAGACTCCCTAGGGAAGTTTGATCCCAGAAGTGATGAGGGAGTATTCTTGGGATATCCTTCACATAGCAAAGCATATAAAGTATTTAATAAAAGAACCTTATGTGTTGAAGAAAGTGTACATATTGTATTTGATGAATCTAACACTCTTTCTGAGAGACAGGAACGTGAAGATGAAGCCATTGGACTGGTGAGAAAATTAACTGAAGTCACAACACAAGTCAAGGCTGCACCAAAGGAAGGAGCATGTGATGGAGCAGGTCCATTCACCCCAGACAATGTGACAGGGGGACCAATCCACAGGATCCTGCTTCTGATCGTATTCCTCTACAATATGACAATGAAGGAGAAACCAGCAGAAATCAGATGGTTGGAAAATCTTACAAGTAGTTGAGTTCTCATCCCATTGAGAACATCATAAATGATCCAACATCATGAGTCAAGACAAGATCACAACTGAAAAACATATGTGCATTTGATGCCTTTCTTTCTCTTATTGAACCTAAATATGTGAGTGAAGCTCTACAAGATGCAGATTGGATCAATGCTATGCAAGATGAACTCAATCAGTTTGAAAGAAGTCAAGTTTGGTACTTGGTTCCAAAACCTAAGGACAGGTCAATCATTAGAACAAAATGTGTTTTTAGGAACAAATTGGATGAAGATGGAACTGTTACAAGAAATAAGGCAAGGTTGGTCATTCAAGGCTATAGTCAAGAGTAAGTCATTAATTATGATGAGACTTTTTCTCCAGTTGCTAGACTTGAAGCAATTAGGCGCCTCATAGCTTTTGCAGCACATATGGAATTTACTCTTCATCAAATGGTTGTTAAAAGTGCCTTCCTAAATGGCTATCTCAAGGAAGAAGTGTTTGTAAAACAACCTCCAGTATTTGAAAGCAAAGAATGTCCTGAATATGTTTACAAGTTAGATAAACCTCTATATGGTCTCAAGCAGTCACCAAGAGCTTGGTATGAGATGTTGTCAAAATTTCTACTGGAGCATGGATACAAAAGAGGTAAAATTGACAGCACCCTATTTCTAAAAGAAAAAGGTAAAGATCTTCTTGTCATACAAATATATGTTGATGATATCATATTTGGGGCCACTTCAGTTAAATTGAGCAAGGAATTTGCACAACTAATGGGCGGTGGATTTGAAATGAGTATGATGGGTGAACTAACCTTTTTCTTAGGCCTACAGATAAAACCAAGCTCAAACGGAACCATGACTGGTCAAAAGGAATATACAAAGGAACTAATCAAGAAGTTTAAAATGGACGACTTTAAAGAAATAGATACACCTATTGCAACTGCCACTAAATTAGAGGCTGATGAACCTAGTTTGTCAGTTGATCAAAAATTTTATAGGGGTATGATTGGTTCACTCTTGTATCTTACTACAAGTAGACCTGATATTATTTTTAGTGTAGGACATTGTGCACGCTTTCAGGCTAATCCTAAAGAGTCCCATTTGACTGCTGTCTAAAGGATATTGATATACTTGAAAGGGACCACAGAATTATGTCTACGGTATCCTAAAGGTAGTAACATTGATCAAGTAGGATATGATGATGTTGACTATGCAGGTTTTCTAGTGGATAGAAAAAGCACTTCAGGTATGGCTCATTTTCTTGGTTCATGTCTTGTATCATGGGCTACAAAGAAATAGAACTCAGTAGCATTATCTACTACTGAGGCTGAGTATGTAGCTGCTGCTTCTTGTTATGCTCAACTTCTTTGGATCAAGCAACAATTAGTAGACTTTGGTATTGAAGTAGGATGTATACCAATCTTCTGTGACAATACTAGTGCTATAAGTATGACAAAGAACCCGGTTCATCATAAAAAAACCAAGCACATAGATGTCAGACATTATTTCTTGAGAGACAATGATAAGAAAGGCTAATTTCCGTAGAATTCTGTGCAACTGATAAGCAAATAGCTGACATCTTCACCAAGGCTTTAAGTAGAGAAAATTTTGAGAGGAATAGGTTGGAGTTAGGGATGATTAAGATCACCTAAAGAATCAGTTCAGAAAGCACATGAAATAAAATTGGGTTAGGAGTTCTTAATTTGTGTGAATATTAAACTAATCTCTACTCAATCTCATACTGTAAATAGTACACTCTTGTGTCATGTGTTTATGATATTCATTAAACTCTTACAAAATTTATATTTTGTCATATGAGGCATATTCAAGAGAAGTGTCATTTGAAGAACCTGGTTCATCAAAATATGCTCATGAAAAGCTCAGGTATGTTTCTATTCTTTGTACAATTTGAAAAATTTAATTATCCATTATGAGCAAGAATCCTAGATATACCAAAAGTCCTAAATACTATCCGTTGTAACGTTGAACCAATTCAATTGAAACTAGAATTCCAAATTTAACGGAAACCTTACTTAATTTCTAGCCATTAATTCTAATACCTAAGGTGACCAGAATTCTAGTCTGATTAGACCTCTAAGTAACCTCTAAAAAGCTGCAACATCTGGGTAATTATTACCTCCTTTAAAACCCCCAAAACACTCTTCTATTCTTTATTCCTCAAAATACCTGAACTCTTCCTCCTTCATGTCTACAACTCTCCAAAGCTTCCACATCACAAAATGCACTTAGGGTTTCAGAATTCTATCAAAATGACAAATCCTCAAGATAACCCAGGCACTCCACCACCCGTCTCACCCAACACCTCATCTTCCACACCACCTGTTGAAAACCCTAAACCTAGATTCCGTCACCCGAAAATATTGGCAAGAAAAACTGTAGCAATTGGTTCTTTAAGGAAAACCTTGAATGAAAAACTTCAATCTAGTCAAAGGAAGGCAAGCCCTGTAACTGAGTCCAACTCAAGCTCAGAATCTAATGATTCCATCACCATAGAAGAAAGTGAAGAACAAGGGTCTTTTGTTCAGACCGAAAATCAGGAAACTCGAAAGGAAGTTGATACATGCTATATGTTACAGATGTGGTTGAGAGGGAAGAAAATAGGTTTGTTTTGATAGGGGATGTTAGAGATATAGGTGGGGGTGAGTCTTAAAAGTTGCAAATTAAAAGGAAGAAGGAGATATTAGCTATTTGTGGGAATGAGGCAGAAGGAGTATCAAAGTCCGGTGAGGTAGCTGGGGGGTTGATAAATCTGAGAAAAGTGCAAGATGAACCTAGATCATCTGATGAGGAGAGTCTGGCTGATCTACTAAAGAGAGTGGGGGCAAGTTATGACCGAAATAAAAGAAAAGCCTCATCACAAACAACCCCTGCTGCAGCAAAACCATCCAAGAAAAGCAATAAATCACCAACCAAGTCTACTGTTAGGATTAAAGCTACAAGAAGCAGAGTTAGAGAGATTGAACAGGAATTAAAAAGGGCCTTAGAGGAAAGCAAGAAAAAGAAGAAAGAAAAAGGGAAAGCAAAGATTAGCCAAAGGTAAGAGACTGTTCCTGAGGAAGAAGAACAGGAGATGGAACAGGTCCATCTAGATGATAGTCCCACTGTGAAAATTCCAGTTGCAAAGTCCAAGGGAATCAGGACTTCTGTCAAAAAATCTACCAAATCAGTACCTGCTAAATCTACTCTTGCCAAAAGAACAAGGTCAGCTGGCAAAGAGAATAAAGTCAAGACTACTAAAGAAGAAGATGAGTGGAGAAGTAAGGAAGAAGAGGAAGAATCTAAAAAAGAATTGGACAGGCATGCGATGTTTGCAAAAGAAATTTTTTAAAGGGAAGACTGCTCACGGACCTGAAGGAGCCAGGGATGATAAAGATTATGTCTACTTTAGAAGCTCAAGGCTGGAAGAACATAGTTCTTCAGATGGATGGAAAGTTGGCAAGGACTGAGTTTATTGAGTTTATGGCAAATGGAACTGTAAAAAATGGGGTAGTGACTAGCAAGCTGAAGGGTGTAAAGGTGAAGTTTGGTGCTGAAGGGTGTAAAGGTGAAGTTTGGTGCGGTGAAGCTGGGCAAGATCTTAGGCATCCCTAGTGAGGGATATGATGATTATACAAGGTAGAGGTGGCCATGCCTAGATGGATTTCCCACTGATCTTTAGATTACCTGAAGCTTTTGTGACACTGCATCAGAGGAAGAAGTGTCTGAAGCCAGACTTGTTCAAAAGAGTGAAATGAGGCCAGACCACAAAGTGCTCTTCGAATTGTCAACAAATGTCTTCTACCTAGGCATGAAAGGAGACATACAACAAATTATATGGATCTGGTCCTCACGCAATATCTGAATGATAGAAAGCAAATCAATTGGCCTGCCTTCATTATGAAGCTACTTGACAGGGTGCTCAATGGATCAAAAGCTCATGCCATTCCTTATGGATTTATCTTGACAACTGTGCTTGAAAGAATAAATGTTCCTCTGAAGAAGTGGGAAATAGCATCGAGCAAAGAACACTTTGGTAGCAAGAAGCCTGTGACTATCTGCTCAGCACAGCTCCAGTTGAACCTGGTTCATCAGCAAAAACTCATGTGAACAGCAAGGTCAGAACCTTAGTTCAGGTGGTTGGAGCAAAGGATGCTAAAATAGCAAGGCTTCAGGCAAGAGTTGCTGAATTGGAGGGAGAGAGAAATGGGTTGAGAGCTGAACTTGCAAGAGTAAAGGAGAAAAATTAAGGAATACTCAAACAAATGTTGAACCTGCTACAAACCCAACCCTATAGCTCTTCTAAGCTGTAGCTATTCTACCTTAGTGTGCACCAGTCAAGACCCCTCAGTGACCTAGTTTGGGAGTTTCTTTTAGATATTTATATCTTTATTTTGCTCATGGTTGGATAATTTTGTTTTTCTTTTTGTGTACTACACCGTCGGAACTACTTGTTTATTAATGAATGATGCTTATCTTGTCTTTGTTAAATGTGATCATTATAGTTATTTTATGGGTTGAGTTAACTAAAGCATGTGTTCACTTGCAGTTGCCCCAGTGGAACATAAGTACTGATTAAAAGACTGATTTCATATTAATTATGCAACTTTTCGATGATGCCAAAAGGGGGAAGATATGTGCTTAAAATATTTTATCTGGACAAGTGGTGTTTATGACCTAACTTAAATCTGGTTCTTTATGAAAATTTGAATTCTCTAAAAATTTAAAGTGTTGATATTTCAGTCAAGATTCACAGGTTCTATGATTACTAAAAGCACAGAGTTTGTCATCATCAAAAAAGGGAAATTTGTTGGCTATGTTTTGAAGATTGACAAATGAACATAAGGAGAAGGACCCAGTCCATCCTGAGAAACACAGTTTAGTCATAACCATCGCACATGGAAGGCACGAGAAGAAGATATATACTTAAGCGTATGCAATAAATATCTTCTAAAGATAATCGAAAAGGTTGCATTGAGTTCTAAGAGGAACAGTCCTCTTAAGATAAGAGAACAGAATCCTAAGTCAGGATAAGGATGAGAGTTTGTAGCAGTTAAGGACTGAAATTGACAAAGGAATAAGCGACATAGTCTTGATCAAACTCTAACTGCTGGTCTATTTAATTAACCCAGTTGTTCTTTTTTACAGGTAATGCACATAAGTAGAAGTAAAGCATATTTGAGAGCAAAAAGAATCGAGTCTGTTTTGCAAGCAATATATGTGATATAGAATTGTACACATCTAAAGCTACATGAACTAAGATAGAAGAACCAGTTTCATCATTGTGTTTATTCAAAGTCTAGTTCAATTGTAGTAAGTTTTCATATTGTACCTTTCAGCTTTTATAGAAGAAATTGTAATAGGTGTATTGAATATTCAAGTTAGAGTTAACTTGAAAGTGTCGCAACAGTTGAGGATGTGTGCCATACTAGGATTAGAGTTAATCGTTAGGTATACAAAGTGTCTTTGTAAATGCAGCTTTTGGCTTAGTGATTTTAATGGAGTTTGGAAAAATCCTACTAAGTAGTAGGTCGTGGTTTTTTCACCTTTTGAGCCAGGTGTTTTCCACGTAAAATATCTACGTACTTTACTTTCAGCATTTATTATTCCGCAAACTGCTGTAGTTGGAACACCTAGAAGAACCATGTTCTTCTAGTGCGAAAATTAGGTACCACACAAATCACCCCCCCCCCCTCTTGTGTGGTATTGACATATAGAACATCATGTATTAATAATATAAGAATTATTAATGTATGGGGTAGTACTACAAGCATTAGTTATACCAACATTATTTCTTATCCACTGTTTGGTGTGGTGTATTAAAACGTAAATGCATTGTTGTTGGCCCAAGTAAAGGTTAGTTTTGAAGACTGACAAAGGAGCTCATGATGAACCAGGTCCATCCAGTGGTCTATCCCTCAGGTGCACAAAAAATGGGTAGCTTCAAGCATGCGAGTTTCACGTGAAGGAGATAAGCTTAAATTTGTGTATTTAATATCTCCTGATCGAAAAGGTTTGTGTAATTGATAATGAGAAGGACTCCTTACTCAAAGAGAAACTATTCAAGATAGGGAATGAGTTAGAAGTTGAAATAAACTAGAACTCTTCCACCAAGGAAGAGTTGTATCAGAACTCTAGTTATTTCTTCATCTACTAACTCTATAAATTGCAGGATGTTCTCACATTAAACGCAGAAGATTAAATGTGAATTGGGAGCAAAATATCAAGGCTTTTTGCAAGCAGTTTGCGTGTAATTCAAATGTGCAAACCAGAAGCTACATGAACGAGATTGACGGACCAACACCATAAAGAGTTTTATGTGTCTTTCTTTTATTCTAGTTCAATTGTAGTAGGTGTTTTAAAGTTGTACCTTTCTAGCTTTCATAGAAGTAATTGAATAGGTATTTTGAGTATTCAAGTTAGAGTTAACTTGAAGTTGTCGCAGTAGTTAGAGGCTGGTTGCCACAACGGGATTAGAGTTAATCCTTAGGTTTACAAAGAGTTTTGTAAATGCAGTTTTGGCTAAGTGAGTTTAGTGGAAGTTAGGGAAAATCCTACTGAGTAGTAGGTCATGGGTTTTTCACATTTTGAGCCAGGTGTTTTCCACGTAAAAATCTCTGTGTTTTTTATTTTATGTTCCTTCAATTCCGCAAACAGCAGTCGTTAGTACACCTAGAAGAACCAGGTCCTTCTAGTAGCAATTTAAGCAAAAATTGGGTACCACACCAATCACACCCCCTCTTGTGTGGTATTGACGTTTAGAAAATCACTTTGTATCAGAGCAGGTTATCCTTGAAGAGGCTAGCACCTTACGAAAAGAGCAAGATGAGTGCACCACCTGGAAACTGGGAAGGGCAATCCACTGAGAGGCCTCCACTCTTTAATGCCCACTACTACTCTTGGTGGAACAAACAGGATGCGAGATCACATCATAGGAGAAGACTATGAACTTTGGGACATAGTCACTAATGGTCCTCTGAAAACTACAAAGAAGAATGCTGAAGGAGTGGACGTGCCAAAGACAAGAGCTGACTGCACTGTTGAAGACTTAAGGAAGTGGGAAAAGAATGCAAAGGCCAAGAAATGACTTGTGTGTGGACTTGGTCCAGACGAGTACAGTATAACTCAAAGTTGTACCACTGCTAAGGAAATCTGGGACACTTTGCAAGTGGATCATGAAGGAACACCTCAAGTGAAGAGGTCCAGAGGAACATTGTCGTATTCTCAATATGATAGTTTCACCATGAAGAAAGGGGAAACCATCCAAGAGATGTATATAAGGTTCACCACATTAACAAATGAACTTAAGTCTATTGAAAGGGTTATTCTTGAAGAAGACAAAGTTGACAAGATTTTGACAAGGGTATTGCCAATCTCTTGGGAAAGTAAAATCACAGCTATCCAGGAATCAAAGAACGTTGCCACTCTTAAGTTGGATGAGCTAATTGGAAATCTCACTACCTATGAACTTAGAAGGAAAACCGTGAAGATGGATGCACATAAGAAGGACATGAGCATGACATTCAGAATCACTGAAGGTGCTGATCTAGATGAGGATGAAATGACCATGGTCATGAAGGGTTTTAAGAAGTACCTAATGAGAGAAACTGGTCCTTCAAGAAGTGGAAGCTACAACAAACCAAAGGTTCCTGAAAAACAAACCAATGAGTGGTGTTACAAGTGTGGGAAGACTGATCACCACATCAAAAATTGCCCTCGGTGGGAAATTGAATGGAAGAAAGAAATAGTTGAACGAAGGAACAGGTTCATCACAAGAAGAAGAAAGGATCAATAAAGGCTATGTTTCCTGCTTGGGGTGAAATCTCAGATGATCACTCAGAAAATGAAGATGGAGATGAAAAAGCACTTGTGGCAATTGGGAAATCCGATGAGGAATCTGAGGTTAGTATAACTCATCTCAAAGACAAGATTAAATTTTTTGTCTAAAGAAAGTCTCTCTGAATTACTTCTAGATTTCATTGATGAATTTAAGGTTATAAATAATGAAAAGGAACAACTTTCTAAGGAGTGTGTGATTCTGAAAACTAAGTGAAAAAACCTGGAACTTAGGGCTAGTGAAAGTGATAGTAAAAATGTTGAGTTGAAGAACTAGGTTCATGATCTTGACACCACAATCCTAGAGCTCAAATCTGAAAATCTAAAATTGAAATTAGGAACTGGTAAAAAGGAATCTGATCACACACAACTCACTTTAGAAGAAAATGTAGGAAAAACAAAAGATGAGTGGACACAAGAGATGAGCAGATAAGAGTCCTTAAGGAGGATCTAAATAAGGTTAAGCATGAGCTAGATAGAACATGTAAATGGAATAGGTCCCCCGATGCACTTTTATGGCTACATGAACACCATAGTAGCAATAAGAGAGGACTTGGCTACGGGACCCTTGAACCTAAGTGGGATCCCAAAAGCAAGTACCTCACACTTCCTGAGAACAAAATTTGCACACACTGTGGTAAAACTTGCCACTATAAATCTGAATGTATTGCAAAAGAAAAGGCTAGTAAAAAGAATAAAGAATTTATTCAAGGAAAAATAGGCCGGCGGGTTTGGCTAAAAAGAATTTGATCCACCCTTTTGCCTATAGAAAGGGACGTTCTTAAGACAAACCCCTGATTTCTTTTTATGGGTCCAAGTGAAAAGGAGCAGCCAAATATGGTACATGAATAGTGGCTGCTCAAAGCATATGACAGGAAGCAAGAACCAGTTCCTTTCACTGGAGGACCTCAAAGGAGGTAATGTCTCCTTTGGAATTGGGAAGAAATGTGAGATCATTGGGGTTGGAAAGGTAGGTAAGACCGATTCTCACTCTGTTGAAAATATCTACTTTTTAGATGGCCTAAAGTACAGTCTAATTAGGTTATCACAATTATGTAATAAAGGTAAATTGGTAGCATTCACCACTACTAAATATTTCACCATTGACAAGAATGTTTTGCGGGGAAAAAGAGTAACCAATACATGCATTGTAGATTTGTCCACACTTTTAGAAAATGAACTCACTTGCTTAAGTGTGCTGGACAATGATCCCCTCCTTTGGCACAAGAGACTTGGACATGCAAGTCTGATTCAACTCAACAAATCAGTCTCCAAGGATCTGGTGATAGGGCTGCCTAACATGAGGTTCAAGGAAGACAAAGTTTGTGAAGCTTGTGCAAGGGGGGAAGCATGTAAGATCCTCTTTTAAATGCAAGAAAGTGGTAAGTACCACCAGAACGATGGAACTGGTCCATATGGATCTCTGTGGTTCAGTGAGAACATTAATTAGGGGTGGTAAAAGATATGTGATGTGCTTGTTGATGATTACTCTAGGTTTACATGGACATTATTTGTAACATCTAAAGATGAAGCATTTGACATGTTTATTTCTTTTGTTAGAAAATTCATAAACAACTAGGCAATCAATTTGCATCAATTAGGTCTATCAAGCAATTAAATTTGAAAATGCTATGTTTGCTGAAATTTTGCATGCTACATCTTAAATAGTTGCATGACCAGACCTCTTGTTAAGAAGATTCTCTATGAGTCACTTAAAGGTAGAAAGCTAAATATATCCCATCTTAGGGCATTTCTGTGCAAGTGCTTTGTGCACAATAATGGCAAAAACTCCCTAGGTAAGTATGATCCAAGAAGTGATGAGGGAGTATTCTTGGGATATTTTTCACATGGTAAAGCCTATAAGATCTATAACAAAAGAACTATGTGTGTATAAGAAAGAGTACATGAGATTTTTGATGAAACTAACATTCTTTCTGACAAGTTAGAACATGAAGATGAAGCAATTGGGATGGTTAGAAATTTAAATGATATCGCAGTCGAGACTGAAGCTGCAATAGAAAAAGGAACATGTGATGGAACAGGTTCTTCTACCCAAGGCAACATGACAAGGGAACTGACTAAAGAGGAACATATCCTCAAACCTCGAGGGAACTTGTCTATGAACCTATTCCTCAGTAACAAAACTAGGAAGGAACATCCAAAGAAATTGGAACTCCTATTACAACAACCACAATATTAGCTACAGATGAACCTGGTTCATCTGTTGATCAGAAGTTGTATAATGGAATGATTGGTTCTCTTTTATATCTCACTACTAGCAGACCTGACATTGTGTGCAGTGTAGGTCTTTGTGCTCGATTTTAGGTTATCTAGTTGATAGGAAGAGCAACCCAGGTATGACACACTTCCTTGGTCTCCTTTCCTGTGTCATAGGCTATAAAAAGGCAAAATTCAATGGCCTTATCTACTACTGAAGCGGAGTACGTTGTTGTTGCTTCATGTTGTGCTCAATTGTTATGGATCAAACAACAATTATTGAACTTTGGAATTGATGTGGTTGCATCCCTATTTTTTGTGATATCACTAGTGCTATTAGTATGACAAAGAAATCGATTCTTCATAAGAGAACTAAGCACATAGATGTTAGGCACCATTTTTTTTTTATGGACAACTATGAGAAACGCTTGGCCACTATGGAGTTTTGTGCTACTAACAAGCAAATTGTTGATCTTCACAAAAGCCTTAAATAGAGATCACTTTGATAGGAACAGGTTGGAATTATGGATGATTAAGATCACCCAAAAGGACTAGTTCAAGGTTAAACGAAAAAAAATGATAATTTTTTTTTTTTGGTTAGAAAGTCTATAAATTGTGTATAATTAGATTAAATATTGCTCTGTCGCATATTTTCTACAGTATACTCTTGTGCTATGTGTTAAAATAACTCATTAATCTCTAATGATATTTTCTCTATTTTGGCACATTTAGACTCACACAAGAGAATTATCAGTGAAGAACCTGGTTCATCAAGGTAACACGGTATGTTTCTACACTCTGCATAATTTGAAATAACTATATTTGGATAATGAGCAGAGAGTCCAACCAAATACCAAACTCCTTTTGGATACATCCGTTACAAGTGAATCAGTCCCATTCAAAAGAGTCCCAACCAAATGGAAGTACCTAGATTTTAGGGATACACTCCAACGTCTCTTCAAAATTGAATTTCAGTTCGATTAAACTTCTAAGAGTCTGGAAAACTGTAGTTACCCCATCAATTATTCATATGTATATTTACCAGGTTTAGTGTATTCCTTACCTCAACTCTCTCATGACATCAAAACCACTCATTCTTCTTTTATATTCAAGACACAATCTAATTCTCTTCTTCTCCATACCCTAGCCCAGATATGATAAACACCTCTGAAAATCCTTCATCACCACCACAGGAAACCATTTCTACACCTTCTAGAACACCAATATCTAAGAAAAGTGGAGAAATATGATGGCTCATAAGATTGTCGATGAAGGAGAGCATATTAAGAAAATAAACAAGCAATTGAAAGCAGGTAGTGTGAGCACATGATTTTTGCCCTATAAGAGAATCACTCCATTCAAAATAAAATAGTTTTGAGTTGTGTGTGATTTTTGTGGATTTTTATGTTATTTTTCTCTTATTGTTTGCATTTGTGTGTCTATGTTTATTTGTTTAAATAAATAAAAATACAAAAAAAATGTATTGCATTTGTATATAAAATTCAAGTTTTGCAGTTAAGAGTAATTAAGTTTGTTTTATGAAAATAAAAATCACAAAAATATGCATTTTTGTATTTTTAACATTTAATGTCCAAATTGTGTAGTTTTTATCTTTAATAGTTATTTAATTAGGTGGTATTTATTATTGAGAGTTAACTAGTACTTTTATAAGTTAATTTAATTCTATAAGTTAATTTAAGATTGTTAAATTTTTTTTAGTTTTATTTATTATGAAATAAAAGAAACAAATGAGGAAAATGAGAAAAAAAAAACTCGGACTGGGCCAGTCCAATTGAGAGTCAACCAGGACCAGCCCAAACCTACCCATTCCAGCCCAAACCATCTCCTAACCTGCCCCATCCTCTAGTTAATCTGAGCCGTTGGATGTAATAATCCAACGGTTGAGATTAATTCCTTCTTTTTTGACATACCAAACACCCCCCAAACCTTATTCACCCAAACCATTTCCCCCTTTCAGACCCTCCTCTTCGTCTCTAACCTTCAGAGACGACTCACCAACCTCCGCCCACGTCCGCCATTGACCGCCGGCCAAAAATCGCCTCCGCCGGCGGCCGGTGTCCAAACAACACCAAATTAACACCGAATGACCATCCAACCACCCTGAATCCAAATCCACAAACGGTTTCCTTCCAATCAGTTGCTAGCTTCTCAAATCTTCAATTGAAGATTCAAGAAAAACTCAAAGCTATCCCAACCGACCCCAAATTTGCACCATAGCATCCCCCGACCTCCCTCATACCCTTACTAAACTCGGTACGGCTCGAATCTGGCTGGAATAGGTCAAGCCCCAAATCCCGCCTCCAAGAACCCTAATTTTTAAGGGGGTTAAATTGATTAGAAATTGAGTGTCCAATGGACCTTAATCTAGGTGTTCTCAACCGAGAACACCTCGATTAAGGCCCGTTTGGCTTCAATAATCCGAGTCCGAGTGCAAGCCTGGGTCAATCTTATCGGAGGTATCTCTTTTCCTACTTCCTTCCTTTATTCGATCCTTATGTGCTTTACATGATAGTAATTATCCAGCTTCTAGTTTTTGTTAACATTTTTTTTGTTCTTCTTCATAGACCCTTTGTTTGGTCTCCCTTTTTCTGTGTGTGTTAATTAACCATGATTACTGTGATTGCACTATGTGCTTAATTTGTTCAAAGTCGTTAAGAAATTAGTTCATGTTTTTGATCCCCTGGTTATGCCCGTAAAGACTGTGAACCATGAGTTACTATCTTATGCGTCGATTGTTGTCTGTCGATTTATGTGTTGTAATCGATTACACAAACGTCGTCGATTAGTTGTAAAGTTTTGTTTGGAACTATATGGCAATAAAGGTCGATACTGTCTAAATTGGGTCCGAACCATCGCCCGAGTTAAATTCTGAATTTTATATGGTTGAATTAGGAAAACGAATTGGTTATAGCTGCTGTAGTTCAGTTATCAAATTGGAAGAATTTTTGGTTTGAAGTAAGATTGTGGTTTCAGTAGTTTTAAGGGTTGTTTTGGGGAATGAATTAGCAATAATTGATGGCTGCTAATCAACAACATTAGGGGTTTGTCTAGGAGGCTGCTAATTCGGGTAGAGGTTACTATTTTATTATTAATTAAGGTGAGTGTAAATTAGGTACCTACTTAATATTGAAAAAGGAATAGGCTGTGGGGGGCAAAGACACCAACTCTATGCCTATAAAGACTTGAAATCAGATTAGATGAGGCAGAGAAAATATGAGGAAAAACGCAATAGGAAAGTTTAAGGGCAGGAGATACAATCTGGGAATATAATATGGAAAGGCAGAGGTTTTAAGCATTAGAAACAGAGAAAAAAAGAAGGAACTGAAATTGGATTATGTCACTGAAACTGTTCTTTCTTTCTTTGATCTTTGGCATTTTCTTTCACTCTTGAAACTACTTTGGAGTCATTTTGGAGCTGGAATAATCTGAATTTGGAGTAATAGTGGATTACTTTGAGTTATTTGGTTTGCCGGATCACTGTCCAGTTGAAACGAAGTTGCTGATCTGCTGTTGTTTTGGTGTATATTGCCAAACTGCTGATGATCTTCTTTCTCCTTCTTTGTTTCCAAATAACAGGTACACATATGAATTTCCAATGATGTAATATCATATTTGGATCATGAATTCAAGCCTTTGATTGGTGAAATGTTGGACTTCTATGCTTGATTTGTGTTTTATTTGCTCGAATATGAGATGAGTAGGCTCTGTTAGTTGTCCTGTGCTTCAATGTTAAGGGGCTGTAATGCGTAGCTTCAGATATGGATAATCCTGTTTTCTCATTTTCGTATACTCTGTTTTGTTTATAATGTGCTTCCATTAATCTGTCGTTCTCTGTTTTGTGATGTGTTTAGATTGAAATTTTATTGTTTTGATTTGAAGATGGGATGAGTTATATTAGAGGCAAGTTAGCAAGTTAGAATAATTAGTAAAACCTTAAATGAGATGAAGCAAGTTGTGGGAAAAATGTTTTAGAATATAGACCAATCGTTGGAATTCGAGTGCTCTGTTCGTTTCTGGATTTGTTTGAGAGCACTCGCTGTGCAACTTTGTTAATGATTTTGAAGGCAACAGTTTGCTCATTTGAGCGTCGCCTTCTTCTTAGTAAATTGGTTGGAGGATGTTAATGCATACTGAAAGTTTTAAAAGTAAATAGAAGAAGATAGAGATGTTTTCATGGATTGTATAAATACATGCTTAGAAAAATAAAGTTTCATGTCCTTATTTTGGGATCGACAATGCTGCATATACAAAAATAACGCTAAGAGATATAAAGTTGCGCTGAAGTCATAATCCCTCCAAGCGATCTACTTCTTCTTCAATTGAAGAAGCAAGGTCCATTTTTACTTGGGCTTCAACACCCTAAATAACCATTACACCCATGAACAACTTCAGCAGTAGAACAATTTGAAAATCTTAGAGGATTTCCCAAATTCACCACTGTCATCTATTGCCGGAACTAATTCACTCACATACGACACCTGACGAAGTCGATCTGGCATCTTAGTCGACCTGAGTTTCAGTCCCAATTTTTGCTCGTACTTGACAAGTTGTCGCACTTTGAGTCAAACGACGAGGTTTACGATTCTGGTTTCTGTTTGTGCCATTGTTTGCTGTAATTGAGATGGCTTCGCACCAGGAAGTCCACTCTCATCTTGCTTCTGTTAATTGATATATCAATAATTTTCTGTTTGCACTGCTTATTATTAATTCTCTATTGCTCTATTGTTATGAAATATTTCAAACATCTTATTAAAAAAGTCCATCTTCATTAGAAGATACATCGATGTAGTGATGATTTGGACTTTATCAAAAGAAGTTTTGCTCCATTCTTTTCTACTGATTATTCTTGAACATGTTTGTAGTGAGAAACAGAATCCTTTCTATTGTTGTTTGTATGTTTGGATATTTCTTTGGGCTTAATTTGGTTCCATAATCTCTTTTGCCAAAGTTAGGAGTAGTAATTAAAGAAAACCACAATTTTTTAAGGAAAAATGGACCATGAGATTTGGGGTTTGAACAGAAGTAAAATAAATTATCATGAATAAACTTTGAGTGAGCCACAGTACAATTGATCAAATGCTAAATTTCGAGTGATTCTGAGTGTTAACTTTTGTTTATGGATATTGAAGACAATGTATAACTGATTGAGTGTTTCTTGGGTTGCAGTGATATTTTCTAATTTGAGGTGTGCCATGCCAAACAAAAATGACAATTGCATGGCCTTCACTTAATTAATTTATGGCCCTCGTAAAGTTGCAAACGCATAATTGCTTTAGACGCGTTAGTTTAATAATTTTACTTTCTTAAATACGGGTGCACATTTATGTGACCCAAATCCAAATCTCAACGGAGTCAAAATATGTCAACAACCACGGGTACATTGATGTGATGTGGTTCGAGATACATTTTCACAACGTTGTAATTCTTTGTTAAAATAATAATAATAATAATAATAATAATAATAATAATAATAATAATAATAATAATAATAATAATAATAATAATAATAGTAAAAGCGGTAAAAAAATCTTAATTTGCATTAAGTACACAACTGTTAAAATGAGATAAATAAGCCGAATATGATAGTTGAGCGACCGTGCTAGAACCACGGAACTTGGGAATGCCTAACACCTTCTCTCGGGTTAACATAATTCCTTATCCAGATTTCTGGTTCGCAGACTGTTAAACAGAGTCATTCTTTTCCTCAATTCGGGATTCAACCGATGACTTGGGACACCATAAATCTCCCAAGTGGCGACTTTGAATTAATTAAATAAATAATTAATTTAGAAAAACTCCCTTTACCTCGCGCCCTCGCGGCCTGCAGAAAAAGGAGGTGTGACAGGTAGGGAAGAAGAATACTAGATATCTGTCATTTAAGTCTACTACTAAGAAGGAAGAATGTAGGCCTTTCAAAACTAAACATGTATCTTCTGATTCTAAAGGTACTCCTGAGACAATGCTGAAGTTGCTGCAATTAGTGAATGGATTTGTACTGGTAGGATCTATAGCAGGTGTTGAGACTACAGAATCTGGAGAGTTGGTGGTAAAATTAAAAAGAAAACGAAAATGAGAGCAAGGGTGCTAGGAGTACTATGGGGGAAAGGGTACAAGAGTGGTTGATTCTTCACCTACTCCTGTTGGGCTAAGAAAAGAAATTGGCGCAATGGTTGTTTGGAGAGAGGAATTTAGTGAAATAGAAGAGAGTGTTAGCAAAACATGGGGAAATGGGTCCGGCAAAGCTGCTAAAAGGTTGGTTCAACTTGGAAAAATCAAGATGAACCTGTTCCATCTGAACAGGAAACCCTCGCAGACCTACTGATAGAGTTATCAATGGCACAAAAACTCATTCCATTCCCTATGGTATCATTCTCACAATTGTGCTTGCACATTTCAAGGTACCTATGAAGAAGTGGGGTTAATACTCTACTTGCTTGCGATTATGAAGTCAATGCCATTCTTAATGAACCTAGTTCATTTAAAAAGACACCTATCAATAGCAAAGTTAGTTTCTTGATACAGGAGAGTGAGGCAAAGGATATTGATATAGTAAGGCTTAAAAAAAGACGATTGGTTGAGGTAGAATCTGAGAGAGATGTTCTCAAAACTGAACTTGCAAGGGAAAAGGAGAAGAATGATGGAACTCTTCAAGACATGCTAAAACTTCTCCAAACAAATAACCCATCCCCTACCTCTTCCAAGACTTAAATCCTAGCCTAGTATAGATCAACCAGTGACCCAATTCGAGACGTTTTGTTTCTTTTACTCATGTTTTAAGTATTTTTATTTCTTCTTATTCTTTATGGTAGAATCATATCAATCATCAATGAAGTTTAGTATTTTTGCTCTAACTATTTGTTTATATTTCTTTGATGTTTGAAATTCTTAGTTTGATCTATGATGATTAATCCATGTTTGCATTTGAAGTAGCCGCAGTGGCTATGAGTAAGCTATAAAATCTGGATATCTCACATTTTTTATGCAACTTTTCGATGATGCCAAAAGGGGGAAAAGGTTGTGCTTTACACTTTGAACAGTGATGTTTATAACCTAATGTACCTGGTTCTTGATGATAAGTGATAAAAAGGAAAAATGTTTCTAACATTGCCTTGATGTTGAGCTGAGTTGAAACAGGGCTAAGCTTATGAAAAGCACAGAGTTTGTCATCATCAAAAAGGGAAAGTTTGTTGGCCCAAGTAAAGGTTAGTTTTGAAGATTGACAAAGGAACTCATGATGAACCAGGTCCATCCAGTGGTCCATCATTCAGCTGCACAAAAACGGGTAGCTTCAAGCATACGGGTTTCACGTGAAGAAGATAAGCTTAACTCTATGTATTTAATATCTCCATATTGAAAAGGTTGCATAATTGATAAGGAGAAGGACTCCTTACTCAAAGAGAATACTATTCAAGATAGGAAAGGAGTTAGAAGTTGAAATCAACTAGAACTCTCCCACCAAGAAAGAGTTGCATCAGGACTCTAGTTATTTCTTCATGTACTAACTCTATAAATTGTAGGATGTTCTCATATTAAATTGTTGCACAAAAACGCAGAAGATTAAACGTGAATTGGGAGCAAAATAGGAAGGCTTTTAGCAAGCAGTTTGTGTGTAATTCAAGTGTGTAAATCAGTAGCTACATGAACATGATTGAAGAACCAGCACCATAAAGAGTTTTATCTTTCTTTCTTTTATTCTAGTTCAATTGTAGTAGGTGTTTAAAGTTGTACCTTTCTAGCTTTCATAGAAGCAATTGTATAGGTATTTTGAGTATTCAAGTTAGAGTTAACTTCTGATGACCCGGCCCGTCATCATATGAGTTATCACCCCGTTTTTCCCGTTATATGCTTGTTCATGTTTCAATATGTGTGTTTGGTAAGTTTGAGTCAATTCGGATCGAGTTTGGTTGGAAATGAGACAAATAGTATCTTAGGAGAAAGCATAGTTGGGAAAAGTCAACCGGATGTTAACTTGTGAGTTAGAGAGCTCGTAATCTAATTTTGATGATTCAGTCAGCTCCGGGAGGTTATTTGTGGCTTAGGAGAGCGATCGAAATTGAATTTGGAGGTCCGGTGTAGTTTTAGGCTTGAATTGGCTAAGGTTGAATTTTGGCAAAATCCAAATGGTAGGTGAAATTTTGATCCGAGAGTCGGAATGGAATTCCGATAGTTGCAGTAGATCCGTCAGGTGAATTTGGATATGTCTGCAAATTTTCAGGTCATTTGGACATCGTTTTGTCAGGTTTTTGATTGGATGTTGGTTTCAGAAGTTTTAGATGAAACTTAGGCTTGAATTCGCTTTGATTTGATGATTTCCGTGTTTAAGGGTGTGTTTTTATGATTGGAACAAGTTCGTATCGTGTTTTGGAGTAGATTGGTGGTTTTTGTTGGGGTCCTGGGGGCCTCGGGATGAAACCGGGGGGTCCAAACGGACCATTTTTGGCCAAAGAAAGGATCAGGTCTGCTGTCATAGGTACAACAGACATTTGTTCTTCGTGATCGCGAAGATGGCCACGTGATCGCATAGTGTATCGGAGAGCAGAGTATTTTTGTTCTTCGCGTTCGCGAGGCGTTGGACGCGAACGCGTAAGGTAAGGACTGGGTGAATTTTGATCGCGGAGTCTGGATCGCGTTCGCGGAGGTAAAGGGTAGCTGGTCATCACAATCGCGACTGAGGCCACACGATCGCGTTGGAAGAATAAGGACTGCTGCCATTTGTTCATCGCAAACGCGTGCGTAGCATCACGTTCGCATAGAGTAATGACGCCTGGCAGAAGGGTTTTAACAAGACATTTCATCAGTGAGCCAATAACACATTTCCTCCATTTTTGTGTTCTTAGAGAGCAAAGTGACGGGATTTGAAGGGGATTTCATTGGGAAAACATTGGAGGTAAGTTCTATGGTTAAAATACGCGATTTTATCTTAGAATCTTCAATTATTTCACTGTAAATGGGAGGATTAATGGGGGATTTTCGCCCTAAGTCTAGGATATGGTAAATCATCAATTTGAATGGGCAAACAGAGTCCAATTTTGATAAACTTTATATGTATGGACTCGTGTTGAGATAAGGATTCTGAAAATGTTAATTTTGTAATTTTTTGAGAAGCGTACCAAAAGTGGATTTTGACAACTTCGTGGGTTTTGGTGTAAATCGAGTTATTTCGATTGGGTCATGCCCATTTAGCCTATTTTGATGTGTTCTTATTGATTTTGATCAGATTTGGCATTCGAGGAGATTGATTTGCGAGGCAAGGGCAAGGCGAGCTAGGATTTCTACCGATTCGAGGTGAGTGGTGGTAGTAAATGATGTACTGAGGGTTTGAAACATCGTACTTGCACTATACAGTGCTATGCTGAGATGAATCACGTGTCATGTGACGGGCGTGATGGTATTGTGACTGGGGATTTGGACTTGGTCCTTCCCAATTGATAGTTTATTGTATATCATGACTGAGATTGAGCTTATATCTGTATAATTGGGCTAGTAGCAGTGTTTGGGGCCTTGTGCCGATCTGTAGAGTATTAGGGAAGCCTATAGAGCTAAGTGAACCTTATATCATGCAGGATACATACACTCAGCCATAATTATAGCTGTATAGCATATTATGAGCTAGTACTAGATGTGTACTTTGAGAGAGACTACCTGTCATGGGATTCCCTGTTCTCGCTGAGTGGGCCTGAGAGGCCAAGTCTATATTGACTGAGATGGGGTCGAGGACCCGTTGTGAGGTATTGATATGCATACTGGATCGGGCTGCACATCGCAGCATTATATATATATATATATATATAGAGGATCGGGCTGCACGCCGCAGCGCTTTATATATTGGATCGGGCTGCACGCCGCAGCATTATACATATATACATATATATATTTGGGTCGGGCTACATGCCGCAGCAGTATGAGTGAGGACTAGGTCAGTGTGGGATCATTGTGAGACAGTTGTCGACTGGAAATGGGACTTATCACTGTAGAGATGACTTACCTGTGAGGTTACCCTTAGAATTGTCTAGTGATGGTACAGGTGTTCTTATTTTCAGTTGTTATTTATTACTATTACTCACTGAGTTGAAATATACTCACCCCACTCCCCTGCACTTTTTGTGCAGATATAGGTTTAGGAGGGCAGTTGAGCTATCGCAGCTGCTTCATTACTACTATTCCGAGGAGACTTCGAGGTAGCTGCTGGTGTCTACAGGACCTGATCTCTTCCTCTTTATCATTTTGTCATTTCTATTCTGCCTAGACATGATTTGTGTAGGATATTTCATCTGTAGAGGCTCAGACTTGTGACACCGCGATTGGTCGGGCTGTATTTTGCTTGTTTCTATTTCCGCACTTAATGTTTTGATATGAAAACAAGTTATGAACGTTAATTAATCAATATTGATTAATAATTAACTGGTAAAATGGATAACATGTTCGGGCTTACCTAGCAATGTGTTGGGCGCCATCACGACCGGGGTTTAGGCCGTGACAAGTTGGTATCAAAGCCAAGGTTAACAGGTCTCGCGAGTCATGAGCCGGTTTAGTAGAGTCTCGTAGATTGGTACGGGGGATGCCTGTACTTATCCACAGGAGGCTGCAAACATTTTAAGAAAGTTTCAATTCTTGAAATACTTGTCGTGCGATTTTGTTGACCCAAAACTGAACTTTGATATTCTATTCTCTCGTAGATGGCGAGAACTCGAGCTTCTGGACGAGGTGGACGCCCACCATTGCCACCTGCTAGAGGCCGTTGACGCGGTCGTGGTCGTGGCAGTGGTAGGGCAGCTGAGGCAGTGCCAGCTGACCCACAGCCTCCAGTTGCTGAGGTTCCAGCAGTACTAGTTCAGGCACCAGCTGTGCCCATTGTTATTCCGGGTCTACAGGAGACCCTAGCTCAGATATTAGCGGTTTGCACTGGCCGGGCACAGGCAGTTTCAGCTTCCACCGCAGCAGCTACATCCGGGACAGGGGGTGGTCATCAGACCCCCAAAGCTGGCACTCCAGAGCCGGCGGTGCAGGGCCTGCAGACACTTGAGGCTCCTCCAGTCCAGCCAGTGGTCCCAGTACAGCCAACTGTTCAGGTTCAGGGGAACAGGGTCCCAGCTATGACCGACGACGAGCAACGTCATCTTGAGAGGTTCAGTAGATTATCTCCTCCTATTTTTAGTGGTGCTCCGGGCGAGTACACCCAAGGTTTTCTGGACAAGTGTCATCGGATGCTCCGTACGACAGGGATCTTGAAGTCCAGCAGTGTATCCTTTACTACCTTCCAGTTCCAAGGACCAGCCTTCGCCTGGTGGGAGGCTTATGAGCGCCGTAGACCTGCAGGGGCAACACCATTATCATGGCGAGAGTTCTCTACTATGTTCTTGGAGAAGTGGGTACCTCGATCCTAGTAAGAGGAGATGCGTAGACAGTTTGAGGGGCTTCGCCAGGGAGACATGTCAGTATCGGAGTATGAGATCAGATTCAAAGAGTTATCTAGATATGCGTCGTGGTTGGTTCCTACTAACTGGGAGAGGATTAGACGTTTTGTTGATGGCCTTATTTATCCTATCCGTATTCTGATGACCCGAGAGAGGGTTTGAGCCACACTTTTGAGGATGCATTGGATATCGCTAGCGACATAGAGACAGAACATCGCAGGGAGCGAGAGGAGAGGGAGGCCAAGAGGCATCCGAGGATCAGCTAGTTCTAGTGGCACTCAGACCAGAGGCCAAGGTCAGCAGAGCCGAGGTCGCTCTTTCAGGTCTTCACAGCCGGCCAGCTCAGATCATCGTGGGTCGTCTTCTGGCCGTGGTTATCAGGGTTCGCACTAGGGCCAGCCATCTCTCAGCACTATGCCAGCACAGAGTTCTTCACATGCCCCATCTATCCAGGGTTCTTCTCGACCTAGTTCACCAGCTGGACACTCCGATTCTAGGGGTCCTCATCAGTCCCAGCCCCCAGCACCTGGGAGTTGCTTCGAGTGCGGAGAGTTTGGGCACATCCGCAGAGAGTGTCCCTGTTTTGTTCCCAGGCCATATCAGCAGAGGGGGCAGCCCTCATCATATGGTCTTTCTACTTCAGCACCCCCCCCCCACGAGCTAGGGGTGAGGGTCAAGCAGCTAGGGGTTGTCACACCTCCCATTTTACTACCTTTTGATTTTCCCCGAATAGGATAATAAGGTATACTTCGATATTATACATACCCCGAGAAAGGATATAATAACAACAAGGAAGTAGTTTTTCCAAATAAAGGACAATCGATTCGGGATTTTATTAAAAATTTCAGAGTCGCCACTTTGGAAAATAATGGTGTCCCAAGTCACCTGTTAATCCCGAATCCGAGGAAGTTGACTCTGTTTAACAGTCCGCGCAATAAGAAACCCGCATAAGGAATTCTGTTAACCCGGGAGAAGGTATTAGGCACTCCCGGATTCCGTGGTTTCAGCACGGTCGCTCAACTGTCATTCTTGATCTTAATTGATTTTATTATTTGCTTTTTAATCAATATGTACATGTTTCACTTTAAATATTTTACGAATTATGACGTCGCAAAAACGTATTTCGGGTCACATCGCAACCAGTAGGCCTGTGACTTTTAACACGTTTCTGTTTTGCCGAGATTTATGATTTGAGTCACATTAGATGTGCACTCGTATTAGGGAAAGTATATTTTAGAATCGCGGTTACATCATCTAACGGATTGTTAATCTTTTGGAAAGGTCGTGGAATTAACTATCAACCTTCCCGAGTTAATTATATTGTTATTCGTTTATATGGGGGCCCTGCTATTTTGTTTTCATGCGAGGCTCGTCCCACTCAATTTTTATAGTCCAACCCTAATATACAACTATATTTTCTATAATTTGGTTTTTCCCTATTCATTTAATTTTCAGAATACAAGTCCAGGCCTTATTCTTTTATATTACAGGCTTGGACTCTTTGTGCTCATACTCAGTAGATTAATTTATGTGTTTGGGTTCCAAAACCCAGAACACACTGAAGTTATTCATCCGAAGCCCAATTATGAATCGATCCAGATCTGGGCCTTCGACATTAGTTAGCACCAAACCAAGTGAAATTAAAAAGGAGAAACAGAAACTGGAATTCATTATATATATACAGATATTTCAGAATCGGAAGAGAGAAAATTCGAGTTATATTTATTTATGAAGAGAAATAATACAAAAAATTACAGTACTAATTTCAAATCACAGCTAATCTAATACAAACTATATTTAACTAACAGAATATCTTTGTCAACTAAATTTAAACTACTAAAATAAATTATTTGTTAACTAAAATGACAGAATACTACTTTACTACTTGAAACAGGATTATTACTTAACAATTCACTAATTGTAACTCCTACCTTTGACTATCAGAGATTAATTGTATTGAGGTAATAAGCTGAGTGTGTAACAAACTAATTAGTCACATGATTATTTACTTCGTGTTTAACCACTGATTTTACTTTACATCATTTTAATTGCTATTAAACTGTTTATGATGAATTAACAGATATCGATTTAAACTAACTATCACATGTTGATTCAGAATATTGTTATGAATCTACCTGTTATGAGCTTATTTTCGAGATTAACTGAGTTAATTTTACTATTAACCTATTTTAGTTAACTAGGTGATTACGATTACCATTACTACTCTAATTCTAGTTATTACTCTATTACATTGTTTCCAGCATCTGTTCGTGCTTCATATATACTACTTATACAACCATTTCCTATCAAAAATTACAAAATTATCTATTTGTATGCTAAAACAGAAGTAAATAACAGAAACAGTGATCAAAAATCAACTTGATTCATTCATTCTCTTACAATTCATTGCAGTTACATGTTGAAGTTGCAGCTGTGTACCTGATTCAGCAATGAAAACCTTATGAGTCTAAGGGAGAAAAAATGAGAGAACAAGCAAGTTGATCACAGCAACAAAGCAACAGCAGTAGAGATGAATTAACACAGCAACACAGTTGAAATCAACAGTCGAACAAGAGTTCCAAGTTTAGCAAATAGCAATCCAATAGCACAATTGAGAAAGACCAGTAGAAAACCCAGCAAAACCAAGAGATAATAGAGAATTCCTACAGATTTCAGAATAGTGCTCGACTAAACCCAGAAATTACTCCTAGTATATGATATTTTCTAGTTTTCAGAATATATTCTCTGAATTCATAAAAATCCAGCCCTTATTCAGGCTTTATTCAAGCCTATTTATAGATATGAATGGTGAAATTTTGAGGGGGAAATTTGAAAAAGTTATTCCTAATTCCCTCCCCTTAATTCTTTTATTTATTACACTTTGATACCCATTTCAGATTCAAAAATGCCTTCCAGCATCAGCTGGAAGGTTCTAGGGGGATCTATTGGCTTCTATTTGGGGTCAATTACTAATGTACCCTCACTTGCTAAGTTTATTAACCATTAAGCCTTTTTGTTGGGTCTATTGTACCCTTTATTTTGTGCATTATTGCAGAAATACTAAGCCTAAATATCTAATTTGTCCTTATAGGCTCTATTAAATCTACAATTATGCTATTTTCATTTCTTTTATGCCCCCATTATTAGTTACTATTTACCCGACCTATCTAAGGTCTAGGTTTTCAGATTTTATGCCTTATTCAACTTCTGGCCAATACTCTATAGGTCTTTTAAGACTTAGCCAGATTTGAACTTTAATTTCTTTCAATTTTGACCTCTTTTAAGAGGTATTCTTTTCATTATTGTCTATTAGAATTGATTTGCATGAGTAGCCTTCTTATTTATTAAGGATTAGATCTTTCAGATTTAGGCACTCCAGTATTTGGACTTGGCTTTGCAAAAATTAGTCATTATTATAGCACTGGGCACTTAGAATTAGGTTAAGACTTGCAGAACTTAGCCAGTTTTAGATTTTAGCTTGTTATTACATAGTTAACCAATTTCAGAACTGGCCCTTTAGATTTAAGCCTAAGGACTTGCAAAATTGGCCAGTTTCAGTACTGACCACTCTATTACTTATTTCAATTATAACCAATTTTATGTATTTTTTTCAATTTTAGCCAATTAAACTACTTATCATGCTTTCAGAATTAGCCAGTTATCTAATTACTTATCTAATACAGCTATAACCAATATCCTCTAAAGCATAATAAGATTAATTGTAGTCTAACAACATGAACTTATCACAAACATAGCCTTTCATATCAAATTGCACACATAGCCGCAAATCATAATCATTTATCATCTAACCAAAACTCAAAGAGAAATTTGAATATGGTTGAATTTCAATTAAACAACTCACAACTCAGATTAAGGCATAGCATAACAGATTTGACATAAAAAGATATATTCAGAATATTTTCATGTTCAAACTCACAAAAATCCTAAAAGGCTCGAGCATATTTAATCAAGTGTAATAGCCAAGATTATCAAAGAGTCCAATGAAGCATGTTATTAAGAGAAACAGTTTTATAACAAGAAATTATTTCAAAGAAGAAACTAATCTAAACATGCAATTAATTAATCAACTAAATCAAAGAAAATAGAACTAAATACAAAGAGAAGCATGCTTAATCAACAAAACAGAATTAAAGAGTTGGATAGGGGACTTAGCTTGCAGGATTGGTCTCCTTAGCTTCCCCTATTTTTCTTTTTCTTTTTCTTGTTCTTTTCTTTTCTTTCTTCTTTTCTTTTTTCTAGTTTTCTTTTCTTTTCTTTTCAAATTTCAGACTTCAGATTTGAAGTATTTATTGGGTGTTTCGTAAATAAAAGGGTATTTAGAGACACTAGGGGTGTGTCTTTGAGGGTGGGGTTATAAGATGTGCCGGGGTTAGGGTTCTGGTGACATATTCTCGAAGATTTGAGACATTTGGATTATATTCGAGGAAAAATGAGTTCATGGGGTTAAAGATCGTGGCAAGACGGTTCAAGAGTGTTAGTTTGAAGGTCTGTGTCAAATTCTGTGGTCACCGGAGAAGAACTCCGGTGGCCGGAATTTCAAGAAGGTTGGGGCTTTTGAGGTTTCTTTGGGTTTTCATGGAGGTCTGGTATAAAGAAGCAAGAAAAGGGTGGTTTGGGGTTTAGAAATGGCCGGAGATGGCCATGAGAGGCGGCCAATCTCTATGGCCGGTGAGAAGAAGAACGGAGAAGAAGAAGACACAGGGGCGGCTAGGGTTTGGTTCAATAGAGAATGGCTGGTCTCTGAAGAGACCAAGCCAATATATACCCACATTAAATCAATGGATCCTGGCCCTTGGATTGTCTTTGATCAACGGCTAGGATCTAATTCCCTTAAACAATGTCGTTTAGCTTTAAGTGGAGACCAATCCGTCTCCGTAAGATCTCATAAATGGACGGCTCAGATTTGATAACGAAGCTGTGTCATTTTATTTAAATTTCAAAGATCAAAATTCAGCCGTTAGATTAAGTAGATGGACGGCTCAGATTGATTGCTGTATAACAATAGGACCGGTGTATTTAAATTACCTAGGCCAATGTATTTGGGCTTGTGTATTTGGCCAAATGCTATATTTTTGTGTATTTTCATGTATTTAATTATTTTATATATTTTCTTATTGTATTTTATTCTCTATTTTTATATTCTTTTTCAATTATTCTAATTCTTTTTATTTCCTATTTTCTCTAATTTTTCTGATATTGTTTGACATTTTTTGCTATTTTTCTTTATTTTTCGGGATTTACTTGTATTTTTGTTAATTTCCTATTAATTCCTTTATTGTAATATTTATACTTAACCTATTTTTTAATTTTCTAATTTTTATTTTTTAATTGTTTACACACACAAGTCCACTTTATTTCAATCAAAACACATAATTGCAAACAAAAATATTTTTATTTTAATTTTGGAATTTTATTGCTTAGGGCAAAAATCACGTGCTCACAGGGGTCGCCCTCGAAGGGGAGGTCGATCAGGCGATCAGGCTAGATTTTATGCTCCTCAAGGCCGATCTAACGCAGTTGCTTCTGATGCTGTCATTACACGTATTATTTTAGTCTGCCACAGAGATGCCTCAGTATTGTTCGATCCTGGTTCCACTTATTCTTATGTATCTACATATTTTGCTCCTCATTTGGGCACGACCCGAGGGTGTCTTGTGTTGCCCGTGCATGTATCTACCCCGGTGGGTGATACCATTGTTGTGGACTATGTATACCAGTCCTCTCTAGTCACTATTGGGGGTCTGGAGACCCAAGTAGACCTATTGCTTCTCAGCAGTATTGATTTTGATGTTATATTGGGCATGGATTGGCTATCTCTGTGTCATGCTATTTTGGACTGTCATGCCAAGACAGTCACTTAGGCTATACCGGACATTTAGAGGATCGAGTGGCGAGGCACGACTGATTATGTACCCCGCAAGGTAATATCTTTCCTCAAGGTCCAACGGATGGTTGGGAAAGGATGTCTTTCTTATCTAGCATTTTTGCGGCAGGTCGGAGCTAAGACTCCCAGTATTGATTTTGTTCCCATTGTGCGGGACTTTTCGGATGTATTCCCGTCAGACCTGCCTTGCATGCCGCCGGACAGGTTGATTTTGGGATCGATTTGGTGCCAGGCACTCAACCTATTTCTATTCCTCCATATCGTATGGCACCAGCTGAGCTGAAAGAATTGAATGAGCAGCTCCAGAAACTCCTAGATAAGGGTTTATTCGGCCGAATGTGTCACCGTGGGGTGCACCGGTCTTGTTTGTTAAGAAGAAAGATGGCTCAATGAGGATGTGTATTGACTATAGGCAGCTGAATAGGGTAACAGTGAAGAACAGGTATCCTCAGCCTTGCATTGATGATTTATTTGATCAGCTCCAAGGAGCCAGAGTATTCTCGAAGATTGATCTCGTTCAGGCTACCACCAGCTGAAGATTAGAGAGTCTGATATTATGAAGACAACCTTCAGGACGAGGTATGGGCACTATGAGTTTCTTGTGATGTCTTTTGGGCTAACCAATGCCCCAGCCGCGTTCATGCATCTGATGAATAGTGTATTTCGGCCATATTTGGACTCCTTCGTGATCGTGTTCATAGATGATATCCTGGTGTACTCATGTAGCCAGGAGGAGCATGCCCAGCATCTTAGAGTTGTATTACAGAGGTTGCGGGAGGAGAAGTTGTATGCCAAGTTCTCCAAGTGTGAGTTCTGGCTCGAGTCCGTGGCATTCTTAGGACACGTGGTGTCCAGTGATGGTATTCAAGTGGATCCGAATAAGAAAGAGGCGGTGCAGAGTTGGCCCAGACTGACCTCAGCTAATGAGATTCGTAGTTTCCTGGGATTGGCAGGGTATTATCGCCGATTTGTCCAGGGATTCTCTTCCATTGCTTCACCCTTGACTAGATTGACTTAAAAGGGTGCTCCTTTCGTGTGGTCCGAGGAGTGTGAGGAGAGCTTTCAGAAGCTCAAGACAGCATTGAGCACAGCACCAGTCTTGACACTACCGTCTGCTACAAATCCTTATACTGTGTATTGTGATGCCTCGGGAGTTGGCATTGGTTGTGTATTGATATTGGAGGGTAGGGCCATTGCTTATGCTTCTCGCCAGTTGAAGTCCCATGAGAAGAACTACCCTGTACATGATTTGGAGCTAGCAGCCATAGTTCACGCTCTGAAGATTTAGAGACATTACCTGTACGGTGTCTCTTGTGAGGTGTATACCGATCATCGCAGTCTTCAACATCTATTCAAACAGAAGGACCTTAATTTGAGACAGCGGAGGTGGCTGGAGTTGCTTAAGGACTATGACATCACTATATTGTATCATCCGGGGAAAGCCAATGTTGTGGCCGATGCTTTGAGCCGAAAGGCGGTCAGTATGGGCAGCTTAGCTTATATTCCAGTTGGGGAGAGGCCATTTGCATATGATGTTCAAGCTCTGGCCAATCGGCTAGTGAGGTTGGATGTTTCGGTATTATCACCGATTTGTCCAGGGATTCTCTTCCATTGCTTCACCCTTGACTAGATTGACTTAAAAGGGTGCTCCTTTCGTGTGGTCCGAGGAGTGTGAGGAAAGCTCTCAGAAGCTCAAGAAAGCATTGACCACAGCACCAGTCTTGACACTACCGTCAGCTACAAATCCTTATACTGTGTATTGTGATGCCATCAAGAGTTGGCATCGGAAGTGTGCTGATGTAGGAGGGTAGATTTATTGCTTATGCTTCTCGTCAGTTGAAGCCCCATGAGAAGAACTACCCCGTACATGATTTAGAGTTAGCAGCTATAGTTCATGCTCTGAAGATTTGGAGGCACTACTTGTATGGAGTTTCTTGTGAGGTGTATACTAATCATCGCAACCTTCAGTATCTGTTGATACAGAAAGATCTTAATTTGAGACAACGACGGTGGCTTGAGTTGCTTAAGGATTATGACATCACTATATTGTATCATCCGGGGAAGGCCAATGTTGTGGCCGATGCTTTGAGCCGAAAGGCGGTCAGTATGGGCAGCTTAGCTTATATTTCTGTTGGGGAGAGGCCATTTGCATATGATGTTCAGGCTCTGGCCAATCGTCTAGTGAGGTTGGATATTTTTTAGCCGAGACGAGTATTGGCTTGTGTTGCTACTCGGTCTTCTTTATATGATCGCATCAGAGAGCGTCAGTATGATGATCCACATTTTCTTGTCCTTAAGAATAGAGTTCTGCACGATGATGCTAGAGATGTGACTGTTGATGGTGATGGTGTTCTGAAGATGCAGGGTCGTATCTGTGTGCCCAATGTAGATGGCCTTCGAGAGTTGATATTAGAGGAGGCTCACAGATCGCGGTACTCCATTCATCCAGGTGCCGCGAAGATGTACCAGGACTTGAGACAGCATTATTGGTGGAGAAAGATGAAGATGGATATTGTTAGGCATGTAGCCAGATGCCTCAACTGCCAGCAGGTCAAGTATGAGCATCAGAGACCAGGCGGTGTTCTTCAGCGTATGGTTATTCCCGAGTGGAAATGGGAGAGGATTACCATGGGATTTTGTGATTGGGCTCCCTCGGACTTCGAGGAAGTTCGATTCAATGTGGGTTATTGTTGATCGGCTGACCAAATCCACACATTTCATTTCATTATGTACTACTTACTTATTGGAGCAGTTAGCGGTGATCTTTATTCAGGAGATTGTTAGGTTGCATGGGGTCAAAGTGTCTATCATATCTGACGGAGGCACTCAGTTCACTTCTCAGTTCTGGAGTGCATTTCAGCGGGAGCTAGGCACGCGGGTTGAGTTAAGCACTGCATTTCATCCCCAGACAGACGAACAGTCTGAGCGCACTATTCAGATATTGAAGGATATCCTGCGTGCATGTTTGATTGATTTTGGAGGTTCATGGGATGCGTTCTTGCCACTTGCAGAGTTTGCCTACAACAACAGTTATTAGTCGAATATTCAGATGGCCCCGTATAAGGCGTTGTATGGCAGACGGTGTAGATCTCCCGTGGGATGGTTTGAGCCCGGTGAGGATAGATTGATATGGACTGAGTTAGTTCAGGATGTTTTGGATAGAGTGAAGTTGATTCAGGAGAGGTTTCGCACAGCACAGTCACGCCATAAGAGTTATGCGGACCGTAGGGTTCGAGAGTTGTCTTTCACGGTTGGTGATAAAGTACTGCTGAAGGTTTAACCCATGAAGGGTGTTATGCGGTTTGGGAAGAAGGGGAAATTGAGTCCCAAGTTCATTGGTCCTTTTGAGATACTCAGAAGGATTAGGGAGGTGGCTTATGAGTTGGCCTTGCCACCCAGTTTGTCCAGTGTTCATCCAGTATTCCATGTGTCTATGCTCCGGAAGTATGTCGGGGATCCATCTCTTGTGTTGGACCTAGTACGATTCAGCTTGATGGTGATCTATCTTATGATGTGGAGCTAGTGGCTATTCTGGGTAGACAGATTCGAAAATTGAGGTCCAAGGACATTGCTTCAGTCAAGGTGCAGTAGAGAGGCCGGCCCGTAGAGGAGGCTGCTTGGGAGATCGAGCAGAAGATGCATAGCAGATATCCTCACCTATTTGAGTCTCCAGGTATGTTTCTTGACCCGCTCGAGGATGAGCGTTTGCTTAAGTTGGGGAGAATGTGATGACCCGGCCCATCATCATGTGATTTATCACCCCATTTCCCCGTTTTATGCTTGTTCATGTTTCAATATGTGTGTTTGGTGTTGAGTCAATTCGGATCCATTTTGGTTGGAAATGAGACAAATAGTCTCTTAGAAGAAAGCATAGTTGGGAAAAGTCAACCAGATGTTAACTTGTGAGTTAGAGAGCTCAGAATCAAATTCTGATGATTCGGACTAGTTCCGGGGGATCATTTATGACTTGCGGGAGCAAGCGGAATCGAATTCGGAGGTCCGGTGTAGTTTTAGGCTTGAATTGGCTAAGGTTGAATTTTGGCAAAATCCGAATGGTAGGTGAGATTTTGATCCGGAGGTCGGAATGGAATTCCGACAGTTGCAGTAGCTTCGTTAGGTGATTTTGGATATGCCAGCAAATTTTCAGGTCATTCGAACATCGTTGGTCGGGTTTTTGATTGGATGTTGGTTTCGGAAGTTTTAGATGAAACATAGGCTTGAATTAGCTTTGATTTGATGATTTCCGTGTTTAAGGGTGTGTTTTTATGATTGGAACAAGTTCGTACCATGTTTTGGAGTAGGTTGGCGGTTTTCGTTGGGGTCCCGGGGGCCTCGGGATGAATCCGGGGGTCCAAACAGACCATTTTTGGCCAAAGAAAGGATCAGGTCTGCTGTCATAGGTGCAACCGACGTTTGTTCTTCACGATCGCGAAGATGGCCATGCGATCGCGTAGTGTATCGGAGAGCCGAGGATTTTTCTTCTTCGCGTTCGCGAGGTGTTGGACGCGAACGTGTAAGGTGAGGACTGGGTAAATCGCGATTGCGGAGTCTGGATCGCGTTCGCGGAGGTAAAGGGTAGCTGGTCATCGCGATCGCGACTGAGGCCATGCGGTCGCGTAGAGGAAGAATAAGGACTGCTGCCGTTTGTTCATCGCGAACGCGTGCGTAGCATCGCGTTCGCGTAGAGTAATGACACCTGGCAGAAGGGTTTTAACAAGACATTTCATCCGCGAACCATAACACATTTCCTCCATTTTTGAGTTCTTAAAGAGCAAAGTGACGGGATTTGAAGGGGATTTCATTGGGAAAACATTGAAGGTAAGTTCTATGGTCTAAACACGCGATTTTATCTTAGAATCTTCAATTATTTCACTGTAAATGGGAGGATTAATGGGGGATTTTTGCCCTAAGCCTGGGCTATGGTAAATCATCGATTTGAAAGGGCAAACGGAGTCCAATTTTGATAAACTTTATATGTATGGATTCATGTTGAGATAAGGATTTCGAAAATATAACTTCTGTAATGTTTCGAGAAGCGTACCGAAAGTCGAATTTTGACAACTTCGTGGGTTTTGATGTAAATCGAGTTATTTCAATTGGGTCATGCCTATTTAGCCTATTTTGATGTGTTCTTATTGATTTTGATCAGATTTGGCATCCGAGGAAATTGATTTGCGAGGCAAGCACAAGGCGAGCTAGGACTTCTACCGATAAGAGGTGAGTGGTGGTACCAAATGATGTACTGAGGGTTTAAAACCCCGTACTTGTACTATACAGTGCTATGCTGAGATGAAACACGCGTCATGTGACGGGCGTGGTGGTATTGTGACTGGGAATTTGGACTTGGTCCTTCCCAATTGATAGTTTATTGTATATCATGACTAAGATTGAGCTTATATTTGTATAATTGGGCTAGTAGCCGTGTTTGGGGCCTTGTGCCAATCTGTAGAGTATTAGGGAAGCCTGTAGAGCTAAGTGACCCTTATATCATACGGGATACATACACTCAGTCGTAATTATAGCTGTATAGCATATCATGAGCCAGTACTATATATGTACTTTGAGAGAGACTACCTGGGGTGGGATTCCTTGTTCTAGCTGAGTGGGCCTGAGAGGCCAAGTCTATATTGACTGAGATGGGGTCGAGGACCCGTTGTGAGGTATTGATATACATACTGGATCGGGATGCACACCGCAGCATTATATATATATATTTATATGTTGGATCGGACTGCATGCCGCAATAATATATATGTGGATCGGACTGCATGCCGCAGTAATATATATGTGGATCGGACACACATAATTAGTCGTATTCATAGCTATATAGCATATCACGAGCTAGTACTAGATGTGTACTTTGAGAGAGACTACCTGGGCTGCACGCCGCAACACTATATATATTGGATCAGGCTGCATGCCACAGCGCTATATATATTGGACCGGGCTCTACGCTGCAGTATTATATATATATATATATATATATATATATGTTAGATCGGGCTGCACGCCGCAGCAGTATGAGTGAGGACTAGGTCGGTGTGGGATCATTGTGAGACAGTTGTGGACTGGGATTGGGCTTATCACTGGGGAGATGACTTACCTGTGAGGCTACCCTTAGTACTGTTTAGTGATAGTACATGTGTTCTTATTTTCGGTTGTTATTTATTATTATTACTCACCGAGTTGAAATATACTCACCCCACTTCCCTGCACTTTCTGTGCAGATTTAGGTATTTAGGAGGGCACTTGAGCTATCACAGCTGCTTCATTACTACTATTCTGAGGAGACTTCGAGGTAGCTGATGGCGTCCGCAGGACCTGATCTCTTCCTCTTTATTATTTTGTCGTTTCTATTCTACCTAGACATGATTTGTGTAGGATATTTCATCTGTAGAGGCTCAGACTTGTGTCACCGTAATTTGTCGGGCTCTATTTTGTTTGTTTCTATTTCCGCACTTAATGTTTTGATATGAAAACAAGTTATGAACGTTAATTAATCAGTATTAATTAATAATTGGCTGGTAAAATGGATAACATGGTTGGGCTTGCCTAGCAATGTGTTGGGCGCCATCACGACCGGGGTTTGGGTCGTGACATAAATTGAAGTTGTCGCAGCAGTTAGAGGCTAGTTGCGACAACGAGATTAGAGTTAATCCTTAGGTTTACAAAGAGTTTTGTAAATGCAGTTTTGGGTCAGTGATTTTAGTGGAAGTTTGGAAAACTCCTACTGAGTAGAAGGTCGTGGTTTTTTCTCCTTTTGAGCCACGTATTTTCCACGTAAAAATCTCTGTGTTCTTTATTTTATGTACTTTTAATTCCGCAAACAGCAGTCGTTTGTATAACTAAAAGAACCAGGTCCTTCCAGAAGCAGTTTAAGCAAAAATTGGGTATCACACCAATCAACCCCTCCCCTCTTGTGTGGTATTGACATTTTGAACATCAATTGTATAATTTTTACGAAAATTAATTGAATGCCTTCCATATTCTTTATCTTTAAGGAACTTTAAGGATAATTTAGTCTTTAATTATGCTAATGATGCATTAACAGCCTTGGTGTTGCTAATTCCATGATTTGCTATGTATTAATTAGTTATATATAGGATAATACCAACTATGTTGAACTAATACTTGCATTATAATACATAGGTTGAAAAAGTGTACCATACAAGAAATTTAGCAATATCAAAAGCCAATGCATATATTATTTTCTCTAATACATCCTACCAAACAACCCTTAAATTTGTGATAGTTGTTATGTTTCATATACACTCTTGACTTATGTGTCTAGATTTGTATATATATACTACGTGTAATCTACCATTTTGAGTTAGTATCAACAAATATCGTACTAGCTACAAGTGACCAATATTAAATTTGACTATGTAAATCCAGCCCTTTAAATCTATCGACGAGTCCATCATTTTTTTTCTTCTTCTTGTTTTCTAAAGTTGATTAACTAGTTAGAACTCTACATTACGTTTATTGTTTATTAAAAGGGAATTTTGAAGCAATTATAAAATTATCATCGTATAATTTATTGTTTATGTGTTCGAGTCGTAGAATTAATTACTGATGCTTGCATCATAATAGGCAGGGGCGGATTTTGGGAGCGGAAGGGTGTTCACAGTCTTCTTCGTCGAAAAATTACATTGTATATATACATCATCTGCTTTTTTATCTATATATATATATATATATATATATATATATATATATATATATATATATATATATATATATATATAATATTTTGAATCTCCTAGACACAACTTAAAAGGATAGCTTAGTGGTCAAGGGGGTGCAGTCCTTTTCCAGGCCCGGTGTAAATACGGGATGTTTCATATAATTTTTTATTTTTTTAATTACATTTACTGCAATCATTGTCTTATAATCTCAAGTTCCAGATTTTTTACACGAAACAATAGTTCTGTTATTCAGGGAAAACAACGGTCATGGGATGACAAGTATTTTGGGCACTTTAATTATTTCTGTTTTATATTCAAACATATGTTGTGAAAATATAATATATGCGATTTTAAAAAAACTTTGTTTTTGAGTATGAAGAAGTTTGTAATAATTGACATAAGATACACTTGACATCTACAGACAAAACTTAAATAGTATTGCTGCCAATAATATTTCTCATTGGCATTTAATTTTGAAATTTTGAAGATTAATCCTAACAGCCGTCCACCAAGCTGGTTAAATTAAAAATAACTGGTGAAAGTATAATATATAAATTTATGTATTATATATGTATAAATATGTATAAATTATAGATACAACTAGAAAAAATAAACAATAAATATAACACGCTATTTGTATAAAAATTCGTTTAAGTTTCAGCATCATAGTACGCAATGGAATTTCATAACAAGGGCAAGCAAAATTGTACCAATTCAGTGTCATTTAATTTTATTTTAGGTAAAAATGTTTGCAGGTTCCAATTAAGGAAATTTATATAAATTGATATCTTGGTAGAAATGACACTGCTAACTAAAGAGTTGATTTTCAGAAATTAGTCAGTGCGTCCTAAATTTCAATTTTTCAGTTTAATTTTCAAGATAAAATTATCTTAATTGTTCCGAAGTTAAGATTTTTATTTTAAAATTTCAAAATAAAATAAATAATAGGTAATCTCTAAATAGCATCCATAAAAATAGCTAGTTGTGCTCTTGCCCCCATATCTTGGGATTTCAACACCAAAACTTTTAATAGACTTTACAAAATACAGATTATCACGACCTGGATTTTCCACCATCGGGAGTCATGATGGCGCCTACTAGTGGAAGCTAGGCAAGCCAATTCTTACTTACATTTCCATTAGATACAGCTCTCTTTTTAAGACTTTAAATAAAATTATGAATTTACAGCGAAATAAAGAAATTTAGGGGAAGACTTAGCAAATTTTACTAGATACGATACCGAAAACCCAAACATGATACACTACCCAAGATTGGTGTCACAATACTCACAAACTTCTAAGAATAATACACATAATCGTCTGAAAGAAATATAAACTGTTTATCTCGAATACAAGAGATAAGAGACTGAAAAGTAAAGATAGAGGAGACAACAGGTCCTGCGGACGCCTGCAAGGCTACCTCGAACTCTCGGTGGTCGAAATACCCACAATCGTGCTACTGTCACTGCTGTTGTCCGTAACCTGTATCTGAGCAAAAAGAGCACAGAGTGTAGTATCAGCATAACCGACCTCATGTGCTGGTAAGTGCCTGGCCTATCCAGGCGAAGTAGTGACAAGCATAACGAGTCGAATTTTCTCATTATAGCAAACATATATATATATATATATATATATATATATATATATATATATATATATATATATATATATATATACAACAAAATAGTAGGAAAGAATATTTATAAAAGGGAAAACATACTCTGTGTAGAAGCAGAATATAATATCAGAAGATATTATGAGTAATGGAATAAAAATTCACTTTCAAGTCTCAAATCGTCTTGTTGCGGCGTGCAACCTAATCCCATTTCTTTTAATATCTTGTGCTAGGCGTACCACTCGCTCCCATTTCAATATAATCTCATTTCTCAGTAGGCTACCGGCAACTATGGCCAATGCTAATAATAAATAATAAAATGTGCTAGGCGTACCACTCGCTCCCTTTTCATATATGTTACCGGCAACTATGGCCAATGCCAACAATAATGTAAACTGTGGTCGGCGTACCACTCGATCCCTTTTCATATCGGCTACCGGCAACTATGGCCAATGCCAACAATACATAATAGGCTAATGCCAACAATACATAATAGGCTACCGGCAACTATGGCCAATGCCAACAATTATCATCTGTTACTGATGCGGCGTGCATCCCGACCCTTCCGATATGTCAGCAGCAGTATGACCAATAACAATAATCATACAATATATATTTTCGGTATTAAACCAATAATAATTAATCAACAATATGAGAATACCATTATGAAACCAATAATAATTATTCAACAATATAAATATTACCGGTATTAAACCAATAATAATTTAATCAACAATATGAGAATTACCGGTATGAAACCAATAATAATTATTGAACTATATAAATATTACCAGTATTAAACCACTAATAATTCCTTTCATATAATCACATAAGACTTTTGAGAGTTTTAATCCATTTAAGACCCACGGTCATGCTCGACCCCCAACATATAGATACTCGTCAACATGCCTATACGTCGGACTCCACACATAACAATTAACACATAAACTCAATTCCTATTCCCTCAAGCTAGGATAGATCAAACACTTATCTCGAAGGTCTACGGTCAATTCAATCCTTAGCAATGCGCTTTCCTTTCGAATTTGGCTACAATTCAATCGTATCTATACACAATTAATTTAATATTATCAATACTAATTAACAAACTAGTTCAAATAGCTAAATATAATTTTTACACTATTCTACCCGGAATAGTGAAAATCGACTCCAGGTCCACATGGTCGAAACATGAGGTTTGAACCAAAATAAATTCACCCATCCTTCCACGAGTTAAAATATATAATTTGTTCTAGAATCGGACCTCAAATTGATGTCAAAATCCCAATTTTTGTGAAAACCTAGGTTCTACCTAAAACCCCCATTTTTTCCATGAAAAACTTTGAATTTAAGATAAAAATATGATAGATGATGTTAAAGTTTGAAGAAATTGAGTAAAAGTTGACTTACCAATGATTTGGAGAAGATGGAGTTCGTGAAAAATTGCCAATAGATGTTTTGGGTTGTGAACATGTGAAAAATGAAGCTGGAAATCGTGATTTACAGGTATCTGTGTTCGCATTTGCAAACAGGGGTTCGCAATTGCGAACCCCGACCAAACCTGGGATTTGCGAAATAAGCTTCACATTTGCGAAGCTACACCAAAATTGGAAAGTTCGCATTTGCAAACATTTCTTTCCATTTGCGAAGTCTGGGCTAAATGGGAGGTGTTCGCATTTGCGAACATTTCTTCGCAATTGCGAACTCTAGGCAAAAATACGCATTTGCGAACATTTATTCGCATTTGCGATTGTTAGGCAAAAAGGGGATTGTTTGCAATTGCGAACTTTTCTTCGCATTTGCGAAGTCCGAAAGAATTTGGCAGTGTTCGCATTTGGGATAAATTCTTCGCATTTGCGAAGCCTGCAGGTCAGGTACTGACAGCAACTCTCTACCATGAAAAATTGAACTCGTGGCCTATCAAAAATTCACCCGAGCCCTCGGGACTCCAAACCAAATATGTACACTGACTTAAAAACATCATACGAACTTGCTCGCGCGATCAAACCGCCAAAATAACATCAAAATTAATGAATTGAGCCTTAAAACTCAAGAATTCTTTCAAAATTTCATAACTTCCAAAATTTTCAATTTAAGGCCGAAACACGTCAAACGGTGTCCGTTTTCAAGCAAACTTTACAGGAAGCGCTTAACCAGTATATATGACCTGTAATGGGCATCAAACCCAAAATACGAGCCCGATACCATTACTTTTAATCAAATTTCAGTTTCATTTTCCTTAAACATTTCCAGAAAAAAATTTAATAGAAAAAATTCTTTTACTGGGGCTCTAGACCTCGAATTTCGATTCCGGGTATATGCCCGAGTTCCATATTTTTCTATAAATTTTCTGAGATCATCAAATTACGGGTCCGGGTTCATTTACCAAAAATGTTGACCAAAGTCAACCATATCAATATCAATATTAAAATTCTTTGAATTTTTCACATATTTCTTATATTTCAACATAAAAAATTTTCAGCTTCGCGCCCGGACTCCGCACGCAAATTGAGGTAACTATAAATGAGATTTTCAAGGCCTCAGAAGCTCGAAATGATTGAAAAAACAAGTGATGACCCTTTGGGTCGTCACATTCTCCACCTCTAAAACAACGGTTCGTCCTCGAACGGACAATAGAAAGAAGTACCTGAGTCAGGGAATAGATGGGGATATCGGCTCCGCATATCAGACTCGGACTCCCAGGTCGATGCCGCAGGAGGCTGACCCCTCCACTGAACTCGAACAGAAGGAATATTGTTCGACCTCAACTGTCGACCCCTCCACTGAACTCGCACGGAAGGAATATTATTCGACCTCAACTATCGAACCTGTCGGTCTAGAATAGCTACCGGCTCCTCCTTATAAGATAGATGCTTGTCCAATTGGACAGTGCAGAAATCTAACACGTGCGATGGATCACCGTGATATTTTCGGAGCATGGCTACACGAAACACTAAATGCACAGCTAACAAGCTAGATGGCAAGGCAAACGTATAAGCCACCTCTCCCACACGATTAAGAATCTTAAATGGGCCAATAAATCTAGGGCTAAGTTTGCCCTTCTTTCCAAATCTCATCACGGCCTTCATAGGCGACACTCGGAGCAATACTTGTGTCACGGCCCTAGTTCACCAATCGTGAACATGTCATGACGGCACCCAGTCTTCGCGACTAGGTAAGCCTAACACGATGCAAAATATACAATTTCATGAAATAAAGGATAAGATAACAGCAGAATGATGAACATGAAATATAATGAGTGCCGCTCGGCACATACACTTCGCCAAAACACACGAAATGACATAATACCAACACCCGGAAACCCACGGGAAACCCAGACTAAAAGAAGAGTACAACGGTGGCTCTATACATCAAGAATGTCTAAACAACAAGAATAAGGGAAAATAAATGCTATCACCAATGAGAATAGAAGGAGACTCTTCGGATCCGCGGATGTAGCAGATCGAACCTCAAGTCTCCTAAAAAGCTGCTAGATCACCTGAAATGTGCCTAATCTGATGTACCTGGATCTGCACAACAAAAGTGTGCAGGAGAGTAGTATGAGTACACCACGGCGGTACTCAGTAAGTTCCAAGCCTAACCTCGATGGAGTAGTGACGAGGAAGGTCAGGACCCTACCGAGGGACAATAACATAATGATAATAACAATAATAAGTAGTTTAAATAAGAATGAGTCTGAAATAACAATAATAAAGTAATTACTGCAACCATCTACAATTAAGCTAACAACAAGTAACCAACATAACATAAATTCAATTCAGCAAGCCCAGGAATCTACAGGAATTGAACCCGCAGTCCCCCTCAATATCAAACAACTCAGGATCTCCGAGAATTTAACCCGCAGTCCCTATAGCAGTATCTCTGGGTCTCCGGGAATCGAACCCGCAGCCCTAGGATCTCAGGAAATTGAACCCGCAGTCCACCAACACAAACAATAAAAAGGAAAGCATGGAGAAATATGAAATACATAACTACAATTACACCAAAACCAGTATCAACAAGTTTTCAAGAAGTTCAAGTAAGACAAGTAGGCACTTAGGCAGATAATCCTTTCTAATCATGATTTTCTAGCGAATATCAGGTAAATGTTACAATTTAATCAACTAAATAACAAAATTATCACGATTTGAACAGTTCAAGTAAGGTGGTTTCCAACAATCTGCGCATGTACACGCCTGTCACCTCGCGTACAAGGCATTTTAAATAACACAAAATATCCTAGGGGAGAAGGTTCCCCCACACGAGGTTAGACAAGCCACTTACCTCGATTCCGGTATGAAACCATTATGAGATAACTCTCTTGCCACGAGTATCGACCTCCACAGGTGTAGAATCTGAACAAAACCAATAGAAATACATCAAAATAGGCCAATTGGGCATTGCCCAATCGAAACAATGCGAATTACACCGAAAACCACAAAGTTGCCAAAACCCGACTTTCGGTATGCTTCTCAAAAAATTATGAAAGTTACATTTTCTGGTTCCTTATCTCAACACGAGTAAATGCATATAAAATTTACCAAAATCGGACTCCGTTTGCCCATTCAAATTGACGATTTACCATAACCCATGCTTAAGGCAAAAACCCCTCAATAATTTTTCCCATTAACAGTGAAGTAATCGAAGATTCTACGATAAAATCACGTATTTAGGCCATAGAACTTACCTCCAATGATTACCCGGTGAAATCTCTGAAATTTCCCGTCACTTTGCTCTCTAAGAACTCAACAATGGGGGTTTTGAGTAAATGAGTCGCGACTGGACTGTTCTGATTTTTAATATTTCTAGCAGGTATTTATCTCTATGTGATCGCGACATCTCAATGAGATCGCATTGTACAAAAATTCCGAGCTATGCGATCGCACCCTTAGGCTTGCGATCGCATATCATTAATTTTCTCAGGCTCCCAAAAGACTCTATATGATCGCATTACATGAACCACAATCACATTAAACAACATTGCCACGCTATGCAATCGCGTACTAATCTCTGCGATCGCAAGGAACAATTTGACAACTACCCAAAATCCTTCTATGCGATCGCGTTAATTGCCCTGCGATCGCAGCCCTCCAATTCCCTCTTCTATGCAATCACATAGAACACAAATGTTCTGCAATTTCTGCTGCACTGCAGCAGTTCCCAATATCACTCTTTGGTCCGTTTGGACCACTGGATTCACCCCGAGGTTCCCGGGACCCCAACGATAACCACCAACCTATTCCAAAACATGATACGAACTTGTTCCAATCATAAAAACACACCCTTAAACACGGAAATCACCAAATCAAAGTGAATTCAAGCCTAAGTTTCATCAAAAGCTTCTGAAACATACATGCTATAGAAAACCCAACCAAACGATGTCCGAATGACCTGAAAATTTGCAGACATATCCAAAATCACCTAACAAAGCTACTACAACCATCGGAATTCCATTCCGACGCCCGAATCAAAATCTCACCTATCGATCGAATTTCCAAAAATTTCAAACTTCGGCATTTCAAGCCTAATTGAGCTACAGACCTCCAAAATACATTCCGAACGCGCTCCCAACCCCGAAATCATCTAACGGAGCTAATGGAACCATCGAATTTCCGTTCCAAGGTCGTCTTAATACTATTCCAAATACGGGCCATTTTTCAACTATAAAGCTCTCATTTAGGGAGTAAGTGTCCCAAAACACTCCAAATTCTAGAACCGAACCTCCCGGCAAACTACAATAGCAGAAATGAACTTAGGGGAATAGTTAAATGGGGGATCGGGGCATAAATTTCAAAAATGACCGGCCGGGCCGTTACATCTTCCCACACTTAAAAGATTCGTTCGTCCTCGAACGAGCATAGAAAACATATTTGGAGTGGTGAAGAGATGAGGGTACTGGTTGCGCATATTTGCTCGGTCTCCCAAGTCGCCTCCTGGGCCGGCTGACCCAGCCATTGGACCTTTACTGAAGCGATGTTCTTTGACCTTAGCTTCCTGATTTTCCTGTCTAGAATGGCCACTGGCTCCTCAACATAAGACAAATCCTCGTCTAGCTGAACATAAGTGAAATCCAACACGTGCGACGGGTCACCATGGTATCTCCGGAGCATAGAGACATGAAATACGGGATGGACTCCGGCTAGGCTGGGAGGTAAGGCCAACTCATAAGCAACCTCCCCAACACGCCTCAAAATCTCAAAAGGACCAATGAATCTTGGACTCGGCTTCCCCTTCCTCCCAAACCTCATAACACCCTTCATGGGTGAGACCCGCAGCAGAACCCGCTCGCCAACCGTAAAAGCCACATCGCGGACCTTCTTGTCTGCATAACTCTTCTGCCTAGACTGGGCTGCACGAAGTCTATCCTGAATCACCTTGACCTTGTCCATTGCATCCTGGACCATCTTAGTACCTAGTAGCCTCGCCTCGCCCGGCTCGAACCAACCCACGGGAGACCTGCACCACCTACCATATAGGGCCTTATACGGTGCCATCTGAATACTGGTGGACTGATAGCTGTTGTTATATGAAAACTCTGCCAGTGGATGGAAATGATCCCAAGAACCTCCAAACGCAATCACGCACGCACGGAGCATATCCTCCAGAATCTGAATAGTGCGCTCGGATTGGCCATCGATCTGGGGGTGAAACACTGTGCTCAGCTCCACCCGAGTGCCTAACTCCTGCTGCACGGCTCTCCAGAACCGTGAAGTGAACTGAGTGCCTCTATCTGAAATGATGGAAACTGGAATACCCATGCAGTCGAACTATCTCCCTCATGTAGATCTCCGCCAGTCGCTCCGATGAGTAAGTAGTGCTCACCGGTATGAAATGGGCGGACTTGGTTAGCCGATCCATAATGACCCAAATGGAATCAAACTTCATGACAGTCCGTGGAAGTCCAGATACAAAGTCCATGGTGATGCGCTCCCATTTCCACTTTGGAATCTCAATCTGCTGCATTAATCCACCCGGACGCTGATGCTCATACTTCACTTGCTGGCAGTTGAACACTAATCAAAGCATTTTGTCCTCATAAACAACATTAATTCCACAATAAAGTATGATTATTTAGGGTACAATTATAGTCAAATTCACCTATTATCAGCGAGCTATGGGCCTCTGCCAGAATCGGCTCTCGAAGATCATCTACATTGGGCACACAGATACGCCCCTGCATCCTCATAACTCCATCCTCCCCGATGGTAACATCTCGAGCATCACCACGCCGAACTCTATCCTGAAGGACGAGAAAATGAGGGTCGTCGAACTGATGCTCCCTGATGCGGTCAAATAGAAAAGACCGAGAAACCACACAGGCCAGAACCTGGCTGGCTCCCAAAGATCCAGTCTAACAAACTGCCCGGCTAAAGCCTGAACATCCGTCGCCATAGGCCTCTCCGAAGCTGGTAGATATGCGAAACTCCCCAAACTCTCCGCCCGGCGACTCAAGTCATCGGCAACTACATTTGCCTTGCCCGGATGATAGAGAATAGTAATATTATAGTCCTTCAACAGCTCCAACCTTCTCCTCTGACGCATGTTCAGGTCCTTCTGCTTAAGCAAGTGCTGCAAGCTCCGATGATCGATGTAGATCTCACAAGGAACACCATACAAGTAATGAGGACAAATTTTCAAGGCGTGAACAATGGCAGCTAGCTCAAGATCTTGAACAGGGTAGTTCTTTTCATGTAACTTCAGCTGTCTGGATGCGTAGGCAATCACCCTACCGTCCTGCATCAATACTGCATCGAGTCCAACTCGTGAGGCATCACAATATACTGCATAGGACCCCGAACCGGTAGGCAACATCAAGATAGGGGTCGAAGTCAAGGCTGTCTTGAGATTCTGAAAGCTCGCCTCACACTCCTCTGTCCACTGGAAAGGGGCACCCTTATGGGTCAATCTGGTCATAGGTGCTGTGAGCACGTGATTTTTCCCTTACACGAATTACTCCCAAAAAATTCAAAAAATAAAAGAGTTTTGCGTTGTTTGCAATATTTGTGAATTTTATGTTATTTTTCTCTTATTGTTTGCGTTTGTGTGCCCATGTTTATTTGTTTAAATAAATAAATAATACAAAAAATATTGCATTTAGTTTATTTTTTTCAAGTTGGCAATTAAAGGCGGTTAATTTTATTTTATGAAAATGAAAAATCACAAAATAATATATTTTTTGCATTTTTACCATTTATTGTCCAATTGTGTGATTTTAATTTATTTTTGTTATTTAATTATGTGTGATTAATTGTTATTGGAGGTTAATTAAAACTTTTGATAAGTTAATTTTGTTTTATAATGTAATTTAGGTTTTTAAAATTTAGTTTGAAATGATTTAAGAAAATAAATTAAAAGAAAAAAAAAGAAGAAAACAAAACAAAGAGCAAAAATCACAATTGGGCCCAGAAGTTGAATTAGAAAATGAGGCCCAAAACCCACCCCAGATACCCGACCCTTTCGCATTTTGGACCGACCCAGTCCCCACCAAGACCAAACGGCGCCCTTTCGTGTAGTGAATGGATCCAAGCCGTTGATCTCATCAGATCAAACGGCTGGGATTAATTGGTTCATTTTTGATATACCAAAACCCAAAAACACCCCAAACCCCTGTTACTCCCCATTTCAACCTTTCATCTCTAGAGAGCAAGAGCCCAAATGACCCCTAAAATAAACCCTAGCCACCGGACACCTCCCTCGCCCAAAACCCGGCAGCAACAACGCCGCCGGCCACCAAAACGACACCACAAGCTCCCCTTCCCCCCTCTATCCGAATCCACAAACCAATTGGTTCGAATAAAGTCCAAACCACTCGAACCCCAAATCGAGCCCCAACAGCCCTAGAGGAATCTCGAGTCGTTTTTGAAGAATTTTGGCGGTTCAATAGGTTTTAGTCGAAGTGTTCTCACTTGAGAACACTCGATTAAAGTCCATTTAGCCTCAAAATTTTCAAAGTCCAAATTGTTCCCAAGCCTTTGAGTTTCGGATTTCTTAAGGTATTTTCTTTTCTTGTTTTTCTATTTTTGTTTTTTTGTATAGTATAGTCTGTTTGGTGATTTCATTCCTTTTTTTTGTTTTCTCTGTTTTTTCTTTCTTCTCCATACTCAAAGACCCGTTTATTTGGTCAATTTTTTTCTATTTCTTTTTATTTGATTACGTATGATGTAGAATACGTATTTGCGTCAATTAGCGTCGTCGAATAGTTAGCTTTGTATTTTTCTAGCATTGGCCGAGAATTGCTTGAATCACTGTTGTTGCGATTGACTGTTATCGATACGTGTTGTAATCGACTAATCGAATATCGTCGCGCAGTTTCGCATAAGTTCGATTGGTAGAACGATGGGGCAGTGAACTTGAATGTGAATTTGATTGGAAATTGCCTTGGTTTGATAGTTGTAATTGAACTTAAATTTAAACTATTTGAACCAAATGGAAGCCATGTGATAATCAGGCATGCCTGATTGGGCATGGCATTGATATAGTTTAAAAATAGTTCTATAATGAAAAGAGGTTTGTTAGTGGATTCTAGTAGGGGAGCACACTGTTGTTTGTTTTGAGAGTGGAAAGTCAGAGAATATCAGGGCCAAAAATTATGTTTTTTAAGTCTGTTAAGTGCTTTGTTAGTTGTAAAATTAGAATACACATGGGGGAATGGTTTAAGGGTTAAAAGTGATGGCACATGGAGGGAGGAATACAGGCTGGAAGGTGAGCTGTTGAATTGAATAGAAGGTTCTGTTTTGGTTATAAAGGGGCAGAGAAAAACAGAATTGAAGTGGGAGGGAGAACATTGAGGAGATACTGAAAGAGTTTTTTTTTGGAGAGATTTTTAAGGACATATGGATAATTCTGAAAAAAAATAGAGGAGTTCATTAGGGAGTGGAAAAATAGATTTGAGAGCCTGTGAGTTTAAGGGAAAACAGGAGAGTTTAAGGAAAAACAGAATAGGGAGAGATACACACAGAAAGAGTTTAAGGGGATCTAAAAGGAGAATCTGAAATACACATTAAAAAAAAGGAATACTGAGAGTCAGAGGGAGTTGAAGGAAGTCTTAAGAGAGACTTGAAAGAGAAGGAATACATAAATAAAAGGGAGTTAGAGTCCAGCTTTTAAGAAAAAAAAGACCACTGCTTTTCATTGACATTTTCGGGGTTCTTGATTCACTGCGCAATCTGCCGGTGGTTGTTGTTACTGCTGTTTGTTGATTCTGAGTATTATATGATTGCAAATGTTCTTTATTACCTAGTTTAAAAGCTAGTAGATTCAGTATTTGGTTAAGCTTCTTTCTTCTTGGGCATTTGGATGTGGTTTGGTCTTGAACTTGGCTTTATTCGTTAATGCTGACTGTCAACCTGTTGTGTGGATTGCTGTGTTACTGCTGAACTGCCTTGTTGGTCTGCCTCTGTTGATCCTCATCTTTACTTTGTTTTTGATTCCAGGTATTCCTTGATTCCATTAGAGATAAGATACAAGTATGAGAGTTGTATTTACTTAAAAATTTCATCAGTAAATTACTTAATTTACTGCTTTCTTTAAATCCTCAATGTCAATTATTTACTTAGAATTCCTGAAGCTAGCGATGAAGTATAACAATATTCAGTCTTGCATGTTGTCTTGATATAACAGTAGTATTTCTTAAGAAATTCCTACTGCCTTTTGTTTTGTTGGAAACTGATAATTTGATAGAGTTCGATCGAGGTTGATTCCGGTTTGAGCCTCACTGTTGGTTCAGTTCCATCTATTATTGATTATTTCCATTTTTCTTTGCTGAATTCGTTTGTGTTCTTGGGAGATATGTACTTCTTTCATGAATTCCTTTGAAATTAATAGGGCAATAAATTTTGTTTAGCTACGAATGTTGTAAGTTGATTCGTTATATTTGGATTAGTTTTGGGTTTGCACTTTTCAGGGCATGAATCTTGTAATAACATTAGAATTGCCATGGTTTGTGAAATCACTGTTTGTTCACCTTCGAACAGTATCCTTCGTGTTTCAAATCCTTTGAAGAATTGAAAATTGTCCATCTCTTTTCAATTAGCTGATGTTTTTGTTTACTTGGTATTCCAGAATATCCGTTCTCATTTTGCAGTATAGTATGACAGTGTGATCTCCAGCATAGTTTATTGTTTTGTTTAGTTCACTTCTTTAGTACCCTGCTGTGTAATGCATGTTGAGTATTAAAATTTCCAAAATCCATAATTTCCTTGTTCACGTTTGAGTCCATAGAAAAGTTATTAAGATTGTTTTGGTTAATTTTGGCTTCGTTGACCAGTTTATTTCATTTTCTACCATTATTCCGTATTTGTACAATAATTCAAAGTAGTCTAATAACAGTGATAACATTCATAGTTTGCTTTAAGTTGAATGCAAATTTTTTTTGGAATAAATTGAGGTATGCTTTCAGTTACGTAGCCCTCATTTTAAATTATGTATTGATCCTTAGAAATCAAGGCGTGCTATTTAGCGAATATTCATGGCCCTTGTAAAGAAAAAAAAGCGAAATTGTTGTAGGCACGTTAGTTCAATAATCTTACTTTCCTAAACTCGGGTGCACATTTATGTGACCTAAATCTAAAATCTCAATGAAGTAAAAATGTATCGAAAGCCATGGGTGCACTAGTGCGACGTGGTTCGAGATATATTTTTACGACATTGCAATTCTTATAAAAATAAATATATAATAAAAGCGGGTTACCAATAAAAGGCATATAAGGTAGAACATGTTTTTGCATCATATAAGGCCAAATATGACAGTTGAGCGACCGTGCTAGAACCACGGAACTTGGGAATGCTTAACACCTTCTCCCGTGTTAATAGAATTCCTTACTCAGATTTCTGGTTCGCGGACTATAATACAGAGTCATTCTTTTCCTCGATTCGGGATTTAACCGGTAACTTGGGGCACCATAACCCTCCCAAGTGGCGACTCTGAATTAATTAAATAAATCCCGTTTCGATTGTCCTTTAACTGAAAAACTCCATCGCGCCCTCACGGCCTGCGGAAAAGGAGGTGTGATAGCTCTGGCGACTCCACTGGGGACCAAAAACCCAGAACCATTGGTTCAGGGTTTAAGAATTCGAGCTTTGAATAATTATTATATTTGGCTTGTTCATTATCTGATTTTATTATATGTTTGAATTAATGTGCTAAATGTTATTTTTTCCGCTTTGAAATTTTGTGAATTGTATATAAATTGTGCCGATACCCGCTTTCTCCTCTGAGTCTTTTAAAAAAAAATAAAAAAAATAGCGGGCATTTGCTGGACATAGCCCGTTTTTCTCAAGATAGTTGTGCTTCTTGGCACCCGGTGAAGGATTTTTAGTCACACATGTTTAGACGGGGAGTATGGTCAATTAAGCCGGAAAGCTATGCTACCGGTGCATTGACATTCCTCGGCTCGAGTTGTCCGCTCGAGTAAAAGCCAGTCTAGACACCTTTTCCAACAAGATGATAAACCCAGAACCACTGGATCAGGGTTTTAGAACTCGAGCTTTGAATAATTGTTGTATTTGGTTTATTATTATCTTGGGTTTAAATGTGCAAAATGATATTTTTATCGCTTTGATATTTTTTGAACTATATATATATAAACTGTGCCGAAACCTTTCTCTTCTCACCTATGGGGATGTGCTTACTGGTTGAGACTCCTTATTCTGTTAGTGTCTTACCCAAAAATAAGAAAGAGGCTCGGAAAGTTTCTAAGCCGGCTGGCCTTTTGGTTCCCGGAAAGGAGCTTCTTTCTCGACTCGAGTTGTCCGCTCGAGTACACGGTCTAGAACAAATACCCAGGTTTTTAACATAGTATAACAAAACTTCATACCGGATCCCTAGTAGGAACGCTTATTTGCATCATGTGTATATTCACTTAGAGAGGGTCAACACAGGGGTTGGGCCTGTCTAGGACAGATGACCTGAAATGAAAAGACCATCCTGCTGCATCCTGTTTGTTTTATGCATTTATTTGCTTCAGACTTGCAGGCTAACCGATTTTTTTTTTAAATATTGAGGAAAATGAAAAAAAATAGTTTCAAAATAGTTTGTTTTTTTTTACTTAAAAAAAACGTTTGTTGTAAAATAAGAAAAAATGTTTTTTTTTGAATAAAAAAAAATTGTGTGTTTTATTCTTAAAATAAAAAAAAATAGTTTACTTGTTTTTCAGTAAAATAAAAAATAGTTTTCATTTACAGATTGTAGCTTGTTTTTATTAAACCGAACTACGCTGGTTTGATTCTCACATGGTGTGAGATACGTAGGCAACCTTCATCGGGTCTAATCTCCCCTTTTCCAAAAATAGCCAAAAATATCGAAGTTAATTTTTCGTTGTAAATAAGTTGAGTGATGCCGTTTTCAAAAATAGTCGAATATTACCGAGAGGGACGCCGAAAGGCTGATGTTGCATAAACGGCCGCTTTTGGTCATTTTTAGGATTGTTGGTCAATTAGCTAAACACAACCTTAAAATCTTCGTCCCCCAAGTATTAAGAGGCCGTATTTTCAAAAAAAAAACAAGTTTTTTTGTTTGAAAAGAAAAAAGAAATGAGTTAGTGATCAAATAAATGTCGTTTGCATTTTTTGTCAGAATAAGCCAAGTTAGCTTCGGCGGTGTTTAAACCGTTCTTGCCGAGATAGCCTTATAGCATCTTTCAGTTGTCGAAAGGCTGTCTTCGTAAAAGAATGGACAAGTTTGTAAAGATATCCTTCCCGGCCTCAAAGTTCATATGGAGTTGAGAAGGGGCCACGTTTGCAGAAATAGCCTTCTGGTTGAAATTGGCAAAAAGGGAAGGAATATACCAGTTTGTTTTTTTTAAGGAAAATCAAAATTCATATTTCTTTTGATTAGAGCATATGGTGTCTGATTTTCAAGTATGTAAATTCTTTTGGCAAAGTTTGTTAATATGGTCAGTTTCTAAAACTTTGTAATCAAGTTTGTTTTATTTATTTATTTTTCAAAAAAAAATGAAAAATATGTTTTATTGTTATTGACCTTTCATTGATCCGAACTACGCATGGTCTGATTCATGCGGGGTAATGATACGTAGGCAATCTATATAAGATTCGACCACCACTAAAAAAGAAAAGAAAAAGAAAAAGGGAGGTTAATAACAAGCGATGTTTTCAAGGATAATTGAAAAGGAAAAACTGGAATGACGCATGCGGTGAATACATATAGAAATGGTTAACTGGTTAGGTGCATTTCATCCTACGTGCGATGACATATCTGTTAAACTCTGTGAGCTTACAAGTTTCTTGCTTTTCCGGAAAGTTTAGCGGTTGACTTGACAGAATATACTGGCCAATCACCATTACCGTACTAGATCAAAAGGTCCAATTCCAGAAAACATGTCTAGTTCCGGTAAAAGTCTCGATGGAGAGAAAACAGAGATACAGATCATGAAAGAGGAGATGGACCGGTTGAGACATCAGATAATAGAGATGCACCTAGCCTGGGCTAGGGGACAGTCATCACCAAACCGTCCTATTCTTATGCCAGCACCAGAGCGTCCGCCCATTGACCCCTCGACAAGTGCACCGATCTATCCTTATTATCAAGGTGAAAACCCTTATACATCCCAGGTTCCACCAGCTAGAAAAAATCCTCCTCCTCCGGTTACCCCTGTTTTTGTGGCACCTCCACCTGCTACTTTACAAAAGTCGTCCAGTGAGCCGCTTTTTCAAATCCATGATAATCATTGTTATTCTCTTGAGCCTACCTTTAAGGCTCCTGAACCGCATTCACACACCCCTCACCGGGATAACCCGGCAGAACCGAAAAAGCACTTCAAAAGTTTGGAGCAGGAGGAAGTTATTCGGAAAGTTAAAAGCCCGGAGCAATCCTTCAGGAATATGCATGGTTTAGGCAACCAAGTCAGTGTTGCTTACAAAGATCTGTGCCCATTTCCAGATGTCCAGTTGCCCGCTGGGTTTAAAATGCCAAAGTTTGATCTATACGAGGGGCATGGTGACCCAGTAGCCCATCTCCGAGGTTTCTGCAGCAAAATGCGAGGAGCCGGAGGGCGAGATGAAATTCCGATAGCTTACTTCGGTCATAGTTTGGGAGGGTCTGCACTAGAGTGGTACACCAGGCAGGATCCCAGCAGATGGTTTACATGGGATGACCTGGCCCAAGCGTTCATCGGCCAGTTTCAATATAATCTTGAAATAATCCCTGATCGCTTATCATTGCTAAAGTTAGAGAAGAAGCCCACCGAAAGCTTTAGAGAATTTGGGTTCCGCTAGAGGGAACAGGCAGAAAGGGTAGACCCACCGATGAGAGAAAACGAGATGGTAGATTACTTCTTGCAGACACTGGAGCCAACTTACTTTGGTCACCTGGTGACATCGGTTGGTAAATCTTTCAATGAAGTGGTCAAAATGGGTGGAATGTTAGAAGAGGGACTTAAGTCCAATATGATCTTGAGCTATTCCGCGTTAAAAGCAAGAACTCAAGCTATTCAGAATGGCACAGGGGTTGCATTCGGGAAGAAGAGAAGAGAAGAAGTTGCAACGGTAGAGGAGGGTACTTGGTCCAGATCGAAAGGTCCTTCACCTCATTACCAAGCCAGACCCTACCACCCAAATCACCCTAATCACCCTCCCCGAAACACATATCCACCACCAAGGGCTTACAATAACCCTCCAGGACCAGGTTTCCGAGGAAATCATGCCTTCAGAAAGGAAAAGGCACAAAGAACATTCACTGAGTTGGGAGAAACTTATACTGCTCTGTTCCGCAAATTGAAGCAGATAGGTTTGTTGAGTCCTATTGAGCCAAGATTGCCAAATCCCCTACCCCAAAATATGGATCACTCCGTAAGCTGTGAGTATTGTTCAGGGGCTCTCGGACATGATACCGAAAAGTGTTGGAAGCTGAAACATGCGGTCCAAAATCTCATTGACACCAATAAGATCGAGGTTCAGACACCGGAGGCACCCAACATCAATCAGAATCCATTGCCAGCTCACCCTTAGACCCATATGATCAGATTAATACACAAGGGAAGGGAAAATTAAGAAGCCCGATCTGTATTCCAAAGAAAAACCAATCAGCAGAAGTTGGTATATAAGAAGTCGTGCTTGGTAATCAGAAGGAGTTTTGGTGGTTTGTTTTGTTGTCATTTCTTTTGTCCAAATTGTTTTCAGGGTTGTGACCTAGATTTTGTGTTGTAGTGAAACCCTCTTATCTTTCCATTTTGGTCATTTCAGTTTGCTTAGTCTTGTCAAGTTTCGTTTTAGGTTTGTATTTTGGTTTGCTTGTTTGTATTTGAACCATTTCCCCGTTTAGTTTAATGAAACTTTCGGTCTTTTATTACCCCAGTCGTCTTTTTGTTTAGTTCTTCTATCTTTAGATTTGTCATTTGATTGAACGCCGATTCTAATGACATGGCATCGCACATAATTTTGGCCTAATATTAAGGGTTAATCATGAAGCAATTGGAAGATAATCAGGGCATTTTTAAAAGAAATAAAAATGATTTGAGATTATTTGGAGCCCGAATCATGTGAGACTAGGGCAGGTAAAACACAAAGAAACCCTTAAGGGAAAATTGGACATGCTACGACGGGGTTTGCTCGTGATACTGAAATGAAACTATCGTCCAGCAATACTTTAAAATGACAGATGAAAAGGCGAATGGACGATATGGTTATCAATCATGGCACAACCAGAAGATGTCGTGAATATGTTGTTTGTACTTGGCATGTTTTGAAGATTGGAATGACGAAGACATTTTGTTCTGCTATCCAAACACTTTATCCATCGTCAACCTGTTGAGCCTTATTTTAAAATCATTCATACCCCTCATTCGGAATTAGTTGCAAAGACTAGAAACACAAGTTTGAAAGACAAGAGAAGAAAGGATAAAGAAAAAGAAAACAAAAAGAAAACAACAAAAAGAGATAAAAAAAAAGAAAAGAAAAGAAAAAGAAAAATGAATGAAAAAGAGAAACTTGAAAAAAAGAGGGAATTGGGAAATACGTTTGACCTGATTCCTTAAAGAGGATACGTAGGCGCTTCACATCTCGGTCATAGTGTAAATAAAGAAATAAAAAAATCCCCACGTAAGAAACTGGGGCAAAGAAAAATTGTGTTTATTATAAATAAATTTAGGTCCGGAGGTTGTAAATTTTGAACCCAAAATTGATTTGTTTTGAGCCTTTAATACCCTTTCTTTCTAGCCCTATCCAAATCCCACATTACGGTCCAAAGAAAGACCTTCCGATCAGTCTTCAAAAGAAGCCAAGTCAAGCAAATGCGAGAGTCTCATCAGAATATGACACTCTGATTCCCAGCAGAAAAGACTCTGATTCCCAGTAGAAAAGAATTACGAGAGAGTCTTAGCAGTGGCACCCCAATCCCCAGCTAAAAGTAATACAAATGAGAGAGTCTTATCGGTGAAAACATTCACAGGCACCATAAGGCGACGAAAGCTAAGAGAAAACCAAATGAAAGAGGTTTGAAAGTGAAAATCTTTCGGGCACTACAAGTCAAATAAAGGTGATAATCAGATGGAAATCATAAGACAGAAATTGTAAAAGGCGATTAACGACAGAGGATAGGCCATATGTGCATGTCATGACCAGTAGAGTTGGTATTCGCGTTTGATAAGTTTTTATAGTTATTTCTTGTTAGAGAGTCATTTCTCCCTTGTCTTCTATTTGTTGTTTCTTTTTATCTTTCTCCTTTTGTCAAAAATTCCCCCAGCAAAGTCTGTCTAGTCAAAACATAGTGAGAAATGACTTCAAAACTTGCCACCAACTTTCCAATTATTATGCAAGGCAAGGAAATGCCATTGACGACAGAGAAGTATGGTGCAAAGAAGATTATTAAACTGGGGCAGAAAATTTTCTTTTCATTTTGAAAATTTTCTGGAAGTCGAGTCCCACTTGGGGAAAAAGGAAAAAAGAAGGCCTTAAGGGAAGCAATATTTAAACCAATGTCATCTCCAACAGCCTTCAGAAGAGTGAAACACCAATTTTGAGGAAATGAAAATCCACCAGCAGTGTTATATTCAGCAAGTTCTGAGGTGGTCGGACAACACAGAGTGGTAAAGGAGGAAATGAAATCTCATCTTCAACAAAATAACCCCCAGCAAGTTGAGAAACACAGAACGGGGATGGGATAAATGGAAAAACCCATCCCCAGCAGGAATATCATCTCCAGCAAATGAAATCATTCCCCAACAAATTTTGGGAACCCCGAGCGAGGGAAAGGGGAAAAGGAAAAACCACCCCACAGGAGCAGCACAACCGCTCACAATGTTTTGAAGTAACAAATTTTCTTTGATTAGAAACAGGGAAAGAAAGTGCTATTGATAACAGAAAGTCATGCCACAAGGAAGAACACCAATACTGGGGCAGCAAAATTTTCTGCCGTTGTTGAAAATTTTCTCGGAGAAATGAGGAAGGCAATTCAAGATGACGTATCAGGTTTGTCCACCTTCAAATAGGATGTTTCAGGTTTGTCCACCTTCAAACAGGACGTCACAGGTTTGTTCACTCTCAAACATTGATATCATGGGAGTATCCACCCTCGAATAGGATATGATGGGAGTATCCGCCCTCAAATAGGATACGATGGGAGTATCCGCCCTCGAAGAGGATACGATGGGAGTATCCGCCCTCAAATAGGATACGATGGGAGTATTCGCCCTCGAATAGAATACGATGGGAGTATTCGCCCACGAATAATACGATGGGAGTATCCGCCCTTGAACAGGATACGATGGGAGTATTCGCCCTCGAATAGAATACGATGGGAGTATCCGCCCTCGAATAGGATAGGATGGGAGTATCCGCCCTCGAATAGGATACGATGGGAGTATTCGCCCTCGAATAGAATACGATGGGAGTATCCGCCCTCGAATAGGATACAATGGGAGTATCCGCCCTTGAATAGGATATGATGGGAGTATTCGCCCTCGAATAGAATACGATGGGAGTATCCGCCCTCGAATAGGATACGATGGGAGTATTCGCCTTCGAATAGAATACAATGGGAGAATCCGCCCTCGAATAGACTACGATGGGAGTATTCGCCCTCGAATAGAATACGATTGGAGTATATGCCCTCGAATAGGATACGATGGGAGTATTCGCCCTCGAATAGAATACGATGGGAGTATTCGCCCTCGAATAGAATATGATGGGAGTATCCGCCCTCGAATAGGATACGATGGGAGTATTCGCCCTCGAATAGAATACGATGGGAGTATCCGCCATCAAATAGGATACGATGGGAGTATTCGCCCTCAAATAGAATACGATAGGAGTATTCGCCCTCGAATAGAATACGATGGGAGTATCCGCCCTCGAATAGGATACAATGGGAGTATCCGCCCTCGAATAGGATATGATGGGAGTATTCGCCCTCGAATAGAATACGATGGGAGTATTCGCCCTCGAATAGAATACGATGGGAGTATCCGCTCTCGAATAGGATACGATGGGAGTATTTGCCCTCGAATAGAATATGATGGGAGTATCCGCCCTCGAATAGGATACAATGGGAGTATCCGCCCTCGAATAGGATACAATGGGAGTATCTGCCCTCGAATAGGATACGATGGGAGTATTCTCCCTCGAATAGAATACGATGGGAGTATCCGCCCTTGAGTAGGATACAATGGGAGTATTCGCCCTCGAATAGAATACGATGGGAGTATCCGCCCTCGAATAGGATACGATGGGAGTATTCACCCTCGAATAGAATACGATGGGAGTATCCTCCCTCGAATAGGATATGATGGGAGTATTCGCCCTCTAATAGAATACGATGGGAGTATTCGCCCTCGAATAGAATACGATGGGAGTATTCGCCCTCGAATAGAATACGATGGGAGTATCCGCCCTCGAATAGGATACAATAGGAGTACCTGCTCTAAAATAGGATACGATGGGAGTATCCGCCCTCGAATAGGATACGATGGGAGTATTCGCCCTCGAATAGAATACGATGGGAGTATCCGCCCTTGAATAGGATACGATGGGAGTATTCGCCCTCGAATAGAATACGATGGGAGTATCCGCCCTCGAATAGGATACGATGGGAGTATTCGCCCTCGAATATAATACGATGGGAGTATCCGCCCTTGAATAGGATATGATGGGAGTATTCGCCCTCGAATAGAATACGATAGGATTATTCGCCCTCAAATAGAATACGATGGGAGTATCAGCCCTCGAATAGGATACGATTGGACTATCCGCCATCGAATAGGATATTTTACGTTTGTTTTATTTACATTGTCATATGCATATTTCGTAAATTATTGCCAGAATGCATTTTAAATTCAGAAGTTGCTAATAAAAACAGGTGACTACATGTATAACAAGAGGCATGTCTTCAGTCTTTACATTGCAGGTCTTGAAACCAGTAACCCACCAAAAGCAGAGGGTTACAACAAGAGTTCCCAGCGCAAATTCAAGCGCATGAGTCAAAGGAAGGGAGGGAATGAAGGAAAATTTTCCCAGCATCATTATCCTCAGCAGGCAAGTAAACAATTCTAAAGATATCCCCAGCAGTCAGGAGGGAAAACAACACGACCCAGGAGGAAAGTAGTTCCAGAACAAGGTAATTTAGGAGAAATGATGGTTTAAGAGGCGATGCTGGAAGAAGAAAGTGGTGCATGAAGCAAAGGAAGACGATAGGGATGGGATGAAGTTCAAAGTTTGTTGTTGAAGTCAGGTGCCTGCCTGAAGAATGGAGTGGCGATTTTTTTTTTGAAGTTTGTTGTTGAAGTCAGGTGCCCGCCTGAAGAATGGAGTGGCGATTTATTTTCGAAGTTTGTTGTTGAAGTCAGGTGCCCGCCCGAAGAATGGAGTGGCGATTTATTTTCGAAGTTTGTTGTTGAAGTCAGGTGCCCGCCTGAAGAATGGAGTGGCAATTTATTTTCGAAGTTTGTTGTTGAAGTCAGGTACCCGCCTGAAGAATGGAGTGGCGATTTATTTTCAAAGTTTGTTGTTGAGGTCAGGTGCCCGCCTGAAGAATGTAGTGGCGATTTATTTTCAAAGTTTGTTGTTGAAGTCAGGTGCCCGCTTGAAGAATGGAGTGGCGATTTATGATTAGAGTTTGTCGATAAAGTCAGAAGCCCATCGGAAAAATAGAACGGCGTCTCAGTTTCTAAGATTTGATAAGGATAGTGAACAATCGGAAAGTGACAGAGTGTAACGGAAATCCCCAGCATGAATCCAAGTTCATAATCAGAAGTAAGGCAACAAGGATCAGAAAAGATAGATTCAGACTTCGAAGGAGAATAGTTCGAAGATCATAAGGAAGGGACCAATGGTCGGAGTTCGGCAATCAAGATAGGCTGAAATAACAATTGTCAGAAGAAAGAAGCATGTGAAGAAACATCAAAGCCAACAAGATGGCAAGGAACATGACAAGATCAAGTTGAAAAGATAGATAAGAATTTGCAATATTGTAACTTAGTCTAGCTTCTTATTTTTTGTTTAGCACGGTGTAATAAGGAGATCAGTTAAGCAGTAACATCAGCAGCAACAACAGTAATAGCAAGATCACAGCAGTCATGGTAGTCCCAGCTACCAAAACTTCCCGAACTACATTGACCTGATTCCTGTTTAACCCAGGATATGTAGGAGGCCTCCGAAGTAAAGGCTCGGTCAAACTCTTTCAAAATGCTTCCCACGGAGTATTCAAACAGGCAAAAATCGCTCGTGTCCGCTCACTTATCTTTGCACGAAAACTCTTCGTGTTTTCGCGCAAAGAGGGGCAGCTGTGAGCACGTGATTTTTGCCTTACACGAATTACTCCCAAAAAATTCAAAAAATAAAAGAGTTTTGCGTTGTTTGCAATATTTGTGGATTTTATGTTATTTTTCTCTTATTGTTTGGGTTTGTGTGCCCATGTTTATTTGTTTAAATAAATAAATAATACAAAAAATTATTGCATTTAGTTTTTTTTTCAAGTTGGCAATTAAAGGCGGTTAATTTTATTTTATGAAAATGAAAAATCACAAAATAATGTATTTTTTGCATTTTTACCATTTATTGTCCAATTGTGTGATTTTACTTTATTTTTGTTATTTAATTATTTGTGTTTAATTATTATTGGAGGTTAATTAATACTTTTGATAAGTTAATTTTGTTTTATAATGTAATTTAGGATTTTAAAATTTAGTTTGAAATGATTTAAGAAAATAAATTAAAAGAAAAAAAAGAAGAAAACAAAAGAAAGAGCAAAAATCACAATTGGGCCCAGAAGTTGAATTAGAAAATGAGGCCCAAAACCCACCCCAGATACCCGACCCTTTCGCATTTTGGACGGACCCAGTCCCCACCAAGACCAAACGGCGTCGTTTCGTGTAGAGAATGGATCCAAGCTGTTGATCTCATCAGATCAAACGACTGGGATTAATTGGTTCATTTTTGATATACCAAAACCCAAAAACACCCCAAACCCCTGTAACTCCCCATTTCAACCTTTCATCTCTAGAGAGCAAGATCCCAAATGACCTCTAAAATAAACCCTAGCCGCCGGACACTTCCCTCGCCCAAAACCCGGCGGCAACAACGTCGTCGGCCACCAAAACGACACCACAAGCTCCCCTTCTCCCCCTCTATCTGAATCCACACACCAATTGGTTCGAATCAAGTCCAAACCACTCGAACCCCAAATCGAGCCCCAAGATCCCTAGAGGAATCTCGAGCCGTTTTTGAAGAATTTTGGCGATTCAATAGGTTTTAGTCGAAGTGTTCTCACTTGAGAACACTCGATTAAAGTCCATTTAGCCTCAAAATTTTCAAATTCCAAATTGTTCCCAAGCCTTTGAGTTTCGGATTTCTTAAGGTATTTTCTTTTCTTGTTTTTCTATTTTTATTTTTTGTAACGTATAGTTTGTTTGGTGATTTCATTCCTTTTTTTTTTGTTTTCTCTGTTTTTTCTTTCTTTTCCAAACTCAAAGACCCGTTTATTTGGTCAATTGTTTTCTTTTTCTCTTTATTTGATTATGTATGATGTAGAATACGTATTCGCATCGATTAGCATCGTCGAATAGTTAGCTTTGTATTTTTCTAGCATTGGCCGAGAATTGCATGAATCACTGTTGTTGCGATTGACTGTTATCGATACGTGTTGTAATCGACTAATCGAATGTCGTCGCATAGTTTCGCATAAGTTCGATTGTAGAACGATGGGGCAGTAAACTTGAATGTGAATTTGATTGGAAATTGCCTTGGTTTGATAGTTATAATTGAACTTAAATTTAAACTATTTGAACCAAATGGAAGCCATGTGATAATTAGGCATGCCTGATTCAGCATGGAATTGATATAGTTTAATAAAATAGTTCTATAATGAAAAGAGGTTTGACAGTGGATTCTAGTGGGGGAGCACACTGTTGTTTGTTTTGAGAGTGGAAAGTCAGAGAATATCGGGGCCAAAAATTATGTTTTTAAGTCTGTTAAGTGCTTTGTCAGTTGTAAAATCAGAATACACTTGGGGGAATGGTTAAAGGGTTAAAAGTGATGGCACATGGAGGGAGGAATACAGGCTGGAACGTGAGCTATTGAATTGAATAGAAGGTTCTATTTTGGTTATAAAAGAGAAGAGAAAAACAGAATTGAAGTGGGAGGGAGAACATTGAGGAGATACTGAAAGAGTTTTTTTGGAGAGATTTTTAAGCACATAGGGATAATTCTGAAAAAATAGAGGAGTTCATTAGGGAGAGGAAAAATAGATTTGAGAGCCTGTGAGTTTAAGGGAAAACATGAGAGTTTAAGGAAAAACAGAATAGGGAGAGATACACACAGAAAGAGTGTAAGGGGATCTGAAAGGAGAATCTGAAATACACATTAAAAAAAGAAATACTGAGAATCGGAGGGAGTTGAAGGAAGTCTTAAGAAAGGCTTGAAAGAGAAGGAATACACAAATAAAAGGGAGTTAGAGTCCAGCTTTTAAGAAAAAAAAGACCCCTGCGTTTCACTGACATTTTCGGGGTTCTTGATTCACTGCGCAATCTGTCGGTGGTTGTTGTTACTGATGTTTGTTGATTCTGAGTATTATATGATTGCAAATGTTCTTTATTACCTAGTTTAAAAGCTAGTAGATTCAGTATTTGGTTAAGCTTCTTTCTTCTTGGGCATTTGGATGTGGTTTGGTCTTGAACTTGGCTTTATTCGTTAATGCTGACTGTAAACCTGTTGTGTGGATTGTTATGTTACTGCTGAACTGCCTTGCTGGTTTGCCTCTGTTGATCCTCATCTTTACTTTGTTTTTGATTCCATGTATTCCTTGATTCCATTAGAGATGAGATACAAGTATGAGAGTTGTATTTACTTAAAGATTTCATCAGTAAATTACTTAATTTACTGCTTTCTCTAAATCTTCAATGTCAATTATTTACTTAGAATTCCTAAAGCTAGCGACGAAGTATAACAATATTCAGTCTTGCATGTTGTCTTGATATAACAGTAGTATTTCTTAAGAAATTCCTGCTGCCTTTTGTTTTGTTGGAAACTGATAATTTGATAGAGTTCGATCGAGGTTGATTTTGGTTTGAGCCTCACTGTTGGTTCAGTTCCATCTATTATTGATTATTTCCATTTTTCTTTGCTGAATTCGTTTGTGTTCTTGGGAGATATGTACTTCTTTCATGAATTCCTTTGAAATTAACAGGGCAATAAATTTTGTTTAGCCACGAATGTTGTAAGTTGATTCGTTATATTTGGATTAGTTTTGGGTTTGCACTTTTCAGGGCATCTTGTAATAACATTAGAATTGGCATGGTTTGTGAAATCACTGTTTGTTCACCTTCGAACAGTATCCTTCGTGTTTCAAATCCTTTGAAGAATTGAAAATTGTCCATCTCTTTTCAATTAGCTGATGTTTTTGTTTACTTGGTATTCCAGAATATCCGTTCTCATTTTGCAGTATAGTATTACAGTGTGATCTCCAGCATAGTTTATTGTTTTGTTTAATGCATTTATTTAGTACCCTGCTGTGTAATGCATGTTGAGTATTAAAATTTCCAAAATCCATAATTTCCTTGTTCACGTTTGAGTCCATAGAGAAGTTATTAAGATTGTTTTGGTTAATTTTGGTTTCGTTGACCAGTTTATTTCATTTTTCTACCACTATTCCGTATTTGTACAATAATTTCAAAGTAGTCTAAAAACAGTGATAACATTCATAGTTTGCTTTAAGTTGAATGCAAATTTTTTTTGGAATAAATTGAGGTATGCTTTCAGTTACGTAGCCCTCATTTTAAATTCTGTATTGATCCTTAGAAATCAAGGCGTGCTATTTAGCGAATATTCATGGCCCTTGCAAAGAAAAAAAAAAGCGAATTTGTTGTAGGCACGTTAGTTCAATAATCTTACTTTCCTAAACTCAGGTGCACATTTATATGACCCAAATCTAAAATCTTAATGAAGTAAAAATGTATCGAAAGCCATGGGTGCACTGGTGCGACGTGGTTCGAGTTATATTTTTACGACATTGCAATTCTTATAAAAATAAATATATAATAAAAGCGGGTTACCAATAAAAGGCATATAAGGTAGAACATGTTTTTGAAATCATATAAGGCCAAATATGACAGTTGAGCGACCGTGCTAGAACCACGGAACTCGGGAATGCTTAACACCTTCTCCCGGGTTAACAGAATTCCTTACTCAGATATCTAGTTCGCGGACTATAATACAGAGTCATTATTTTCCTCGATTCGGGATTTAACCGGTGACTTGGGGCACCATAAATCTCCCAAGTGGCGACTCTGAATTAATTAAATAAATCACGTTTCGATTGTCCTTTAATTGGAAAAACTCCATCGCGCCCTCGCGGCCTGTGAAAAAGGAGGTGTGACAGGTGCTGCGATCGAAGAGAACCCCTCTACAAAATGACGGTAATAACCCGCCAGGCCAAGGAAACTGCGGATCTAAGTAGCTGAGGAGGGTCTGGACCAACTCTGTACGGCCTCCACCTTCCTCGGATCCACTCGAATACCATCGCTCGACACCACGTGGCCTAGAAATGCCACTGAACTCAGCCAAAATTCACATTTAGAGAACTTTGCATATAATTGCTTCTCCCTCAGAGTCTAAAGCACTATCCTCAGATGCTGCTCGTGCTCTTCCCGACTCCGGGAACATACCAAAATATCATCAATGAAGACAATCACGAACGAGTCCAGATATGGCCTGAATACACTATGCATCAAATGCATAAAAGTTGATGGGGCATTAGTCAGCCCGAAAGACATAACAAGGAACTCGTAGTGGCTATACCGAGTCCTGAAGGCAGTTTCGGGATATCTAGCTCCCGAATCTTCAGCTGATAATAACCAGAACGCAAATCAATCTTGGAGAACACCTGTGCGCCATGTAGCTAATCAAATAAATCATCAATACGTGGCAAAGGATACCGGTTCTTCACTGTAACTTTGTTCAACTGACGATAGTCAATACACATACGCATAGAACCGTCCTTTTTCTTCATAAACAACACATGAGCACCCCAAGGCAAAACACTGGGACGAATGAAATCCTTACCCAATAACTCCTGTAACTGATCCTTCAACTCCTTCAACTTAGGAGGAGCCATACGGTACGGTGGAATAGAAATGGGCTAAGTGCCCGGCAATAAGTCAATACCAAAATCAATATCTCTTTCGGGCGGCATGCCCTAGAGATCAGCTAGAAATACATCAGAGAAATCACGTACCACTGGAACAGAATCAATAGAAGCAGTGTCAATACTGACATCCCGCACATAAGCTAGATAAGTAGCACACCCCTTCTCAACCATACGCTGAGCTTTGAGAAAGGAAATAACACGACTGGGGGTATGATCTAGAGTACCACTCCACTCAATACGTGGAATGCCTGGCATAGCCAGCGTCACGGTCTTGACGTGACAATCAAGAATAGAATAATGGGGCGACAATCAGTCCATGCCCAGAATAATATCAAAATCGACTATCCCGAGCAACAATAGATCCGCTCTGGTCTCAAAACCACAAATAGTGACAAAACACGACCGATACACACGGTCCACAACCAAAAAATCTCCCACCAGAGTAGAAACATAGACGGGGACACTCAAAGAATCCCGAGGCACACCCAGATGTGAAGCAAAATAAGAGGACACATATGAAAAAGTGGAACCAGGATCGAATAGAATTGATGCCTCTATATGACTAACCAAAATAATACCTGTGATAACAAAATCAAAGGCAAAAGCTGCAGCGCGATCAGGAATAGCATAAAATCTGACCTGGCCCCTCTCTTAGGGCGGCCTCTAGCACCCTGATCCCCGCCCCTGGCTGGCTGGGCAGGTGGAGTGGCAGCTGGGGCTGAAATGATGGCCTGCTGGCCCTGTGAACCACACTGAGGCTGCGAAATCTGTGGAGGTGCTCCTCTCATATGCCTGGGGCACTCCCTAACCAAATGGCGAGTATCCTCACACTCAAAACAAGCTCTGGGAGGATGCGGTGGCTGTGACTGACCGGCCTCGCCCCCGCTGGTCTGACCCCTGGAGGCACCCCGCACAGGAGGCACACTGGAAACTGGGGAGAATAATAAGGCTCCTGAGGTATTGGCGGAGCTGGAGTACTACCGGCTGCTGGCAATGCTAAATGAATTGGACGGTCGGAATAACCCCTGCCAAAATGACCGGCTGTTGAAGTGCGAGGACCAGAGAATTGGCCCGAATCACGAGACCTTTTGGCCTACCTCTCTCCTCGCTCTCCAGGGAGCATACTCTCGATCCTCCTAGCAATGCTCACCGCCTGCTGATACGGTATATCTGTCTCCAATTCCCTAGCCATGCTGGACCGGATCAGCGGAATAAGGCCCTTAATAAATCTCCGTACTCTCTCACGTATCGTGACTACCAAGGCCGGTGCATGCCTGGCTAGACGGGTGAAACTAATAGCATACTCCGATACTGTCATGGAGCCCTGACGCGAACGCTAAAACTACGATCGCCAAGAATCCCTAAGGCTATAGGGAACAAACTCCCTTAAAAACATATCAGAAAACTGCGCCCAGGTCAATGAAGCAGACTTATCTGGACTATTCAACTCATACGTGCGCCACCAATCATAAGCGACCCCGCGAAGCTGAAAAGTAGTGAAGGAAACGCCGCTGGTCTCCACTATCCCCATAGTACGGAGGATACGATGACACTCCTCCAGAAAGCCCAATGCATCATCTGTAGCCAACCCACTGAACACTGGAGGATGATATTTCTTGAACCTCTCTAATCTACGCTGCTCATCCTCAGAGGCAGCTGGCCCACCTTCGGGCTGTGATGGGGCGGCAGGGAGCATAACAATAACCTCTGGAACCTGTGAGAGGAAGCAACCCTACCTGAGCTAAAGTGGTATACCTACTCATGAACTGGGCCAGGGTCTCCTGGAGTGCTGCAGTGAGAGGAAGTAACCCTGTCTCAGCTAAAGTAGTATACATGCTCATGAACTGGGCTAGGGTCTCCTGGAATGCTGGAGTAGTAGCAGCTATAGTTGGTGTACCAGGTGCCTGCGCTCCAAGCTGATCCACCGGTGGTGCCAAAGCTGCAGCGCGCGTGGGTGTTGTGGCTGCACCTCGGGCGCGTCCTCGTCCTCTACCACAACCCCGCCCTCTGCCGGCGGTAGCAGGGGGCGCGTGTGCCTGATCCTCACGAGTAGCACGTGTCCTCGCCATCTTTGAGAGAATAGAAAGCAGAAGTTTAGATTTGGTGCCAAAATATCGCACGACAAGGAATCCAAACGAAATGAAGAGTTTGCTAAACAGTTACATAGCCTCTCGTAGATAAATACAGACGTCTCCGTATTGATCAGCGAGACTCTAAGTAAACAGTCTGTGTCCCGTGACTCCTATGAACCTAGAGCTTTGATACCAACTTGTCACAACCCTAGTTCACCAATCGTGAACCTGTCGTGACGGCACCCAGTCTTCGCGACTAGGTAACCCTAACACGATGCAAAATATACAATTTCATAAAATAAAGGATAAGATAATAGCAGAATAATGTAAATGAAATGTAATGAGTGCCGCTCGGCACATACACTTCTCCAAAACACACTAAATTACATAATACCAAGACCTAGAAAATCACGGGCAACACAGACTGAAAGAAGAGTACAACTGTGGATCTATACATCAAGAATGTCTAAATAACGAGAATAAGGGAAAATAACTGCTATCACTAATGAGAATAGAATGAGACTCTCCGGATCCGCGGACGTAACAGATTGTACCTCAAGTCTCCTGAAAAGCCGCTAGATCACCTGAAATGTGCCTAATCTGATGTACCTGGATCTGCACAACAAAAGTGTGCAAGAGAGTAGTATGAGCACACCACGCGGTACTCAGTAAGCGCCAAGCCTAACCTCGATGGAGTAGTGACGAGGAAGGTCAGGGCCCTACCGAGAGACATTAACATAATGATAATAACAATAATAAGCAGCTTAAATAATAATGAGTCTAAAATAACAATTTCGTATCTTGTGGTAGGCGTACCATTCGCTCCCAATTCAATATAATCTCATTTATGGTGTCACGACCCAAATCCGGTCGTGATGGCGCCCAACAATCAAGCTAGGCCAGCCAGACCAACAATTACTGATCACTTCGAATACCAGTCCCAAATGGACATCCCAAGAAGAATATATGAGTTTAAGAACTCCAATAATAATAATAATGAACAAAATACGGAGAAGTGCAAAAATAACTGACACTACCAAAGATCTGGAGTCACAAGTCTAGAGCCTCTAACAAAACCCAACAAAAATAGAGAATATTGTATAGCGATACTCAAGTCTGAATACAAAATAACAACTGGAAGGAGAAAGAGTAGCTAGGTTCCGCGAACGTCGGCAGCTACCTTAGCAACTCGGTATGACTTTGAAACCGCTGGAAATGCCTGTCTACTGCTCCTGAGTACCTGAGTCTGCACACAAAAGGTGCAGGGACTAGGGGTGAGTACTAAGTACTCAGTGAGTAATGAATATATAAAAGCAACTGAAAGTAGGAAATCCACAAAATACCACAATATGAAGCTACACTACAGTCCGAATCTCCTACGAACTAGCATCAACGGTACAATACAGCTACCACAGAGTAGTTCAGCAAATAAAGATGCAATGCGATGCACATAACCGCTATGGCGTGTAGCCCGATCCATTTAACGACGACGGCGCTCACTGGGGGTGTGTACAGACTCCGGAGGGGCTCCTACAGCCCAAGCGCAAATACTGCTGCGGCGTGCAGCCCGATCCTCATATCAACCACTGCGGCGTGCAGCCCGATCCCATACTCAGTCCACAATAAGCAAATAAGTCACAAAACAGTTCATTTTTCTTACTTCCAGTTTCCAGCTCATAATTTATGAAAAATACTTTAACTTTATTAAATTTGCAAAAGCCGGTGACTTAGCATATCAATAATGTGATTTCAATTTCTAGGACTGAGATCAGTGATTAAGCAAATATAGCTATCACATAAATATTGTCCTATAAGGACACTACAGGTCGGCACAAGGCCCCAAACAAGGCTTACCGCCCACAAATATATCAAATACAGTGTATTTCCAACACTAATAACATATTATTCACTTCCGGGATGGACCAAGTCTCAATCCCCAGTCACAATCAATCCTGCACCTGCCACGGTGTGCGAGCCACGCCCTACTAGCGTCACAATGTGCTAAGTCGGGTTTTCGAATCCTCAGGCTACCATATACACAAATTACTGATCTCTAGCCGGTCGTAGACTCGTCCGCGATGCCTTTTCCTTTGAAATTCGCTCCCTCGTGCATAGAATCTAGTCAAACCACAATAATTATATCAAATACGGGTCAAAGAATCATAACCCATTTCAATTTACATGAAATTCGCATGAATACACTAAGTTGGTAAAACCCGACCCCGGGCCCACTGCTCGGAAAATTCCGAAATTAGTACCAACGCGATCCTCGTCTCGCCACGAGTCCGTGCATATACAATTTATCGAAATCAGAGTTCAAATGGCCTTCCAAAACTCAAAATCCCGTTTTCAATACCTAGGCCACAATTCTTCAAAATTCTACCCAAATTCATGAAGATTGATGTTAATTCTACCATAAAATTATGTTATTGAGTCAAGAATCTTACCTCCGATGAATACCCGATGATTTCTCAGTGTTTTCCTCGTGTTTTCTTCTCTCTAGGGCTCAAAATTATGTTTTGGGTGAATGTACCCATAAGCCCTCTGTTCTGCAATTTAATTTCACTGCCAGACCAATTTGTTCTACGCTTTTACGATGGTCTTCACGCGTTCGCGATGCCCAGCACCCTTTTACTCTTCGCGAACGCGACGCCTCCCAGGCGTTCGCGATATTCAACTCTGGCTTACCCTATGCGAACGCGACGCCTCCCACGCGTTCGCGATGTACAAAATTCCCAGCCGCCTATTTTCCTTCTACGCGATCGCGACTCCCAGTCACGCGAACGCGAAGCTTCACCCTACCTTGCCTACGCAAACGCGACGCCCCTACTCGCGAACGCGATGCTTTGATCCGCCTGGCCGATGCTTTGATCTACTTGGCCTTCGCGAACACGACCCATGCCACGCGAACGCGAAGGCTTAAATGCCTGGGCAGTAACCTGCAATTTTCTGCAGATTTTTCCAAGTTCAAATTGCCCGGTTGATGGTCAGAAGTCATCCCGAGGCCCCCGGGACCCCAACGAAAACCACCAACATACTCCAAAACATGATACGGACTTGTTCCAATCACAAAAGAACCACCGTAAACATCAAAATCACCATTTATACACGAATTCAAGCCTAAGTTTATTCAAAACTTCCGAAACTAATATTCAATCCAAAACCCGATCAAACGATGTCCGAATGACCTAAAAATTTGCAGACATATCCAAAATCACATAACGAAGCTACAAAAATTGTCGGAATTCCATTCCGACCCCCGGATCAAATCTCACCTAACATCCGGTTTTTGCCAAAATTCAACCTTCGCCAATTCAAGCCTAAAACTACACCGGACCTCCGAATTCAATTCTGATTGCTCTCCTAAGTAATAAATGATCCCCCGAAACAAGTCGAATCATCGGAATCCAGTTCCGAGCACTCTAACGCAATAGTCAACTCTAGGTTGACTTCCCATATTCAAGCTTCCTTCAAACATGCTATATTCTAATACTGATATAAAAACATAAGATATGTAAATGCAAGGTAACGAGGTGGTAATTCCTGTAACGACGGGCCGGGTCGTTACATTCTCCCAACTTAAACAAGTGCTCATCCGCGAGCGGGTTAAGAAATATACCTGGAGCATCAAACAAGTGTGGGTATCTGCTCTGCATCTCCTGCTCGGTCTCCCAAGTTTCTTCCTCCACGGGACGACCTCTCCACTGCACTTTCACTAAAGCTATATCCGTGTATCTCAGCTTACGAACCTTTCGACCCAAAATGGTTACTGGCTCTACATCATAAGTCAAGTCCTCATCTAGATGTATCGTGCTGAAGTCTAACACATGAGACGGGTCTCCGACATACTTCCGGAGCATGGATACATGGAACACCGGGTGAACTCCGGACAAACTGGGTGGCAAAGCAAGCATAGAGGCCACCTCCCTAACTTTCCTAAGCACCTCAAAAGGTCCAATAAACCTTGGGCTCAACTTCCCTTTCTTCCCAAACCTCATAACACCCTTCATAGGCGAAACCTTCAACAACACCTTCTCACCTACCGAATAAGACACATCTCGGACCTTCCGGTCCGCATAACTCTTCTGACGCGACTGAGCTGTGCGAAGTCTCTCCTGAATCACCTTCACCTTATCTAAGGCATCTTGGACTAACTCTGTCCCCAACAACCTAGCCTCGCCGGGCTCGAACCAACCGACTGGAGACCTACACCGCCTCCCATATAAAGCTTTCATACGGTGCCATCTGAATGCTGGACTGATAGCTATTATTATAAGCAAACTCCGCAAGAGGCAAGTAATCAGCCCATGAACCACCGAAATCAATGACACAAGCACGCAACATGTCCTCCAATATCTGAATAGTACGCTCGGACTGCCCATCCGTCTGTGGATGAAATGTTGTGCTCAGCTCTACCTGTGAACCCAACTCTCGCTGAAATGTCCTCCAGAACTGAGAAGTGAACTGGGTACCTCTGTCCGATATAATAGAAATGGGAACTCCATGCAATCTCACTATCTCACGGATGAATATCTCTGCCAACCGCTCTGAGGAATAAGTAGTACACACTGGGATGAAGTGAGCTGACTTGGTCAACCTATCCACCACCACCCAAATTGAATCGAACTTCCTCGTTGTCCAAGGGAGTCCACTAACAAAGTCCATAGTAATCCTTTCCCACTTCCACTTAGGAATATCAATACGCTGGAATACACCACCAGGTCTCTGATGCTCATACTTGACCTGCTGACAGTTTAGACACCGAGCCACATGGCTCACAATATCTTTCTTCATCTTTCTCCACCAGTAATGCCGCTTCAAATCCTGGTACATCTTCGCGGCTCCTGGATGAATAGAATACCGCGAGCTATGGGCCTCCTCCAATATCAACTCACGAAGGCCATCAACATTGGGCACACATATCCGGCCCTACATCCGCAATACACCATCACTATCAATAGTGACATCTCCGGCATCATCATGCTGAACTCTGTCCTTAAGGACAAGTAAGTGTGGATCATCATACTGGCGCTCTCGAATACGATCATATAAAGAAGAATGAGCCATTACACAAGCCATCACCCGACTGGGCTCAGAAATATCCAGTCTCACCATCAGATTAGCTAACGCCTGAACATCAACTTAGTCTCTCCCCAACTGGAATATACGCCAAACTGCCCATACTAATAGCCTTCCGGCTCAATGCGTTAGCCACTACATTGGCTTTCCCGGGATGGTACAAGATAGTAATATCATAGTCTTTAAGCAATTCAAGCCATCTCCGCTGCCTCAAATTTAGATCTTTCTCCTTAAACAAATGCTGAAGGCTGCGGTGGTCTGTATATACATCACAAGATACACCATATAGGTAATGCCTCCAAATCTTCAAGGCATTAACAATAGCAGCTAACTCCAAATCATGAACAGGGTAGTTCTTCTCGTGGGGCTTTAGCTGACGAGAAGCATATGCAATAACTCTACCCTCCTGCATCAACACACAACCGAGTCCAACTCTAGAAGCATCACAATACACCGTATATGACCCTGAGGCTGATGGTAACACAAGTACTGGAGCGGTGGTCAAAGTCTCCTTGAGCTTCCGGAAGCTCTCCTCACATTCATCAGACCACACAAATGGAGCATTCTTCTGTGTCAACTTAGTCAACGGTGAAGCAATAGATGAGAAACCATGAACAAACCGGCGATAATAGCCCGCCAAGCCGAGAAAACTCCGAATCTCGGTAGCTGAGGAATGTCTGGGCCAATTTTGCACTGCCTCGACCTTCTGTGGATCAACCCGTATACCATCACTAGACACTACATGTCCCAGAAAAGTCACAGTATCAAGCCAGAACTCACACTTAGTGAATTTTGCATAGAGATTCTCTTCTCTCAACCTCTGTAATACCACCCTCAAGTGTTGTGCATGCTCCTCCTAGCTTCGAGAACACACCAGAATATCATCAATTAACACAATCACAAAAGAATCAAGGTACGGCCGAAATACGCTATTCATCAAGTGCATGAATGTAGTAGGGGCATTTGTCAGCCCGAAAGACATCACCAGGAACTCGTAGTGCCCATATCGCGTCCTGAACGCTGTCTTCATAATATCCGAGTCCCTGATCTTCAACCGATGATAGCCCGATCGAAGATCAATCTTAGAAAATACACTAGCTCCCTGGAGCTGATCAAATAGGTCGTCAATACGAGGCAATGGGTACTTATTCTTCACTGTTACCTTGTTCAGTTACCTGTAATCAATGCACATTCTTATTGTGCCATCTTTCTTCTTCACGAACAACACCGGTGTACCCCAAGGTGACACACTCGTGCGAATGAAACCCTTATCTAAGAGTTCCTGAAGTTGTTCCTTCAATTCTTTTAACTCTGCCGGTGCCATGCGATAGGGAGGAATAGAAATGGGCTGAGTGCCCGGCACCAAGTCAATACCAAAGTCAATATCTCTGTCAGGCGGCATGCCCGGCAGGTCCGCTGGAAATACATCCGGAAACTCCCTCACAATGGGGACCGAATCAAGACTGGGTGTCTCAGCCTCAACATTGCTAATGAAGGCCAAATAAGATAAACAACACTTGCCAATCATTCGTTGAGCCTTTATATAAGAAATCACCCTGTTGGACACATAATCAGTCAGGCCTCGCCACTCGATCCTCGGATTACCTAGAATAGCTAGTGTGACTGTCTTGGCATGACAGTCCAGAATCGCATGGTAAGGAGATACCCAATCCATGCCTAGTATCCCATCAAAATCTACCATGCCCAGTAGTAATAAATCAACTCGGGTCTTCAGACCCCCAATAGTAATAAGACAGGATCAATATACCTGATCCAAAATAACAATATCCCCCATTGGGGTAGACACATATACGGGCAAAGCAAGAATACCACGGGTCATACCCAAGTGATGTGCAAAATAAGTAGAAACATAAGAATAGGTGGATCCGGGATCAAATAAGACAGAAGCACCCCTGTGGCAGACTGAGATAATACCTGAAATGACCGCATCTCGAAGCACTAGCATCCTTCCTATCCGGAAGAGCTTAAAAACGAGCCTGGCCTCCACCAGTACGATCCTCGCCCCTAGGGAGACCTCTGGATACCTGGCCACCAGTCCTAGCCGACTGTGCTAGCGCCGAAGAAACATGAGTAGAAGACGAGGGCTGATCCCTCTGCTGAGACCGCTTACGAAGCCACTGAGGACGCTCTCTCCTGATATGGCCCAAATCACCGCACTCAAAACAACGACCTGAAGATGGAAGAAGGGGCTGCCGAGGACCCCTCGCTACAGATGAACCCTGTGCTGAGGAAGCAGGAGCAGAGCTCTGAGCTGGAAGAGCACTCAGTGCAGGCTGACTTTACTGACGGCTCTGCTGACCGTGATAACCCTGATGTCCCTGACGACCACGATCTGATGAAACCCCACTGGACTCTGCTCGTCCAGACTGATGAGACCTGAAAGAACAACCCCTGCTATACTGGGGTTGGCCCCTAGACGGAGCACCACTGTAGCTGCCAGAACCACGAGGCCTTTTAGCATCTCTCTCCTCCCGCTCTCTGCGGCGATCTGTCTCAATGTGACGGGCAGCATCAACCACCTCCTCAAAGGTAACTGCCGAAGCTCTCTCCCTGGTCATCAATATGCGGATGGGATAAATAAGGCCATCAATAAATCTCCGAATCCTCTCTCTGTCCGTAGGAACCATCCACATGGCATGACGGGCCAGCTGTGTGAATCTCATCTCATACCGAGTAACCGTCATATCTCTCTGCTTCAGCCACTCAAACTGACGTCGTAGCTCCTCTCTCTGGGACTGGGGCACGTACTTCTCCAAAAATACCGTGGAGAACTACTGCCAAGTGAGGGGCACTGCCCCCAGCGGGCCTACGCCTCTCGAAATCCTCCCACCACTGAAATGCTGCACCTGTGAACCGAAAAGTGGTGAATGAAACACCGCTGGACTCTAGAATACCCGCGGTGCGAAGCATGCGCCGACATCTGTCAAGAAAACCCTGGGCGTCCTCGCCCTCAGCACCACTGAATGTCGGAGGCCGTAGCCTCTCAAATCTCTCCAAACGACGCTCGCTCATCGTTGGGCATAATCGGAACCATATAAGCAGTGAGCCGGTGCACCGGCGCAACCGGCCGAACCGGAGCCGCCCCGTGCGCCCGAATACCCCGCATCACCGGCTCGGTGCGCAGCCACGGGGTCCGATTCCCTCCCCTCGCTCGTGGAAGAAGACGCTGCAGCAGAGGCCGCAATGACCCGAGCCAATCTCGTGCATACCGATAAGATCCGGCCAAGCGTCTCCCGGAGACCCGCGATCACAACAGGCACCGCCGCGCTCGAACCCCGAGCTGCCGGAGCATCCGCAGCCGGGATCCGGTCCCGAACTCCGGCCACCGGTGTAGAAATCCGACCCCGAGTCCGGGTCAGCCGGTGGGTCGCGAGGCCGGTACCGCCGCCCTACCTCTACCACGACCAC